>NW_024121129.1:673822-903435 GCF_016745375.1 Pimephales promelas
GGGTGACGTATCGACCAGGAAACTATAAAGCATCCCCGAAACACAAGCGCAACAGCTTCTGAGTCTCACAAGCGCTCTATGTATGAATTTTGTCTGTCTGTCTAATATTGTATATTTATATATATTGATATGGCGAGCAAACAACAGCAGAAAGTGTGTTCATCCCTGCCCTCGCTTCATCACGGGTGGGGATACACACGATCTGTGTGTTGTTTGTTTGGGAGTGCAGCATGCTCAGTCGGCTCTCGAGGGGGCCGGCTGTGCACTGCGAGTGTCTGCCCATGAAGACACTTCGCTCCCGCCGGGCACTCTTCGAGGAGAGTGGTTCGGTGCGCGCTCCCCGCGGCTCGGGTCCCGCTGCTGCCGAGGCACAGCGAAGGCTTGCGTCGTGGGGATCGCAGATGGATCTATCAGCGGGGATTGAGACGGGCCCCGCCCTTTCTCTGCCCTTACCTGGTAGATCCAGTGCCTCAGTTCTCGCTGCGGGAGTCCGCGTTGCGGTTTTTCCTGCCCGGGCTGAGGCGCCATCACTTCAATTATCCAGTTCTGAGGAGCTGGATGTTGAAAGTGTGGATGCAGAGTCTATGGACTCAGTGGAGAGCGAGGGAAGCTCGTTTGCCATCCCAGTCTCCCGGCGATGTAGTAAAATAAAGGAAAAAAAAAAAAAAATGGAGGTTTTTGACTCGGGCTGTGGAAAAATTAACCATTGAATGGCCAGTTGAGAAACAAGAGTCGAGAGAGTAAAATGGATGAGAGATTTTTAATATCACACTCACTACCTCCATGCCGGTGTTTGCCTTCTTCCCCGATCTACACACCGAGGTGTGTAGATCGTGGAACAAACCAGTGTCAGCTAGAATTTTGACACACCAGACCTCTATGTATGCTAATATTGCTGGGTCTAGGAGATATGAGTGAGGGGGAGGTCGTCGGCACTGACGTGATTAATGAGATACTGCGTCAGGCGGCAGATATTTCTCTCCGTGCCACCAAGGAGACGGCCAGATCAGTCGGCCGCTCTATGGCAGCCCTGGTGGCCACGGAGAGGCATCTGTGGCTAAATCTGGCTAATATGAAGGAGAAAGATAAAGCGTTTCTCCTGGATGCGCCGCTGTCGTCCGGGAAAAAAACAGGCAGCGGCGCTCCAGAAATGTCTCCCCCTCCGTACTCATCCTTCGGGGGCTGCTGGGCGAGAGCAGCCCCGCCCGTCGAGAGAGCGTCGCGTCTCGGGCTCCTCCCCAGCAAAACTGGGCTGAGACGCGGCGTTCTCAGGCGAGGTCTTCCCGGGATAGAAACCGATCTGAGGACGGTTATTGTCGCCAGGAAGGCTTCGTCGAAGAAGTCCTGACGCCACTGGTGTCAGGCTACTGAGGGTGGTCCCCACCGTGAGACAGAGGTGTTCGCCGCTGAATCCGGGCGCCCGCTCTCTCTCGGTGCCCTCAGGGGTTCGTTCTGCCAACCCTGCCTGTAATGGGGGGTGCAGACGGTCCCAGCGAGCGATTTCCCGAGGGACGCTCGTTTGCTCCGAGGAGCGATACAGAACGGTCGTTAAACCCTGCCTGTGCGCGTCACAGGGCGCTGTTTCTGTTTTTAAAAACTACTCCAGAGGCCAGTCTCGAGAGACTGGTACCCTTAGTAGAATTTCTGGTAGAATGGGGAAGTCTTCCAAATATATCTCGTTGGGTCCTGCAGACTATCGAACGCGGGTACGCGATCCAGTTCAGGTCGCGTCCACCTCGTTTCCGGGGGTTTTGCCCACAGTGGTGACCCCCGAGCAGGCTCTGGTTATGGAACAAGAAGTGAAAGCTCTGCTAATGAAGGGGGCGATAGAACGAGTTCTTCCTCCCGACAGAGAGCTGGGGTATTACAGCCGGTACTTCATTGTTCCAAAGAAGGATGGGCGGCTGCGTCCGATTTTAGACCTGCGCCTCTTAAATCGGTCAGTAGGGAGCTCAAGTTCTAAATGCTGACTCTCAAGCAGATCGTGTCACAGATCAGGTCCGAGGACTGGTTTGTCACGATAGACCTAAAAAAAGACGCGTACTTCCATATCCCATCCTTCCGCAACATCGGAAGTTCCTGAGGTTCGCTTTTTGGGGCGAAGCGTACCAATATCGGGTCCTTCCATTCGGCCTAGCGTTATCTCCTCGAACCTTCACGAAATGCATGGACGCGGCCTTGGCCCGCTGCGTCTCCAGGGCATTCACATTTTAAATTACATCGACGATTGGTTGATTCTGGCTCAATCGGAGCATCAGGCGATTCGGCATCGAGATGCCGTCCTCGCCCACATCAGAAGGTTGGGGTTGAGACTCAACGCTAAGAAGAGTGTGCTTTCGCCAGTTCAGCGGACCACTTTTCTAGGCGTGGTATGGGATTCGACGACGATGCAGGCACGTCTGTCGCCGGCTTGTATAGCCTCGATTATCTCGACTGTCAAGCAAGTGAAGCTAGGCCAGTCACTCACTGTAAAGGAATTCCAGAGAATTCTGGGTCTGATGGCAGCAGCATCCAACGTGTTACCGTGCGGCCTGCTGTACATGAGACCACTACAGTGGTGGCTCAAGACCAAGAGGTTCTCCCCGAGGGGAAAGCCGCTCCGCAAGATCAAGGTCACGCGACGTGGTCTCCGTGCCCTGGCTATGTGGAAAGAACCTTGGTTCCTGTCCCTGGGACCTGCGCTGGGAGCCCCGTGTCGCCGGGTAACGGTGACGACGGATGCTCTCTCACGGGCTGGGGAGCGATCATGAGTGGTCGCTCGGCCGCGGGTTGTGGCAAGACCATCATCTCCGATGGCATATAAATTGTCTAGAGATGATGGCGGTGTTTCAGGCTCTGAAACACTTTCTCCCAGACCTCAGAGATCATCATGTTCTTGTCCGGTCAGACAACATGTCTGTGGTCTCTTACATAAACCACCAGGGGGGTCTGCAGGGACCCGTTCTGCTGAACCTGCCTGTGAGGGTGGGCGCAGACGGTCCTAGCGAGTTGGTTTCCCGAGGGAAGCTCGTTTTGCTCCGAGGAGCGATACAGAACAGTCGTTAAACCCGTGCCTGTGCCGGTCACAGGGCACTGTTTCTGTCTCTATAATTACTCCAGAGGCCAGTCTCGAGAGACTGGTACCCTTAGTGGATATTTTGGCAGAATGAGGAAAGTTTCCAAATATATCTCGATGGGTCCTGCAGACTATCGAACGCGGGTACGCGATCCAGTTCAGGTCACGTCCGCCTCGTTTTCGGGGGATTTTGCCTACAGTGGTATCCCCCGAGCAGGCTTCTGGTCATGGAACAAGAGGTGAAAGCTCTGTTACTGAAGGGGCGATAGAACGAGTTCTACCCCCGACAGAGAGTTGGGGTATTACAGCCGTTACTTCATTGTTCCAAAGAAGCTAACGATATACGGCTCCCTCACGGGCTGGGGGCGATCATGAGTGGTCGCTCAGCCCGGGGTCTGTGGACTTTCTCCCAACCTGAGGGGTCACCATGTTCTTGTCGGTCAGACAGCACATCGGGGGTCTTTTTATAGACCATCAAGGGGGTCTGCGCTCATGTCCATTATTCAGGCTAGCGCCAGATCCTTCTGTGGGCCCAGGGGAAGCTTCTTCTTTGGCGATTTTATATCCCAGGATATTTAAATCGGGGAGCAGACATCCTGTCGAGGCAGGGGCCGAGGCCCGGGGAGTGGAGACTCCACCCCGAGGTGGTGGAGCTCCTATGGAGTCATTTCGGTCATACCGAGGTAGGCCTATTTGAATCCAGGGACTGAGACACTGCATGCTGTGGTTTCTCTGTATCCACCAGCCCCTCTGGGGTTGGATGCGATGGTACAGGAGTGGCCGAGGTCACCCCTGTACGCATTTCCCCGATTGCTCTGCTCCCAGGAGTTCTGGAGAGGGTTCACCGAGTCGGGGTCTTTCTACTGTTAGTAGCCCCGCGTTGGCCGGCCCGAGTATGGATGCGGGTCGATACTTCACCCCCGCCCAGATCTATGGAGGTTGTGGCTTGGCCTCTGAGGGGGCCCAGCTCATAGAATCGGGTCTCTCGACTGAGGTCGTGGAGACCATCCTCCAATCCAGAGCTCCGTCCACGAGGAGATTATATGCCTTGAGGTGGCAATGTTTCACCTCTTGGTGGGGAGAACACCAGTTGGACCCAGTTAACTGCCCGGTGTGGCGGTGCTGGAATTCCTTTGGAGCATTTCTCCACAGGGTTATCCCACTCCACACTAAAGGTGTATGTGGTGGCCTATCTGCTTACCACGTCCCTTTGAGTGGAGCTTTTCACGGGAGATACCCATTGGTAATTCTTTTTCTTCGTGTATTGTGAGGTCAGACCAAGAGAAACTAATCTGCTCTGCCCTCTGAGGGCTCTAGATGCTTATGTCCACAGAGCTGCCCTGTGGAGAAAGCCTGAACAGTTATCTGTTTGTTTTGGACCTCCGAAGAAAGGTTGTCCCGCATCTGAGCAGAGGTTGAGTAAGTGAGTGGTCGAGGCCATCTCATTTGCATATGAGTCCGCCGGTCAGCCTTCTCCTTTGGCTGTCTGGGCTCACTCAACCAGGGGTATGGTAGCTCCGCTCCAGGGGCGCAGGTGCTTTCGTCTAAATATGTGCCTGATTTCATACAACGGACACCTGCTCGCATGGCGGCGTTGGTATTAGCGTTCCCACGGCGTTTACACGCAGCTCGAAGTTCCCTGAATGGGAACGTCTCTGGTTACGTATGTAACCCTAGTTCCCTGAAGGGAACGAGACGCTGCGTGTCTATGCCATACTCCCAGCATGCCCGTGAGCGCTTGCTTCAGTCCTATCAGAAGCTGTTGCGCTTGTGTTTCGGGGATGCTTTATAGTTTCCTGGTCGATACGTCACCCCGCCTATGACGTTCCGTCTCGCCATTGGACAGATTTCATACGTGCTTCATGACTCGTCACGCAGAGGCGTTCCCACGGCGTTTACACGCAGCGTCTCGTTCCCTTCAGGGAACTAGGGTTACATACGTAACCAGAGACGTTTTTATGAAAACGGTTTGTACATGCTTCATGTTCAGTCTATAGGTGTGTGTGTTTCTTTACAAAGTGACAACGCCAACTACTGCTGATAAAATTACTGAGAATTAAAATATGAAAAAAAAAGATTTTTTTTTCCCAGCTAGTCGCCAAGGCAACATTTCTAATTTATTTCTATTTTAAATAAACCAAAACTATAAAAATAAAACCCATATTGACATAAAACAATTGCCTATAAAAAAATAATAAAAACACAACAAATTTACCGAAAACGTTAGCTAAATTAAAAATGAAAACAGAAAATATAAAATCAATTCTATAATATCAATGAAACTAAAATAACTCTTTCTCAATGGTAGTCTTACAGGAAGGATGCGATTTGAATGCGTCTTTCTATCCTGATTTACGATGTCAAAGGGAAAAATAAGTTCATTTAGCCTAACATAATATTTGATAATTAGGGCTGTCAAATGATTAATCGCGATAAATCGCATCCAAAATAAAAGTTTGTGTTTACATAATATATGTGGGTGCACTGTGTATAATTATTTTATATACTGTATATAAATACACACACATGCTTGTATTTAAGAAATATTTTCATGTATATGCTGTATATAGATTTATATATAATTTATATTATATATAAATATCAATATTTTATATATAAATAATATTTTTTTCTTTAAATATTTTATTAAACTTTTATTTTGGATGCGATTAATCGTGATTAATCGTTTGACAGCCCTAATTATAATATTAGCAATGTACATCTACCTTTCTCGGAAACAATTTTACTATCACAATCAGTCTATTTTAAAATGTAATTTATTCTTATATGGAGTATATAATCAAATATGATGATTTGTTGCGCAGTTGTGCTGCTTCATATTTTTGTGGATTTTTTTCCCCAAGATTCTTTGATAAAAAGAAAGTTCAAAAGAACATAATTTATTTGAAATATAATTTTTTAGTAACGTAATAAATGTCTTTACAGTCACGTTTGATCCATTTGATGCATCCGTGTTGAATAAAACCATTAATTTCTGTAAAAATCAGCTCTTGCCTCTAAATGTTTGAACAGTAGCGTGTGTGTGTGTGGTTCGACACAGGAGGAACGCTTTCTGAAGTCGTCAGATATATTTGGAAATGACCCTGATGAATGTTTCTGTTGTCAAGGAAGTACGCTCAACTGAAGATGTTTACTATATGAGATCATGTCAAGTTACAGCTCAATTGAATAAATGTACTGTAATTACCTGAAGGAGGAAGAGAACGAGTCTCTCATGAATCCGCTGATTAATTACTGCACACTAATCAGTTAATTGACATGGCAATGATTTACTGTACGTGACGTTAGCCGTTCTGCCCGTCACATATATTTCCTTGTACAAACCCTTACTGTACCACGGTACCTTGCTAGATATTTACCATATAATTACTATATTCATATGGTGTTTACATGATACTCCAAGGTACCTCTATAGTATTATGGTACATATCCCAGAAAATATGGTGCTTATGACACTTTATTCTTTTTTTGTGTCTTTAGTGAGTGACCTTCAGGAAGAGGGCAAGAACGCCATCAACGCCCCCCTCCTGCCCGGCGGCCCGGAGCTGCTCCCCGAGGACACACTGCTAGGTAACCCCAGTAGCACCTCATTGCAGTACACGAGATCAAGGGGGCGGAGTTGGATCCAGGGGTGGAGATGGGTAGGATTAGGGGTGGGGTTAGGGATCAGGGGGTGGAGATGGGTAGGATTAGGGGTGGGGTTAGGGATCTGGGGGCAGAGATGGGTAGGATTAGGGGTGGGGTTAGGGATCAGGGGCGGAGATGGGTAGGATTAGGGGTGGGGTTAGGGATCAGGGGGCGGAGATGGGTAGGATTAGGGGTGGGGTTAGGGATCAGGGGGCGGAGATGGGTAGGATTAGGGGTGGGGTTAGGGATCAGGGGGCGGAGATGGGTAGGATTAGGGGTGGGGTTAGGGATCAGGGGGCGGAGATGGGTAGGATTAGGGGTGGGGTTAGGGATCAGGGGGCGGAGATGGGTAGGATTTGGGGTGGGGTTAGGGATCAGGGGGCGGAGATGGGTAGGATTAGGGGTGGGGTTAGGGATCAGGGGGTGGAGATGGGTAGGATTAGGGGTGGGGTTAGGGATCAGGGGGCGGAGATGGGTAGGATTAGGGGTGGGGTTAGGGATCAGGGGGCGGAGATGGGTAGGATTAGGGGTGGGGTTAGGGATCAGGGGGCGGAGATGGGTAGGATTAGGGGTGGGGTTAGGGATCAGGGGTGGAGATGGGTAGGATTAGGGGTGGGGTTAGGGATCAGGGGGCGGAGATGGGTAGGATTAGGGGTGGGGTTAGGGATCAGGGGCGAAGATGGGTAGGATTAGGGGTGGGGTTAGGGATCAGGGGTGAAGATGGGTAGGATTAGGGGTGGGGTTAGGGATCAGGGGTGAAGATGGGTAGGATTAGGGGTGGGGTTTGGGATCAGGGGTCGAGATGGGTAGGATTAGGGGTGGGGTTAGGGATCAGGGGTGAAGATGGGTAGGATTAGGGGTGGGGTTAGGGATCAGGGGTGAAGATGGGTAGGATTAGGGGTGGGGTTAGGGATCAGGGGTGAAGATGGGTAGGATTAGGGGTGGGGTTTGGGATCAGGGGTCGGAGATGGGTAGGTTTAGGTACATGTAAGGTGGGAGTCCTCCCCCTGGTTTTCGTGTTCTGCAGTGAGGAGGACCTTCTCGGTATCCTCTCGCTCCTTTCATCCATTAAACACAACATATATGGCAAGCCGCTTTAACATTTAATCATTTTAACCTACTAGTCTCTATTTTCATGCTACTAGTACATATTTTTTAGATACTAGTATCTATTTCATTAAGTACTAGTACTTATTCATTAGCTTTTGAAAATAGAGACTAGTAGGTTAAAATGATTAAATGTTTAACGGCTTGCCATACAACGTAACGTCTCTTTCCTCCACTAGAGGTTGTGTGGTCGTGAGTGATTCCCCGACAAAAACCCTATAGGACCTTCCCGTTGGCTTTTGGATTCGTGTTTTGAAACGATTATGATTCTTACATGTTGTGTTCATCTTCATCATAGTAATCTTCAGGATTTAACACAAGTTTAATGAATTCTAAATACAATCAGCTGAAATAAAAAGCTAAATTCAGGCTGTGTCCGAAAACGGTGGACACTCATTCAATTGAAAACGAGTGAGTGAATTCAGGCACTGAGTGTGTGAAAGTCTTTTGAATAGTTTCTGCTGTTTAATAATCATTTGAGGCTTAGCAAACTGGCAGCTCCAGTAGTGATGAAAACATTAATCTTGAACTTTAGCATGTATAAACCTTAATTCAAAATTTTAATTATCAATTAAGAAGGCATTTATACCTGTATGATATTGGTTTGGAAAACGGATCAGATGCGGTGCCATCTCCTGATCAGACACGAGAATTCATTCATCTAGTGACACTCACAGTGCATTATTGGTATTCTCAAGCTGTTGAGCGTATATACATAAAATATATATTTTATATGTCTTATGGTTGAGCATACATAATTGTACACTCATTATTGTGGTGCATTATGGGATTGATAATGTCCACTATGGTTTCGGACACCACTATAAATGGCTGTTCCCTCGAATAATGCCCTATTTAAGTCTAGGCTCTAGAATTATAAATATATTTATGACGTTTATTTACGACATCTTCTGTAGTCCCTTTTTAGCCACTTGTTAGCAACCACATTTTTAACTTTTCAGATTTTGATTAAAGATTACTAAGGTAAAACATTTTTTTAATATATATTCACTTGCACGGATTAATTGTTCACCACAAGACTAGTAATATGCGCTAACAAAGTAAATAGGTTCAATTTTTATTTCACGGGGACTTTAAAGACAAGAAAAAAAAAAATCACAATTGTGGTATTATTGATGTATTTTAAGTCATACACAGAAAAAAACCATGACACCATGACATCAGGATGATGGAAGCAGAAGTGCTGCAGCAATATTTACTGTTTTATTTAAAAACCCATTTGCCTATTTAAAGGTAAATAAATGCAGCACTATTTAAGAATTTCAAGAGAAAACATATTAGATGAAACCACTGATCTATATAATGTCGTTCTATAGACGTTATGCACCAGAGAAACGTGGGCGCCGTCATCTTTATTATATTGTCTTTGAACTTCCGTTTTTGCAGTCGCTCTGTATATTTCTATGGCATCGCTGTCGAGGAGTAATTAGCGGGTGAAGTGGATTTACTTATTGTAGAGTTAACAAAAGTTATCATGAGCATTGTAAAGTAGATGTCTTAACAAATGTTGACCGGGAATTTTTTTACGAGCAGTTCATTCATACCTATGCAAGATCGCTGTGAAAATAAAGACCTGAAGTCAGCAGCGCTGAAAATGGGCGGGGCTACATAAGGTCTATATAGATCAGTGCATGAAACTGGTCCTTGAGAAATGCATTACTAAGAAGTTGAACTCCTAAAGTCTAATTTTGCGGTGGTGTTGGGTGTGGAGGACACTTCTCGTTTCCTCCATGACTCTTGCTCACTCTGAGTCACACAGTTGGAGAAGTTCCCCCACACCCAGGACCGTTCTAGAGGACAATCCAGCTGAATTTTCTGTTAAACACTGTGTTGAAGAGTTTATTCTTTCATCTGTGATTTTTTTTTTGCAGAGGAAAATGCAGAGAGGACCATTCTAGACCCTACATCCAGAGAAGACCTCAATTTCAAAGACCTGCAGAAGGTAGAAAACACATGTTCTGACTGTTTACACAAACATCTCTGAATAGATGATGTGAAAAACTCCCAGAAATGGTAGATGGAGATGACCTAAGTCTGTTTGGAGAGCATGCAGCGCACTCTACAGTTTTAGCTATTACCTCAAACCCCTCAAACCAGTGTTATTTTAATATTATTTACATAATATTATAGTTTTTTTAATGCTACAATTAAAATAATTAAAAAATTAACTATAATTATAATAATTAAAAATTATTTTAATTTTATTTTTAATTTTTAAAAAGTTTTAGTAATTTTATTTTGTGCTTTAATAGCATTTTTCTTTTTTTATTAAATATTTTTATATAGCTTCAATTTATTTTTATAGTTTTAGTTTTGGTCAGTTTAGTACTTCAACTTAAACATATATTGGTAACAGTTTTTTTACATTGTCCTTGTTATTGTACAATATCTTTGTTTATTTTACTGCGTCTTGCATGTTACATGTAGTCTCTATAGTAATTACTATAAATTATGCACAATTACATGCAACTAAACCATAAGTACATTAATTAAAGGTGCTCTAAGCGATGTCGAACGTTTTTAGGCTCAAACATTTTTTGTCACATACAGCAAACATCTCCTCACTATCCGCTAGCTGCCTGTCCCCTAAACACACTGTGAAAAAACGCGGGCTATGCAGACAACCCAGGCTCCACAAATGACAACAAAAACAAACTGCGGCAACCCGCTCCATGAAACATAACAAACTGTTCCAGCCAATAACTGACAAGAAGGCCCTGGGGGTGGGGTTTGGGGGGTCAGTGCAGATGATGAGGAGGAGGGAGGGTCTATCTAGCCTCCGTTTAGTTTAAAAATACTTTAAACGTCAACAAGAAGTCACGTCACCTGACATCGCTTAGAGCACCTTTAAATATAACTGTAACAAGTAGGCTACACCTTAAAATAAACTGTAACCCGTATTTAGGTAGTTGCCAAGGCATTGTTTAGTTAATGATAATTAGCATCATTAATCTTAACTCTATCCTTAAAGTTAGCACATGTAGTTAATTAACTCTTTCCCCACCATTGACGTCATATGACACAGTTTCTAAGCCACGCCCATTTAGCATAATTACCATTCTACTCACTGACCTTTTTATAAACTCTTCCTCTCAGGTTCTCATTGACTGGATCAACAGTGAACTGGAGGAGGACCGAATCATCGTAAAAGACCTTGAAGAAGATCTGTATGATGGACAGGTGCTGCAGAAACTTTTTGGTAGGACAAAGACAAGAACTTAATATTTAGGATTTTCTTTTTTTTTTGCACCTTTGTTATGGTACCAAACGTTGGAAATGTGGTGCTAATGAGGATGTTCTGTGCGTGTGACCTCCTTCAGAGAAGCTGTCGGGTTATAAGCTGAATGTGGCGGAGGTGACGCAGTCAGAGATCGGGCAGAAGCAGAAACTGCAGACGGTTCTGGAAGCTGTTAATGGAGTCCTCAGGCCGCTGGAGTGGCACACGGAGTGGAGTGTCGACGGTGAGCGCTAAAAGATGCACATTTTTACAGTTAACCTATAAATAAATAAATAAATTAAAGGGTAGGCAACTTTCAGAGAGGCTAGCAATAGCGAGCTAGCTAAAGCATACGATCCCACCCTTTCTGGTTCAAATTGCCTTTGAGCATTGATTAATTGTGCAAGAGAAAGTAAACAAAGTCAATTTTGGTAATCTTTTAATACATGATCAAAAATAAAGAAATGTGTTGTTTATTATATCTGTCTCTTCCTCAGCCATCCACTCTAAGAGCCTGGTGTCCATCGTGTACCTGTTGCTGGCGCTCGCCATGTACTATGCAGCTCCCATCCGCTTACCTGAGCACGTGTCCGTCCAGGTGATCGTGGTCAAGGTACGGGGACCTCATTAAAGTGTGAAACTGAACGTTATATCAAATGCCTCCTTAAAGGAGTAGTTCACTTTTTAAAAAAAAACTTTTGTTGATAATTTACTCACCCCCATGTCATCCAAGATGTCCATGTCATTCTTTTTTCAGTCGAAAAGAAATTAAGGTTTTTGATTGAAAACATTTCAGGATTTTCTCAATATAATGGACTTCATTGGGAACCAAACGGTTCAAGGTCCAAATGAGAGTTTCAGTGCAGCTTCAAAGGGCTTTAAACGACACCAGACGATAAATAAGGGTCTTATCTAACGAAACGATCTGTCATTTAAAAAATAAATAAAAAAGTTTAAGTTTTATAAGCACAAATGGTCGCCTTGCTCTGTTCTGTGATGAGCGTTCGTGACCCTCATGTTCAAACTTGTTCATCAAAATGAACAAATCTTTTTTCGAGTCATGACTTGAAGGGTTCTAGATAAGACCCTTATTCATCGTCTGGAGTCGTTTAAAGCCCTTTGAAGCTGCACTGAAACTCTCATTTGGACCTTGAACTGTTTGGTTCCCAATGAAGTCCACATAAAAAAACTTAAATTTCTTTTTAACTGAAGAAAGAAAGACATGGACATCTTGGATGACATGGGGGTGAGTAAATTATTAGCAAAAGTTCTTTTAAAAGTGAACTACTCCTTTAATATTGTTTTTGTTTCAGAAAAAAGAGGGAATCCTGCAGACTGCTCATGTGACCAAACAACTCACAAGTACCACAACAGAGTAAGCAGCTTCAATGTGGCCATCTAGTGATGAAAGATGGTTATAACATAAAAAAAAAAACTTTTTTATTTAAGTGTGTGATCTGATGCAGACTTTCTGTTCACTTTTTCCAACAGAATGATGATCGGAAAGTCAGGTGGGCATTTTCACACATTTTCATGTTCTTAAGGATCAATATCCTGCTGGAAAATCCAAGGTTTTTTGGCACATGATAACTAGTTCACAGTGCTCTAATCTAGCTCTAATTGGCTTGACCATGGTGGTCTTACAGATTAAAAATAAACCATCGAGACCAGTTAAATGTACACATGTACCTGACCTGAGGTAAAAACTAGGAACTGGTTTTCTGGATTTTGATGGTTTGTCTGTTTTCTATTTTTATTAGTCCCAAACAGTTTCTTTGTTTTGTCATTTGCAGAACGTGATGCTTTCGACACCTTGTTGGATCACGCACCTGACAAACTGAACGTAGTGAAAACTGTAAGAAGCCATTCTGGATGGGACAGGAAGTTCTGTGTGATGGTGCTGATTATCCAAAATGAACCTTCAATGTTTGTTTTCTCAGTCGCTGATCACATTTGTGAATAAACACTTGAACAAACTGAACCTGGAGGTGACAGAGCTGGAATCACAGGTATGAACATCACCTGTTAATAACTCTCAAACGGATCAAAACCTTCTCTAAACCTCTTGTGTGTGAAGTTTGCAGATGGTGTCTATCTGGTGTTGCTGATGGGACTGTTGGAGAATTACTTTGTGCCACTGTACAACTTCTACCTCACGCCAGAAAGCTTCGAACAGAAGGTAAGTGTGATGTAGGACAGTCTAATGTGGACTGGTGAGGCCTGATGCGGTCTGATTTGATCTGTTGCGGTCTGACTTTGATCTGAAGTCTTATGGTGCTCGATTAGACTGAAATGCGGTTCGATGAGGGCTGATTCGTTTTTAAATATCTAATTAAACTGCATCAGACCTGTCAGACTTCATGAATCCACGTCAGACCACATCAAACCATGAATAGTATTAATGAAGTCTGATTGAGTCTTGATATCGTTTGATGTGGAGTTGTTAAGTCTCATGTGGTCTGATGTAGACTCATGAAGTCTGGTGGGATCTGATGTAGTTTGATGATTTGTTATTATATACCATCACACCATGCATCAGACCATGTTAGACTTTATGAATCCACATCAGACTAAAACCTCACCATACTAATCACATGAGACTAAAACAAGTCAACAGCAAACCTTATCAGGTCTTAAGAGCAAACAATATCAGACTCAACAAGTCCACATCAGACCACATCACACCATATCAGACTCAACGAGTCCACATCAGACCACATCATATTAGACAATATCAGACCACTTCAAACCATATCAGACAATATTAGACTCAACGAGTCCACATCACACCATATCAGACTCAACGAGTCCACATCAGACCACATCAGACTCAACGAGTCCACATCAGACCACATCACACCATATCAGACTCAACGAGTCCACATCAGACCACATCAGACTCAATGAGTCAACATCAGACCACATCATATCAGACAATATCAGACCACATCAAACCATATCAGACTCAACGAGTCCACATCAGACCACATCACACCATGTCAGACTCAACGAGTTCACATCAGACCACATCACACCATATCAGACAATATCAGACTCAATGAGTCCACATCAGACCACATCACACTATATCAGACAATATCAGACTCAACAAGTCCACATCAGACCACATCACACCATATTAGAGTCAACAAGTCCACATCAGACCACATCAAACCATATCAGACTCAAAGAGTCCACATCAGACCACATCACATAATATCAGACTCAACAAGTCCACATCAGACCACATCACACCATATCAGACTCAATGAGTCCACATCAGACCACATCAAACCATATCAGACAATATCAGACTCAACGAGTCCACATCAGACCACATCACATAATATCAGACTCAACAAGTCCACATCAGACCACATTACACCATATCAGACTCAATGAGTCCACATCAGACCACATCACACCATATCAGACTCAACGAGTCCACATTAGACCACATCACACCTTATCAGACTCAACAAGTCCACATCAGACCACATCAAACCATATCAGACAATATTAGACTTAACGAGTCCACATCAAACCATATCAGACTCAGCGAGTCCACGTCAGACCACATCAAACCATGAATAGTATTGATGAAGTCTGATTGGGTCTTGATATGGTTTGATGTGGAGTTGTTGAGTCTCATGAAGTCTGATCGGGTCTGATATGGTTTCACGTAGACTTCTAAAGTCTGATTATATGATGGTTCGGGAATTCTTATAGCATTAAACTGACAAATTTCTATTTGCATTTCTATTTCTAGCATTCAAAACTGGTTTGTAACATTACTAGTCATGGAAAAAAACTGTTAGTGTTTTTGTGTCTTGTAGGTGCATAATGTCGCATTTGCTTTTGAGCTCATGCAGGATGGTGGATTACAGAAACCCAAAGCTCGACCAGAAGGTACCAGAAAAATTATGGCCAGCAATGTTATATCAGCATTACATACACAACACAACCTTCAGATATCATAACAGACTAGGTTGTCTGAACCTGTTCATGGTGTTAGCCAGATTATCCACTAGATGGAGCTGTTCCTCAATAGATGCAGCACACTGTACCTGCCCTTTCCTTTCTGTTCTTACACACTGAACATATTCAAGCCTCTGTCTATTTACCAGCGATTCTGTTGTTTGTGTCCTGCAGATGTGGTGAACTTGAATCTGAAGTCAACTCTCAGGGTGCTATACAACCTTTTCACCAACTACAAAAACTCAGAGTAACACTTGAAGAGATCATAGGGAGCTTGCGTCGTAGCTCACTGATGCCATGTACACACATCCCTTGTTTCTTTTGTACGTAAGAATGAAATATTTTGTATAATTTAGCTTATTTATGCCCAGAATCGAATGTATTCAGCCTTAATGATCCGTCAGTGTAGCAGCTCATTAAAATATTTGATTTTGACTCACGTAATCAAGGCCTGTCACTGCTTTACGCACTACACACGGAACGACTGTTTGTCCTGGAATGATTCATAAACCTGCACTGTGTATTTTATTTTAGTAGAAATGCTGTAATTATTTCAAATAAACAAGTGCTTTCTACATGCTGGAATTAATTCATTTGTGAATTTGAATCTCTAAATTTGATCTTTCTGGTCCCAAAAATGATTGAGCGACCAATAGAGTTTTTATTAATCAAAATAAGCAGTTGCGTATCACGTCTTCATAGACCGAATTATTCATGCTTAAAATCCTTGGTAGCCTAAATATTTCACCTTGAATCCCAGGCTTGAATTCGGCATGAAACAAGTTGAGATAGTCTTTTCTTCCCTATTGTGATATATATAGTGAAGCGACCCCTCAAACAAGACAAAATGTCAGGTGAGAATTTTGTCAAGGTTGCCCCGCCCTCCTGCCGCATCACTATTACTTTTGCTCATACTTGCGCTGTGTCCGAACTCAGTCTTTGACTTGAATTCAAAAACTGCCAAAAAAAACTGACGCTGATAGGTCACGTGATGACAACATGGCGGATGTAGTTAATCTATACAAACTCATTCTATATAAACATATTTTATTAACAGTTGTAAAAATGAATTCAAATTCAAATGTAGATTCGGATGTGATAATACGTATTAAAGTTCGATGTGTGATTTGTTTGTGTTTGCGACATTGATTTATTATGTCTTTTTATGGAGTTATTCTAATAGAGTATTGGAGTTTTTAATTTTTGTCAACTTTTTCACAATTTCTATTAAAAACCACAAAAATAGTTTATGATTCTCCCACAATTCCGAATAGACAACTAGACAAAATGTGTAATTTACTAGAGGTTCTGACAAAATGTTAAGTATGCAAGCTTGTTTCCGTCACAGAATGAAAAATAAAAAAGGTAATAGCGACTTTTTATCTCACAATTCTGACTTTTTTTCGTACAATTGTGTGTTATAAAGTCAAAATTGAGAGATATAATGTCAGGATTGATTGATATAAACTCAGAATTGCGTGATATAAAGTCAGAGTTGATTGATAAAGCCATAATTGCGTGTTGTAAATGCAGAATTTTGAGATATAAACTATTCTGAGGGGAAAAAGAATAGTCTTTTTTTTTTCTTAGAATTGACCTGATAACTCGCAATTGCGAGTTAAATCTCATAATTCTGAGAAAAGATGTCAGAATTTCAAGATATAAACTCGCAATTATGTGTTATAAAGTTAGAATTGCGAGATGTAAATTTGCATTTGTGAGAAAAAAAGTCACAATTGTGAGAAAAAAAGTTAGAATTGTGAGATAAAAAGTCACAATTCTCTCTTTTTTTTTGCAATTGCGACTTTATTACTCAGAATTCTGATTAATATCTCGCAATTGTATGATAAAAAGTCACAATTATTTAGTTCAATGGTTGAATGAATGATTCAATGACTCACTCATAAAGATTTTATTTACTGGATCAATCAGTGGTTTTGAAGGAATCTATGAAAGCTTGTTTCCGCCACAGAATGAAAAATAAAAATTTTATCTCACAATTCTGATTTTTTGCTCACAATTGCGAGTTTACATCTCGTAATTCTGACTTTATTTCTCAGAATTGCGAGATATAAATTCAGAATTGCGAGATATTAAGTCAGAATTGCGTGTTATAAAGATAGAATTGCCAAATATAAAGTCAGAATTGCGTGTTATAAAGTCAGAATTGCAGGATATAAAGTCAGGATTGCGAGATATAAAGTCCGAATTGCAAGATATAAAGTCAGAATTGCGAGATATAAAGTCAGAATTGCGTGTTATAAAGTCAGAATTACAAGATATTAAGTCAGAATTGTGTTATAAAGTCCGAATTGCATGTTATAAAGTCCGAATTGCATGATATAAAGTCAGAATTGCCAAATGTAAAGTCAGAATTGCGAGATATAAAGTCGCAATTGCGTGTTATAAAGTCAGAATTGCAAGATATAAAGGAATTGCGAAATATAAAGTCGCAATTGAAATTTATACAATCTTTACTTGAAGTGTCAAGTTAATTTCAAAAGTGTGGTTGAAGACTGTTTGTAATGCAGACTTGAATTTTCACTGTGATCGGTCTTGTCAAAGGTTTAATAAACATAGCCGAATCGTTGTCATTTAGGAATAAGATTGCAATTTGTTAATGATTAATCATGCAGTTCTAACCACCCACAACACCCAATAAACCACATAGTATCGTCCTAGCAACCACCAGAGCACTTTACCAACTGCATAGCAACTTTCTAGCAACCATTCAGAATACTTCAGAAACCACAGAGAACATCCAAGCAATCGCATCCGGTCTGAGTGGTTATTACACTCAAACTACCTTAGAAATTGCATAGCAACTCACTAAAATCCACTCGGAACATGTAAGGAACCCAACAACAACATTCAACCAATGATAACACCCAAGCAATCACATAGCAATATCCCGAACACCTTAGCAACTGCCTAACAACACCATAGATCATTTTTTTGGGAACATGTAAACCATAGTTCCCAGTATGACTGTGTTTCCCAGGATGATGCGAATGTAAACAGATCCACAGATGGGCGAGTCTGAATCTAAATAATCCTGTTGTTTTCAGATGCTCCTTTGAGGGTCTTTTTTTTCAGTTGTTTGTTCTGAATTCAAACTTGCGTTTAATGGGGGAATTCATAGGGATGGTAACTATGGTAACCCTCCAGCCCAAATTACCTCTGTTTTTTTCTCGTCAAAGGGAGGCGTTCTCACAGTCACAGAAAGAGAGAGAGGAAAATGTATGCAATTGTTGCTCACAAACCTGGAGAGTGTTATTTTGAGAGGAAACTGTAGATCACTATTTGGCTGTTTACTAATTACTGACTCACATGTCATGTTTGGATCTCCTCTAAGGTCTGTTCGAGGGTAGGCTATGTGTTTGATGCAGTGTGTGACAGTTTCAGAACATGTTTTGTGCTGTACAAAGTAGAAAAAAGAGGAAGTGCTGCCTTACCACTTCCTGTCTGTTTGAAATAGGCCTCACCCATATTAGAGTTCTTGTTTTTAGCTGATTTAAAAAGATGGTTGGTTGTTTTGTAGAAGTAAATCTATTCTTGTAGGGAAGGTGACTGGACCATTTGGACGGCATTTCGTCTACCGCCACACAGACAGAAGAAAGATTTCTCCAGACGTGTGGCGAGAGCTGAGGTGAACGTTTTGACTGCAAACATGGCAGGATATTTGTATTTCTCAGATATTGCTCTTTCATAGCTCTGCAGACTTCATGGATTTCTCTGCAGGTTTAAGGAGCCTTTGTCTCAGACCTTCTAGAATTAGAAGATGGACACAATTGTTGATTTTCATTAATTATAAAGCTAAATGAATGTGGATAGCAAAGTTGTTTTTGAAATTGTTAGGTAAGAAATATTTGTAATAGCCTACAGTTCATTTTTTTCTAATCTGACCACATGGAGATCATTTCTAAAACTCTACAGGAGGAGACTGACTCACTTTTTCTTCTCAAAATTGAGACATTCACAGTAATAGTTCACTCAAAAATGAATATTATAATGGTTTTATGTTCTTTCTGGGGCTTGATGCCTTCACCTGCTATCTTAATTATCTTACATATCTTAAATAGTTTCCTATTTTTAAAAAAACCAATGCAATGAGCTCGTAATCTCGACTTGGGAAGTGTCGAGAAATTTCCGAAAGTTCCACATCATGTGTTTGAAACGACCGTTAATATGCCAATATATTCATTTTTGGCCGAACTAAGAGATCTTATTTCTTTCCCCTCTTCTATTTTTTTGTGTTTTCGAGTCTCTCAGCATGTTTTTGTTGTCAGTGAGGTTTATGTTTCTCCGTCAGTCTGTGTTATGTCAGTGGGCTGGCGTCGTGCGTGATACAGGAAGGCAGAAATCTTGTCCTCCTTTCAGCGCGAGATGTCTCGCAGACGCGTGTGTGAGTGTGTGTGTTGTGGAGATTTTCCGTCCTTGTGTTTTGACGTTTGAAGTCGGCTTCGGTTCGTAGCACTTCATCATAGCCATAAAAATGTCCATAAGAAAACTAAACCTCGAGATGAATCGAGTCCTTGAAATTCCTTCAGGACTCAAACACAGACAGAACCAGAACATCACTTGTTTTTTCACAACCGACGCACTAGAAATCAAATGTCTGCTGAGTAAAACTATTATTAAGTTAACTTTTTTGACAAATACAATGTTTTGAAACAGTCAAAAGAATGACAGAGTGTGGAGCTGAAGAGAAAAAGGACGAACTCTGCAATCGTCAGGCCCAGGGTGAGCAGTGTACATTCATCTCAGCATCAATCCAGTTTACACTTTTCTATCATGCACAAAGGGTTTGTTCACCCAAAAATATAAACATTTTCCCATAATTTACTCACCCTCAAGCCATGGTGTATATGACTTTTTTCAGCCAAACACAGTCAGAGTTATATTAAAAATACCCTGGCTCTTCCAAGCTTTAATTGGAGTGAATAAAGAGTTTTTGAAGGCCAAAAAAGCGCATCCATCCATCATAAAAGTTACCCATAGGACTCCAGGGGTTTAATAAATCCTTCTGAAGTGAAGCGATGCATTTTTGTTTGAAAAATATCCATATTTATAACTTTATAAACAGGAATCACTGGCTTCCGGGGCCGGGCCGTTGCCCAGCTCTCTTCTAGTCCCGGCGGAAGAGGGCTAGGCAAAAAACTCAAGCTCCTCTTCTCTTATAATGAAATCCTCTGTAATCTCTCCTTAAAATTCTTGATTTAGACTTGTGACCGGTATTTTGTTTTGCTCTATTCTCTGCTCTTCCAAATTCATCAATGCGCCATTTGTCGGGTCAGAGGTCACTCCAGTGAATATAGTTTATTATTTATAATTATAAAGTAAAAAATATGGATATTTTTCATACAAAAATGAGTCGCTTTACTCCAAAAGGCCTTTATTAACCCCCTGGAGCCATATGGATTACATTTAAGATGCACTTTTGTTTTGTCCTTTAAAATATTAGGCTCTATTCACTCCCATTATAAAGCTGGGAAGAGCCAGGAAATCATTTTTATTTAACTCTGATTGTTTTTGGCTAAGAGAAGAAAGTCATATGATGGCTTGAGGGTGTGTAAATTTAATTTTGGGTGAATTAACCCTTTAAGAATGTAGAATGTACACTATTGGGACAAGTGTTGGGTAACCAAACAATTGATTGACCCCATTGACTTCCATAGTATGAAAAATATATATACTATGGAGCTCAACCGTTTGGTTACTGACATTGCAGTAAAAATTGACAATTTTAAAAGAAACTTGTAACATACTCATTGCTATATAGAGTACAAAGGGTTATGGGTAACATTAGCAACAAAAAAAGCATCAGAATGAGCTTGCTCACATTTGATTTGCTATTTTGAACATGATTCAGGAAACACTATTCTTCTTTATAGTAAGTATAGTATGTGAAATAGAATGCAGTCACAGTCTTTTAAGGGAAGATCCAATGTTTAGCTGAAAGAAACTAAACATCCTAAACCGTATAATGTGGCATATTATGTGTTCTATTGTGGATTAATGGAGCAGAAAGGAGAATGATTCAACCGACATCTTTAGATGACCCCAAACTCAACAAACTTAAAGAGGTGAGATGCATCAAGGTTTAGGGGTGGTGTGGCATAGTAGTGGCTTAGAGTTATCAAACACATTATTGATTAGTTCACTTCCCTCATTGTGAGCATCATTTCCCGAGTCTGAATATCTGGATTTTCCATGTTGCTTTGATGCAGGTTTTGGTGGAATGGATCAACAAAACCTTGAAAATTGAACATATTGTGGTGCGATCGCTGGAGGAGGACCTGTATGACGGACTCGTCCTTCATCACCTGTTACGTAAGAATTCTGAACAGGAACATTATTTAGTGCATGCTTATAATGTTGCATATAACAGGCTTTTCTTTCATTTTAATGTGAAATATCTGTGTATGTTGTGAACCCAGGAAGGTTAGCAGGTATTAATTTACAAGTAGAGGAGATTGCGTTGAGTACTGATGTCCAGCTGCGGAAACTAGATGCCATCCTGACAGCTGTGAACGAGAACCTCAAGCTTAATGAGGAAACGGCCAAATGGAACGTTAAACGTAAGCCAATCAGATCAGCTCTTGTCAATGACATGTATACATGAACATACACCCACTGTTCTCCCTCTCCAATCTGCCAGTCATTCACAGCAGGGACCTGTTGGCTACATTACATCTTCTGGTTGCTATTGTGAGGCGTTTCCAACCCGATCTGGTCCTTCCTGTAAACGTCAGCGTGGAGATCATTCAGTGCGAGGTGATTAATGGACATTTTTTGAATGTGTAAACTAAATGTTTCAAAAGCAGAATATTAAAGAGGGTCCGGCAAAACACACTGCCATAATACTATTGTTCGAGGTGGTTTCTAGGGTGTTGTCGCTTATATGCCAGTCTCTTATGATATTATGGTCTTCAGATACAACTAAGTAAAAGTATTTGAAATATTAATATATACATATAATGAGGAAAAGGTTGTTTTCATAATTTTTCACTATTCATCATTGCATATTATTTGCAAATCAATACTTGTAAAAATAATGAAAACATTTGTCCATTATAACAAGTATTTTCATTTTCAAATAATATGCAATGATGAATTGTGAAAAAAATATTAAATACATTTTAATTATAATACGCATATACATTTTTTTTATAATATACAGTGATGAATTATAAAACTAATGAAAACATTTGTCCATTATAACAATGCAACATTGTATATTATTTTAAAAATGAATATGCATGTTATAATTAAAATCAATTTAATATTTTAATATTTATTTTAAACAAATGTGCATATTATAATGAACAATGTTTTCATAATTTTTCACAATTCATGAATGTATGTTATTAAAAAAATATTATAATTAAAATGTATTTAATATAGGGCTGTCAAACGATTAATCGCATCCAAAATAAAAGTTTGTGTGTACATAATATATGCGGGTGCACTGTGTATAATTATTATATATATGATATATATAAACACACACATATGCTTGTATATATTTAAGAAATATTTTCATGTATATACTGTATATAGATTTTTATATATGTAAATATAAATATTTCATATATAAATAATATTTTTTTTTCTTAATTTATATGTATATACAAAATAATTTTACACAGTGCACCCACATATATTATTTAAACACAAACTTTTATTTTGGATGCGATTAATCGCGATTAATCATTTGACAGCCCTAATTAATACTATCTCACAATTTTTCATTGTATATTATTTGAAAAAAAGATAATATTCATATTATAATAAACAATTTTTTTTAGAACTTTTTGCAATTCATCACTGAATATTGTTTGAAAAAATATTAGTTATGTAAAGGAAAAAAAAAGGTTTTCTGTTCATCTAATCAAAGATGCACATCCATTATATCCACGTTAATTATATTAAACAATAGTATAAGAGCCGAATACCCATATCTAATCCACACATACATGATTTCTCTAAAAAAATATTCCATGAGAATTAAATGACTTTACAAAAGTTCGATGTCAGCATTCATTAAAATCTCATTTGTCAACCAGGTCACGAAAAATGGCATCAAGGCAGACAAGCAAACCGAATTCATCACATTTCAAAGGTCTGTGCAGAACCTCCTTCCCTATTAAACATGTTTAACATCACTTTGAAACTCAGTGACAATGTCCAAAGCGGCGTTTTCATGGTGCGTTGTGTGTCTCCGCAGTAATTCCAGTGAAGAGCTTGAGAGAGAATCCAACAGTGAGTCAAACGGAGGCTGAACTCTGAGCCTGTTCATTTCCATATTTATAAGCATCAGTAACTTTCAGATAGCGGAGGCGTATAAAGAAGAAAGCGTTTGCTGCTTAATCTCTCTCTTGCAATGTCTTTGCAGAGGAATGTCCCATTGATGAGCTCTTCAAGCTGGAGGCTCACAAAATTGAGACCGTGAAAAAGGTTCCGATCCAGTTTCCTCACGTGTCTAAATGTAGTCATGACCCAAATCGTTCACCGCTTCATCAAGTTTTCTTCTCTACAGGCCATTTTGCACTTTGTGAATAAGAACATGTTATCTCTGGGACTGAGCGTGACAGACATTGACAAACAGGTGTGCAACTCTCCTAGACTTCAGTTTAAAGGGATTGTCTTTTTTATATTTAATTTTTAACTTACACTACCATTACATTTTTGGTGTTTGAAAGAAATTAGTACTTTTATTCAGCAAGGTCACATACCTACAGTAAAGAAACTTAAAAACTTAGTAAAAAAAAATTGTGTCACAGGAATAAATTACATTTTAAGGTATATTCCAATAGAAAATTTTTAATTGTAATACTATTTCATAATAATACAGTTTTTGTGGATTCTTACTCAAATACATGCAGCCTTGCCTTGGTAAGTATAAAAGACGTCTTTCAAAAACATTTAAAAATCTTGCCAACACCAAACTTTTGAACGGTAGTGTATCCGTTTTTTTTTTTGTTTTGTTTTTTGCACTGAAAATTTGGTTTTATATTAAAGGGTTAGTTCAGAGAGCTGAAATCTGAGAGCTGGATCACTCCTGCATACTAGTCCATAGGCTTCTTGAGGAATTGAAACTTGCCGGCCTCGAAAAGTTATTAAAGACATCGTTAAAAGTATTCTCGTCGCTTGATAAAGTTAAGATTGAGCCACTGTAGTCACTTGGACTATTTTAACGATGTCTTTAATAACTTTTCGAGGCCGGCAAGTTTCAATCCCTCAAGAAGCCTATGGACTAGTATGGAGGAGTGATCCAGCTCTCAGATTTCATCAAAAAATAACTTAATTCGTGTTCTGAAGATGAACGAAAGTCTTACGGGGTTGGAACAACATGAGGGTGAGTAAATACTGACAGAATTTTCATTTTTGGGTGAACTGACCCTTTAAAGGGATCATGACATGGATTACTGTTATGATTGGCTAATGTCATTGCATAGGAAACAGTATCAACATCCACTCGCTTTTGCTCATGAGTAAGTGTTTTGAAAGCATTGTCCATATAAAACCGTAATTTCCAGACAGAGATTTGTGAAATCATTTACTTACAGTTTGTAATGCAGCTTCTGTCAGATCCAATACAGTTGATCTTCATCTGTCAACCAAAGCTTCTTTATGAACCATTACAATGTGCCTAATTTACAAAACAAAATGCTCTGAACAAACATATAATCCTCCATTCGATCTGGGACGCCATTAAATAAACCATCCATTTGTTTCCACTATGATTACAGTGCATCTGTATACTGGATCCAGTGTAGACAGCATCAGTGATTATAATGGCTTTTTGATGTGACACGATATCAGTCTATAAGCCAGTGGCGTATGGTGCTATGATGTAAAACTATTCATTAATTTCTTGCTCGGGATGCAGGCATATGCAATGCAGATCCTGCAATATTACAAATGAGGCTTTTTTGGAGCTTGATTAAATGCTTTGATGGATGTTTTAATGGTACAAAGACATCTTAGATCATGGCAAATTTGATTTCTCATGTCATGACCCCTTTAACAATTTTCATTTTCCTTCTGAATCAAAAGTATGTTACAGTTGCCCCCCCCCCCCCTTTATGATTTGATCCCTTTATGGGCTTGTTTTTGACATCTCACATTAATGTTTCTTATATTTATGTTTAAAAATGTGATATTGTTAGTTTGCAGACGGAGTGATTCTGCTCTTGTTGATCGGGCAGTTGGAGGGCTTCTTCATTCCACTGTGCGATTTCTTCCTTTGTCCAGTCGGGAGCTCAGAAATGGTGAGAACTCGAGAAAACATTTCGAGTTTCGCATTTGCATTGAAACAAGCACCATGTTGTTAGTGACGTCCTTTGCAATTTGCAACAAGAAAAAAAAAACTGAATCCAGGCTTATGGGATTTTACATCACCGTACCTTCACATGCACCTCCAGGAGGTGTCTCGCCATTGTATAATTAACGTCTCTTAGGATGACTGGATATGACAGCACAGCAGCATAAGCCTGGTTAAGAACCTGAGGCTAATGCAAAAGACAGAAATCAAAAATAATGATGTTACAGAGAACTTGCAGTGTTGTGGTTTTACAACATTTATTTGTTTGTTTCTGATTCTAATCTTTTTACCATTCACCTGCAGCTCCATAATGTGACGCTTGCATTGGATCTTCTCATAGACCGAGGGCTTCCGGTTCAGTCTGTTGACCCTCAAGGTAATTATTTTTAGATCATTCAAATTAGCGAGCTGTCCAGTGTCAAGTATACATCCTAAACAAAACCCAAAACCACTCAACGCTTTTAAAATGAAGGCTCTTTATTGGCTTTGATGGTTCCATAAAGGATCTTTGGCATTTATGGAAACTTTCAATTGCTTAGATCGATGTTCTTTATAGCGTAAAATGTTTATTTAATCCTGAAAGGTTCTTTGGGGAACCAAAAATGGTTCTTTCCTAAGCTATCTTAGGAAGCATCATTTTCCTGCTTTCTGTTTGATATCATGCATACAATTCAACAACTTTGTCTTCCATCTTGCAATGTAACACAATATAATGGCATTACCTTCTTCATGAAGGACATTCCACTACATTAAACTACTGCTGTAACTCAAACCCATATTAAGGCTGTTTTTTTGTACTTATTCAATAGAATAGCTATTAGGGTGTGATAATCTGCCTGGTTGTTCATTCACTAATAAGCTAATTTCTCATGTTTCTTACAGACATTGTTTCCCAAGATGTTCCAGCCACTGTGAAAGTGCTGTATCACTTATTCAGGAGGCACAAATACAAATAATCTAGCCACTCCCAAACGTTCAATTCAATAAAACCTTCCATGATGTTTTAATAACCAAAGTAACTGTACATTTGTGACTTTTACAAAAAAGAGGCACGGAGAGTTGACAGTCAGATTACTTTGGCACTCAGAGTGTTAGAATACTTTAGAAGCAATTGTACAGTGTCTCTGAACCATTTGAAGAGGCTTCATAGCAGAACATGGCCACTCATCTCATCATGGAAATTGCATTTGGATGCCGACAGCTTCAATTTAATTTCACCTTTTCACTCTTCCACTTTACGTGTTTTTTTCCTCCCACTTTTGGACAAATGCGCATTAGTCTTAATGTATCGCTCAGCATTTTCTGCTGACTTGCAGCTCGTGTTCAAATAAAAGTGGCACATATAACATCTCTGAAATATGTCCCTATTTTCTTCAATATACTATAAATAGAATGTGTGTTTGTGTTTTTGTTTGTGTGGTTCAGGTGTACCCATTATGGGGACAAAATGTCCACACAAAGATGGTAATATCCGAAATTCATGTCCTTCTGGGGACATTTATTGGTCCCCATTAGTAAAATGTCTTATAAAAAAGAGTTTTTTGTTTGTTTGTTTGTTTGTTTGATTTAAAAATGCAGATGTATTCTGTAATGGGTAGGTTTAGAATTAGGGGATAGAATATACAGTTTGTACAGTATAAAAATCTGTACAACAAAATCTGAAAACCCAACGTGTGTCTGTGTGTGGTGTGATAAAGTGTGTGTGTGTGCGAGTGACGCACTTAAATCATTTTGAGTCTGATGAGCTGTTTGTGGGAGCAAAACCTTTTTTATATATAAAACAAAGTATTAGTTAAGCTAAAAAAAAGTTAATTCGATTAAGAATTACAAACAATATTCGTTTCTTTTTGGCGCTCTGTAATGACGTGTCAGATTGGTGAATCGCGTCCGGTGTGAACATACCAGCATCAGTTGAAGCGGCAGGCAGCACGCGTGAACCAGTGGTCTCCTCCTCTTTACTACTTTAGAACAAGAATGAACATCAGGTATGTTGAAATATTCGGTACAGCTTATACTGAAACTGTCGTGTAATCGCCTAATCAGTTTTTAAACCACATAAAGATGTCAATAAACCCGTTGTTTTGATCTTTACGGTGTTTAAAAACCGCTTCAAAATGTCACGTGACAATACATTTTTACCTCAGAACAGACAATTTCGTTAGATTATTCGTTATAGCTAAATATCTTTTTATATTACATATATTATTATATTATATATCATTAGAATGTGGACAAATACCAATGATAAAGTTGGCTGTAAGCACATTATTTCTAAACTTTAGAGAAACTAAAACTCAGTCTTATTGTTGTCAATGTCAACAGTAAAGGGCATATCTCTCACCCAGACTATACCCCTCCATCCACCCCCGTAATTTAATTTCCTTAATGTGTGTTCTCTCAAATTGGATACGGTGAATGACTTCCATTTAATCTAAATGGCAAAAGCATTATGGGAGGTTTAAGAGAGTCTCCTCTCAGCGAAGAGACCGGGATTCGAGGATGCTCTGATGGCGTTTTAATGGCGAATTGCCCTTGGGTAATTTTTTACCATTGCTGTTTTTGAGCAGGAAATGTATAAGAGGCTGACATTTTTCATCCTAACGCCCATTTGTTTTTCGTTTATATTCATAACCGCAATATTTCAGCCTTTCTTATCCATTGCCGTGGGCATTAGTGTCATAAAAATGAATGAAATCTGTAGGACGGAGAGAGGTAAGAAAGCAGAGTGCAATAGAGACGTGTAGGTGGGTTGGACAGACAGATGGACACAATGTCTGGAAATGATCACATTAAAAACTTCAAAAGCATCCTACGTAATGACCCCGTGTGACCAGACGAAACCCTATCTTGAACTCCACAGTGCTCAGATTAAATCAGTAGATGGGCCTGGGAGACACAAAACATTCGTCCCTGTCCAGTTCGCCCTCTGTGTCCTCTCCAAGCCGGCTAATGATGTGCACTGGTGGGGTGATTTCTGTGGTTGACGGGGGAATACGCCAGAAATGTTCGACTGAAACCCCCTGCTGATGTCTCATCATCTCAGTCCTAAGGCAAAAAAAGAGTCTGAGTCACTGCTGGAGATAAACTGTGGTAATAATAACACAAACAAAAGTTTAAACTCTAAAAGTTTATTTTTTTCCTTTGTCCTACAAATTTGACGAAGTATAACATAATGCTACGTTGTACATAGTACCCACTTGTGAAACATTTAGAGTCGTGTTTGTGTGTGTTTACCAAACCACCTGGTAAACGGTGTACGGGACAGGTGTAGATTGACAGTAAGGCAACGGTGATCATGTTATAAAGACTGGAGCATGACATTAGACTTTTTAGGTAATTTGTTGTACGAGAAGTGTTTTTTTCTAGCGGTGACTTGACAGTTGCAATCACGTACAGCAAATCCCGACATTCACTTCAAGCTCCCTTAGTGGCAAGAATCCAATTATGATAATGATGACTTTCCTAGTTTCCTAGAACAATATGTGATTGAAAGTTGAGATGTAAGCTGGTAACAGGTTGTTTAAAACCCACCCGTTGCTCGCCGATCCCTGATTCGAGTTCAGTCAAATTATTCAGAGTGACTAGCAATTTTACCATTAGTACACATTTTGATGTGGCACTCTTAAATGTCACATTCTAGCCATTTATTAACATGGGTGAATTTCACAAATCATGCCAAATAAAATCTATTGGAAAATAAGAAATGATATTTTGCTTAACGAAAACAAAGCTTATTTTTAACACTATTATATGAGTTCTTATATTGTTTTTTATATTGTAATGAAAATCACACAAATTTTACTTAATTATTGTTACTTTAATGCAAAAGATTTAGTTAAAATTGTATCATTTCTACAAATATTTCAAGTAAAAACATTGTGGTAGCATTACTACCTTTCATGTATGTTTATTTCAAATTAGTATTGTACTCTAATAATGTAAATAAGAATATGGCAATAATTATACTTAAAGCAAAATGTAATGTAAAGAAATGTGTTTAATTTTTTCATGAAAGTAACATACTTCAGATTATTCATGTAAAATATGATTTTTTTTCCTTTTGATTTTAGAGGTGAAATGTATGTAAGCTCGTCTCTTCTACAGAATAAAACATTTTAAAAGATAATTGCCACTTTTTATTATACAATTGCGAGTTCATATCTCACTATTATAACTTTATTTCTCAAAATTGCGAGATATACTGTAAAGACTGACTTTTTCCCTCCAGAATTGCGAGTTTACTTCTCACAATTGTGAGTTTATAACACGCAATTGCGACTTTACATCATGCAATTATGGCTTTATATATCCCAATTGCGTGTTATAAACTCCCAATTGCGTGTGAGACATGCAATTCTGAGAAAAAAGTAATTACTCAAAGTTTATTTATCGCAATTGTGAGTTTATATCACGCAATTCTAAGATAAAATTTCAGATTTGCAAGATGTAAACTCGCAATTGTGAGAAAAAAGACAGAATTGTGAGATAAAAAGTCGCAATAACCTTTTTTATTTTGTGGTAAATAAGCTTCCATAGAAATATTACCTGGACATCTTAGCATTGCCTTAGCATTTTTTTTGTGAATTTGTACTAATTGTGTCAAAAGAAAAAATCTTAAGAATAATAATCTGTTTTGGAAAATATGTCAAACTGAGCTGAAAGCTCAGCTGAAATATTTTTTGTAAACAAACACTCCAGGGTGCAAGCTTTGTAAGTGACTAGGCTAGGCTAGTGATGTTGTGCAGGCCAAAGATCTTCGGCAGTTTTCATATGCTCTAGAATAGATGTGATGAATCACCGTCTGTCCTCCTGCCAACAGACATCATAATTAAACTCACACCTGATGAAACCAGAGATCTCGTCTCCCTCCTGTAATCCCATCTGACCTTGAGCTTGTTTCTGAACCACCAATTACCTCAATCCAAAGATGGTGAAGCACAGCCGTGAGGTGCTGTTCTGCTCTACGAGTGTATTTGGGCTGTTGTCTGACAAAAACTGTACCTTGCACTTCAAAAAATAGACGTATTCAAAACTTATTGCTCAAAAGAAGCTGTCAAATGTGCTGTAATCCCTGTTTGGTGCAGAACAGCTTGTTTCATCTTGCTGATACCATGCCACTCTTGAAATTTCAAAGAGATTTGGCCAATTAGCCAAGTAGCCGTGAAATGATTGGTTAATGAGAAATCCTGAAATCTGATTGGCTGACAGTAATGTTCGTCTAGAGTAAGCAAGACATGAGAAGCTGATAACGGCTTCCTTGCAAACAAAAGCTATCATTTCTACTGACCTTTCTGAAAATGAATCGCCTCTCTGCTTTGTCATGTTCAAGGAGTGTGTAATCATGTTTTCATTTCACCGGTCCGTTCAAAAACTAAAGTGAAATGAACTCATCCGATCAATATCAATAGAGTAAGTACCACTGAACAAACACTTCTTCAGACATCTCAAAACAACCTGACAAACATACATAATGAACTCTTTAGGGCATGAAACAAAATGTGGGGAATAAAAAAAGCGCAGTTTAACACGATTTGCTACCTCACTGATTCTTACAAATGAGAAAATGTCAATTCACAACAGTAATCAAAAAACGAACATTCACCGTACTATTTCATTTCACATCTTCACTGCAGAACCACCCACGACATGTGAGTTTTGATATTTACTGCAAAAGGTCAACTTCTAGAGTCATGAGAGTGCTTGAATCTTTTAGATTAGGTTTGTCGACTTCATTCATCACTCATCGCTTTCCCCGACTATGAATAAATAAACAGACACCGCACAGTTACAGAGAGTTTAATCCAGAAGAGCTCACGAAACGGGTACATAGGTCCTCCAAAGATGTCCTGGCTGAGTTCTGTGTCCGTCGAAGTCCAGCTCGCTCTGAAGTCTGGTTCTGTACTTCCACAAACCTCAGAATCTCTCGTTCCCCCACTTGTCCACTTCCGGCTGATTCTGGGTTTGTCGAGGGGTTGAAAGTTGTGCTCTTTGAGATTTGGATCACATGGAGAGGCTTGGGGCAGTCAGGCACCTGTGACCTAAAGGTCCATGTGGCAGGGGCATGTACTACGTTTCCCATAATGCACTTCTTCACAGGGGGATTCCAACAGTTTGTCCTTACATTTGGTTGGTCTCTGTTGAAAAGGGAGCATAAAGAGTGATTAGAAATAAATTGCAGGCAAAAAGAAAAAAGAAAATGTTGAAATCCCTTTTAATAAGTACCAGAAACAATAAACAGTCTATCAATCTTTTGTTTTATAGCCTCTCTATATATATATATATATATATAGAGAGAGAGAGAGAGAGAGAGAGAGAGAGAGAGAGAGATTGGTTAGGATTAGGGTACCCTAACCCTAACCCAGTCTTCACATGATCCTTTAGAAATCATTTTCATACTCTGAGTTATTATGTTGAGTTATTTTCAATTATTATTGATGCTAATAATTAATAATGGTCCTTATTATTTTCTGGAATCGCTGATAATAGAAATTTCAAAAGCTTTTTAAAATCTTTGTCACTCTCAGAAAAAAGGTACAAAAGCTGTCACTGGGGCTGTACCTTTTCAAAAGGTACACTTTTGTACTCAAAGGCTGCATATTAGCACCTAAAATGTACTTATTAGCACCTAAACTGTACATATTAACACCTAAAATGTACAAATTAGCACCTGAAATGTACATATTAGCACCTGAAATGTACATATTAGCACCTGAAATGTACAAATTAGCACCTAAAATGTGATTAGCACCTGAAATGTACATATTAACACCTAAAATGTACATATTATCACCTAAAATGTACATATTATCACCTAAAATGTACATATTAGCACCTAATATGTACTTATTAGCATCTAAAATGTACATACTAACACCAAAAATGTACATATTAGCACCTGAAATGTACATACTAGCACCTAAAATGTACAAATTAGCACCTAAAATGTACATATTAGCACCTGAAATGTACATATTAACATATAAAATGTACTTATTAGCACTTAAAATGCACATATTAGCACCTGGAATGTACATATTAGCACCTAAAATGTACTTATTAGCACCTAATATGTACAAATTAGGACCTAAAATACACATATTAGCACCTGAAATGTATATTAGCACCTGAAATGTACATATTAGCACCTAAAATGTACATATTACCACCTGAAATGTACATATTAGCACCTAAAATGTACTTATTAGCACCTAAAATGTACAAATTAGCACCTGAAATGTACATATTAGCACCTGAAATGTACATATTAGCACCTAAAATGTACATACTAACACCTAAAATGTACATATTAGCACCTGAAATGTACTAGCACCTAAAATGTACATATTAGCACCTACAATGTACTTATTAGCACCTAAAATGTACTTATTAGCACATAAAATGTACAAATTAGCACCTAAAATGTACTTATTAGCACATAAAATGTACAAATTAGCACCTAAAATTTACACATTACCACCTGAAATGTACATACTAGCACCTAAAATGTACATAGTACCTAAAATGGACAAAAGTTTTCCTTTTGAAAAGGTATAGTCCCAGTGACAGCTTTTGTACCTTTTTTAGAGTGTATGATCAATTTAATGGATCCTTGCTTAATAAAATTGTCTTTTTTTTTCAGCAACAAAAACTGTTTTCAACATTGAAAATAATAAGAAATGTCCCTGATCAGATAGGGAGCCCTATGAGGATTTGAACCGAGGGGAAAATAAAATAAATTAGATTTGAAAATGTATTCGCGTAGAAAATGTTAAATTGTAATAATATTTCTCAATATTTCTGTTTCGCTGGATCTTCGGCTCAAGCCGTCGCTGCTTCACCCACCTGACAGATAATTAGCTACCATGGACTGTGTTTCCGGATTTATTGGGCAAAATAGACAAGCCACCTGACTGGAGGCGGACTTGATTTTATTATAAATCATCTTATTACAAACACACACACGCTTAGCCTTACACAGCCAGACCTTTGACTATCAGACCTAGAGCTGGCCATTTAGAGAGAAAGAGTCTATCTGATTGATATGTAAAGTGTTTTTATTGCTCTATATGACATTTAGAGGCAAATTTATTTGAAATTGCACAAGATGCAAAATAAAATGTGAATGCAATTCATTTTTGAGTGCAATATGTGCAGACGTTTCGTCTTTTTATGTAACTCGCCAAACCTCCTCGGTGTGTGTCTATCTGAAGAGGTGAACAGCAGAAATGTCGCACTATGTGGCCTGTGTTTGGTTCAGCTCTTGGAGCACATGGACATGACAAGTGCAGGTTTCACTGCACGCTCTTTAAGAAATCTGCCCACAGAACAAGAGAGAGAGGACAGTGAGTTGGCAGACCTTCTCTAATAATACACCATGTGCTGCCTGCCTCCCGAGTTCTTTCTCTAAATCCAGGCCATGTCTCTGGTGTGAAATAGACATATGTACCCCTGACCAGACCGGGGCAGAGAGTAAGCTGGGAGATCAGTCCCAGAGCAGCAGGAGACTGAGAGGTTAGCCTGTGCTAACATTAGCACAACATTAACCCAAAACTTCCGTCTCTATACAGCGCAACATTACCATCTCTTCAAAATAGGTTTGGGAGTTGTAATGAATTGAGATTCATTAAAAGAGCCATTAAGGAATCATTAGCGCCGGACTGCATGGTTGCGGTGTATGTTCGTTTTTCACAAGTATCTTTCTCTCAGAAATTGGACAGCACTGGTTGCACGGTATGTCTGTGATTCGCTTAAAAGAACCGGCTCCCTCGGGAATCGGACTCCACCGATTACAATGTATGTTTGTGATTCATTCATCATTCCCTCTGGAATTGGACATCACTGGTCACGCTGTATGTTTGTCATTCACTCAAAAGAGTCGGGTCATACGAGTCATTCTGGAATTGGACATCACTGGTCACACCGTATGTTTGTGATTCACTCAAAAGAGTCGGGTCATACGAGTCATTCTCTCTGGAATTGGACATCACTGGTCACGCCGTATGTTTGTGATTCACTCAAAAGAGTCGGGTCATACGAGTCATTCTCTCTAGAATTGGACATCACTGGTCACGCCGTATGTTTGTGATTCACTCAAAAGAGTCGGGTCATACGAGTCATTCTCTCTGGAATTGGACGTCACTGGTCACGCTGTATGTTTGTGATTCACTCAAAAGAGTCGGGTCATACGAGTCATTCTCTCTGGAATTGGACATCACTAGTCACGCTGTATGTTTGTGATTCACTCAAAAGAGTCGGGTCATAAGAGTCATTCTCTCTGGAATTGGACATCACTGGTCACGCTGTATGTTTGTGATTCACTCAAAAGAGTCGGGTCATACGAGTCATTTTCTCTGGAATTGGACATCACTGGTCACGCCGTATGTTTGTGATTCACTCAAAACAGATGGGTCATACGAGTCATTCTCTCTGGAATTGGACATCACTGCATGGTCACGCTGTATGTTTGTGATTCACTCAAAAGAGTCGGGTCATACGAGTCATTTTCTCTGGAATTGGACGTCACTGGTCACGCTGTATGTTTATGATTCACTCAAAAGAGTCGGGTCATACGAGTCATTCTCTCTGGAATTGGACATCACTGGTCACGCTGTATGTTTGTGATTCACTCAAAAGAGTCGGGTCATACGAGTCATTCTCTCTGGAATTGGACATCACTGGTCACGCTGTATGTTTGTGATTCACTCAAAAGAGTCGGGTCATACGAGTCATTCTCTCTGGAATTGGACATCACTGGTCACGCCGTATGTTTGTGATTCACTCAAAAGAGTCGGGTCATACGAGTCATTCTCTCTAGAATTGGACATCACTGGTCACGCCGTATGTTTGTGATTCACTCAAAAGAGTCGGGTCATACGAGTCATTCTCTCTGGAATTGGACGTCACTGGTCACGCTGTATGTTTGTGATTCACTCAAAAGAGTCGGGTCATACGAGTCATTTTCTCTGGAATTGGACGTCACTGGTCACGCTGTATGTTTGTCATTCACTCAAAAGAGTCGGGTCATACGAGTCATTCTGGAATTGGACATCACTGGTCACACCGTATGTTTGTGATTCACTCAAAAGAGTCGGGTCATACGAGTCATTCTCTCTGGAATTGGACATCACTGGTCACGCCGTATGTTTGTGATTCACTCAAAAGAGTCGGGTCATACGAGTCATTCTCTCTAGAATTGGACATCACTGGTCACGCCGTATGTTTGTGATTCACTCAAAAGAGTCGGGTCATACGAGTCATTCTCTCTGGAATTGGACGTCACTGGTCACGCTGTATGTTTGTGATTCACTCAAAAGAGTCGGGTCATACGAGTCATTTTCTCTGGAATTGGACGTCACTGGTCACGCTGTATGTTTATGATTCACTCAAAACAGATGGGTCATACGAGTCATTCTCTCTGGAATTGGACATCACTAGTCACGCTGTATGTTTGTGATTCACTCAAAAGAGTCGGGTCATAAGAGTCATTCTCTCTGGAATTGGACATCACTGGTCACGCTGTATGTTTGTGATTCACTCAAAAGAGTCGGGTCATACGAGTCATTTTCTCTGGAATTGGACATCACTGGTCACGCCGTATGTTTGTGATTCACTCAAAACAGATGGGTCATACGAGTCATTCTCTCTGGAATTGGACATCACTGCATGGTCACGCTGTATGTTTGTGATTCACTCAAAAGAGTCGGGTCATACGAGTCATTTTCTCTGGAATTGGACGTCACTGGTCACGCTGTATGTTTATGATTCACTCAAAAGAGTCGGGTCATACGAGTCATTCTCTCTGGAATTGGACATCACTGGTCACGCTGTATGTTTGTGATTCACTCAAAATAAATAACTCACACAAGAGTCATCAACTCAGGTCTTGGAATTCACTGGTCACACTGTATGTTTGTGATTCACTCAAAAGAGTCAGGTGATAAGAGTCATTCTCTCTGGAATTGGACATCACTGGTCACGCTGTATGTTTATGATTCACTCCAAAGAGTCAGGTAATAAGAGTCATTCTCTCTGGAATTGGACATCACTGGTCACGCTGTATGTTTGTGATTCAAAAGAACCGGGTCATAACAGAGTCATGGAGTTGGACTTATCTGGTTGCACTGTATGTTTGTGATTCACTCAAAAGAACCATGTCATAAAAATCATTCTCTCTAGAATCGAACTTCACTGGTCACACTATATTAGTGATTCGCTAAAAGGAACTGGCTCATTTGAGTCATTCTCTTGGAAATCGGACTTAAATGGTTGCAGTGTATGTTTGTGATTCCCTAAAAAGAGCTGGCTCATAAGAGTCATCTCTCAGCAATCTGAATTCACAAATCACTGAATGTTTGTCTCTAAAAATAACTCAGGAGTCGAACTGCACTGGTCGCATTGTATGTTTGTGATTCAGTCAAAACAACCAGGTCATAAGAGTCATTTTCTCGGGAATCTGACTTCAATGGTTGCACTGTATGTTTGTGATAAATTAAAAAGAAACAAGTCACAAGAATTATTAGCTTGGGAATTGGACTGGTTGCGGTAAAAAAATAACACTGTAAACAATTTCACCATATTTCACTGCAGGGTCTTAGTCGGCAGACGAACGCACATATCAGCTCCCAAATGTACTTTAAACACATAAATCTCCATTCTTTCTCATTGACGGCAAATAGATTAAACTGAAAGTGAATGGGGACATTTTCTCTCGAGGAACATTTGAGAGCAAAGTCAAAAGACCCCTGTAATCCCACATGTGCCATCTAGAGTTTCAGAAGAGATTTCAGCAATGTCCTAAAGGCAATAATGAACAACCTAATAAATGTTTTCTCTAGTGTTTGACTACGTCCAAAAAAACATCAATCTGACATGCTGAGCAGCCAGGATCTAATCGCTAAAACCATCAATGTGTCTTAAGGGGCCACTGAAAAAATGTCTCTTAATAAAATGCGTCCTGTTTATAGCCTTTTAAAGCTGATTCCCATGCATGACGCGTCAGTCAAACCAGATGTTGCAAAGATCGTCCCCCAGGCTTCTGCCCCTCTCTAGATCACACAATACAAGAATCCGATGCCATTTAAAGACCCCGCCAGTGTTTTCTCAGGCCAGCAGGAGGGAAACTGCACGTAGCCCTCAAACAAACACAGTAAACGGGCAGAGCTGACCCATATAAATGGCTTCATGAATAGACCGTGAGCAGTAATTGAATTCACTTAGTTCTATTTTGGTCAGGGACCAAAGTCTTTTTCTTTTTTTCTGTTCTCCTCTCGACCCAATTCAGTAATTTCCCACAATACTTTTGGGGAAGGGGCATTAAGGATGTCCACCATCCAACTCTGAGCCCACATGTGACATTTTCACTGTGGGCGGGGCCAGCACAACTGCATAAATAGAATTGAAGTGACTTGCTTTGTGTCAGATGTCATGATAGGTTAAACTCAAAGATTATTGGAGTTGTGCCTGCTGTAAATCTCACACATGAAATCTCAGTGTCAGTCTCCCTCGTCTGTCTTGCGGCAGAGATTCAAAGTCTCCGCTTGGAGGTTGAAGCTTTCTGAGACTCCTGTGATTGTTAATGAGAGGGTTCGGCACCAACGACAGGCTTGATTAGATGGGTATTCACTCACACTAACGCGGCTACAGTGTCTTGCTGACACACTTGTGAACTGTAAGAGAATAGTGAATGCGTGCGTCCCTCTCGTCCTCAGAGAGCAGCACACCCACGGAATAGTCACTGGATTTCACAGAGTTAGCGAGATTAATGCGATCGAATACTTGTTTGAGATGAACTTCAAGGAATAGCATCTGAGGGAAACCGTTAAAATGTCAAATAACAGCAAATGCTATTACTGAAGTCATAATTCATGATGAATATGCAAATAAGAATGTTAATAGTTCAGACCCAAAACTCTTTATTTGTCACAAATAATAAATTAAACTGTGTAAGTTTCCTATAAACCAGACAGAAAATGACAGGAGCTCTTTATTTTTTTATTTTCAAGAGTTTGTAGTGAAGTTTTTGTTTACTTTTTAACATTTTTGACCTGGATATGTCAGAATCAAGGACAGCATTATAGCAACAGAAAAATGATTCTCGATTGTGGCCTAGTTCTGCTAGCAAACTGATCTGGGGTTTATTATGAAAAAAGGTATTTTTAAAGCGTTGGATCTGTAGCTCGGGATGATGATTATGCATCTGGTTCATGGCCAAATATGAGTAACCGCACGCGCCTCCCTTGAGAGGACACCCGTGAGTGTGAGGAGAATCCACTAGTGTGTTTGTGTCTGTTGAATTTAGCATGGATTGCAAAGGTTGTGAGGGTTATGAAATAGTGTGTTTAAGAATATTCCCAAGTTGAGTAAGTTAAGCTCTATCCATTATAATAATTTTGACTTGCCTCTCATTTTCAAAAAGGAGGTTGAAATGAAGTAAATAAATATGATTTATGGAGAGGCAAGACACTACAGGCAAAATCAATCAATATTTTTTGAGATTTTGGGCTATATTGCTTCCATAACACTTCTGTTGCACTGGTGGAAAGAAAACATTCAAAAAAAGCCTAGACATTTAAGTGTTTATTTAATTGCACTTTGTGTATTTGCATCTGTAGGTTTCAATTGCAATACATATATTTAAAGGCTTTTTTCTCAAATTAGGTTTTTCTCAGAAAACTCAACTTCCGAAGCACTTAAATACACCATTTTTTTGAAAATGTATTCCTATATTCTAGAGGTTTTTACAGAGTGTTTTCTTCATTTATTTACAGCATTTTAATCCTAAAAACATGTTGACTTTTTTTGTCTTTCTGTTGCTAGTATTTTCTGATTTGAGTGATATTAAAATACCTTATGTAAAAACTTTTAATATCACAACAAAATTAAACAAGAATTTTGAACCTGGCTTTATTCAATATTCAGATGTCTCGAAATACATGCAAATTAGTGCATAATTCATTTGCACACATAATATTTGAATTTTCCTAATGAATAGTGATTAACTATCCAACTGGGGGAGTATGGTGATATCCATTAGTTATTTTTTTTAAATGTCATCTTCACTTGCAGTGTCTTTCTTTAAAAGCAGAAATAAGGGTTTTAAAGAAATTATAGGACCCACAATTAAAGGCTTAGTTCACCCAGAAATGAAAATTCTATCAGTATTTACTCATCCTCATGTTGTTCCAACCTTCGTTCATCTTCGGAACACGAATTAAGATATTTTTGATGAAATCTGAGAGCTGGATCACTCCTCCATACTAGTCCACAGGCTTCTTCAGGGATTGAAACTTTCCGTCCTCAAAAAGTTATTAAACACATCTTTAAAATAGTCCAAGTGACTACAGTGGCTCAATATTAACTTTATAAAGCGACGAGAATACTTTTTGTGCCCAAAAAAACAACAACAAAAATAACGACTTTATTTTAACTATTCACTTCCTTCTCTATGGGCCTGTAGTCTGTTAACATACTGTAGTGTGAGAGCGTAGAGCTACGTCACACGTAGGCTCACTATTGGCCGACGCTGGTCGTGTGTGATGCGTGTGACGTACAATAACAGATCATACGCTGTTAAACTAGTAACCTGACTAGAGGCAGACAGAGAAGTAAATGTATAGTTGAAATAAATATTTTTGTTGTTTTTTGCGCACAATAAGTATTCTCGTCGTTTGATAAAGTTAAGAGTGAGCCACTGTAGTCACTTGGACTATTTTAACGATGTCTTTAATAACTTTTAGAGGACGGCAAGTTTCAATCCCTCAAGAAGCCTATGGACTAGTATGCAGGAGTGATCCAGCTCTCAGATTTCATCAAAAATATCTTAATTTGTGTTCTGAAGATGAACGAAGGTCTTACGGGGTTGGAACAACATGAGGATGAGTAAATACTGACAGAATTTGCATTTCTGGGTGAACTAACCCTTTAAATTGTGCATTACTTGAATAACTTAAATCATTTTTACAGTCATTTTAGGGTGTTAGGCTTTATGGTGTTGTAACAAAGTTGTTGGGATGTTTGGATTAGTAGGCAATTTTTTTTTACAGTAAAATCATGTTTATTTTATTTTAATAGTAATGCTCGATTCACTTTCATTGTAAGCCTCAGATTTTTGCCAATCTCACACCAATCTATTTTCGTCTTTCTTTAGTGTGTAATGTTGCTGTTTGAGCATGAAAAAGGTCTGCAAAGTTAGAAAGCACAATGTCACTTTAGTGGGAGTAATTCTCTATAGGCCTATCAGTGTCCCTGTTTCTGAACTCCCGTTGTAGTCTTGAGTTTACAAACGCATTGCACTATTCCTCACCCAAGTAATTGAAATGAACGGTATTTTAATGAACGAGTTCGAACAGGAGAGTCAAGAACGCGCATCACAAAACAGAGCAAGGCGAGCATTTGTGCTTATAAAACTTAAACTTTGTCATTTATTTTTGAAATGACTGATCGTTTCGCTAGATAAGACCCTTATTCATCGTCTGGTATCATTTAGACCTTGAAACTGTTGGGGTCCATTATATGGAGAAAAATCCTGGAATATTTTCATCAAAAGCCTTAATTTCTTTTCGACTGAAGAAAAAGTGCTCCTTTAAGCTGCGGTGTGTTTCACTCACCAGGCCGTCGTCGTGTTGTGCGTGGTTTGTGTTGGACTCGACGTGTCTCCCGTCAGGCTGTGTCTGGCCTGACTGCAGCCGTGTTGATGTGTCTCTTGAGGTTGTGTTGGAGCTGCGGGTTGAGCTGTCTGTCCGTCCCCGTGCCACTGAGTGCGGGCCTGTTTCAGCCAGCGGCCCCCCAGCCCACACTTCTCCAGATACACCCGGCACACCTCATAGTTCATGGCCGAGTAATACAGGAAATCAATTGCCAGCAGCACCATTACGAAGAATCCATAGATCCACACGCCGATTAAAGCGGAGTAATTGCTGCGACAGAGAAAAAAGTAGATGCACTTAATGTTTTATGTGGCCATAAACAAGCATTTTTATGATACACAGTATCAAAAAGCCTTGAGGAATGGATGGAAACACTTTAGCAGCGCTAGTGGTCTTATAAAAGTTAAAGCACTTTAATAAATTCAAACTTGATTAGTGTTATAGGCATTGAGTGTTAAATGGATACTCCACTCTTTTGGGAAATAGGCTCATTTTACAACTCCCTCAGAATTAAACAGTTGGGTTTTACCGTTTTCGAATCCATTCAGCCGATTTTCTGATATTTTATAAGAATATCAGTAACCAGACAGTTTCTGGTCCCATTGACTTCCATAGTACATTTTTTGTCCTTCTATGGAAGAAGTCAATGGGACCAGAAACTGTTATTCTTCCAAATATCAGAAACTCGGCTGAATGGATTCGAAAACGGTAAAACTCAACTGTTTAACTCTGGGGAGTTGTAAAATGAACCCATTTCCAAAAAAAGGTGGAGTATCCCTTTAATAAAGTGCTTTACAGTTCCTTCTGAAGTAAATCTCGTGCACAGACTGAAAGAAAACGACAGTAAAGGCAATAGCAGAACTTCCACTTTGATGAAGCACAGGCCTTACGCTGTCAGACAAGGCCACAACTGACAGGGACAATCTTGAGGTCTTCATAATATATGGTGTTATTAGGGGAACAGATGTGTGTGTGATATCTCAGTGTGTGTGTGTGATATCAGAACTCTTTGATGTTGGTACCCAGAGTCCAACATCAGACCTCGCCGGAATGGGAAGTAAACGGGATTGGGCAAGAATTACTGGCTAACATTTTAAGCAAATAATACATATGATAGTTGAACCCTCACTTTAATATTTGATGTAAAACAAATCAAAGAGATCCAAACAGTAAGTTTGGAAAATATCTTTTTTTTTTCATTGTTGCAACTCCAGAAAAAACTGGTGACATACTACTGCCAAAATAGATTTATGAAGAAGAAAATCTATGTGGGTCGCAATGTTTTTATTAAAATGATCGGCTTGTCTATTATTTGATGCAAATGTCCCGCACTATTTCTCTACAAATATTAAAAAACAACAAACAAGTAACAGGATTTAAATAATATTTATATAAAATGTTAATATTATTATATTAAATATACATTATTAATTAAGCTATTATGATTTATTGAGTTGTGATTATTATGAATGTTAAATGTTTGATATTTTATTAATAATAATCGTAATATTTTCTAAATGAAAAATATTTGAATATTTTACCTTTTCTGTGACGATATTTATATCAACATACTACTATTATTATATTAAATATTAATTTAATCAAGCTATTATGATTTGAGTTGTGATTATTAATCAGAGTCAAAAAAGTATCATGATTACGTAATCACATGTATCACAACATTTTTTTCTTTTGTCAAAGCAACTTAATATAATTTATTTAGTTCAGATAACATAATATTTTGAGTTTCTGATGATTATTTCAATCTCCTTCATTGTATTAACTCAATTTTTTCATTTCAATTAACTTTTTATTTTTTAAGTTAACCCTTATGCTGCATTAGGGACATTTTTGGTCTTTTGCAGTTTAATTTCTTTGACCATTTTGGCTGTTTTAATGCAAATGGTATGAAATTTGGCAAAATTGTGACTTTTTGGATACATGTAAAAAATGTGATCCCATTTTGCAAAATATGTATAACACACACTGTGTAGATCAAATAGTAACACTCAGCACCATAAAGACCAAAAATGGCCCATTGAAACCCATTAAAACGTTGTTTAAATCTGAGGCTGTCAGTAATACATGAAACATGATTTTTGCACAAACATCCTTTCATTTTGAAGCAAAAGCATTATATTTGCATTATATAGTGTATTCCACCAGATGACGTCACTACATATTTATTCCCTATGGGTGGAAATGCACCTTATTTTAGGCAATAGGCAATGTTTAATAGGTGGCCATTTTTGGTCTCTAACGCGCTAAGTGGGATTTTTTGCAAAGTGGGACTGTGATAATCCAAATCTAAAGTTTTCTCTTTGCATTTAGTTTATTGAAAATAATTGAATTTTTGTGTTTTTCCTCTTATAAAAATCGATGGTTTCGCAAACAAAAACGGGTAATTAAAGGGTTAAAATCCTGAAATTGAATATATTTTTGGTAGTTATGATGAGGACTGATGCTGGTTAAAAGATTTAACTTGGTAAAAGTGGAAAATAATAATAATATATAATATTTTAGGCAATGTTTAATATGTGGCCATTTTTGGTCCTTAATGCACTCAACGGTGTTAAAAATCTAATGCAGCACAAGGGTTAAACCAACAATATTTTTTACAGTGTTAATAATAATAAAATGTTTTCTATATGACAAATCTTATTTAAATGTCTTACTTTTTCTCTGACAGTAGTTATATAAAAATGATTAATATTATTATATTACATATGAATTTTACCCATTATGATTCGAGTTGGGATTATTCATTATTTTATATTATTATTAATTTAATAATTTATTTCATATTTTAATAATAATAATAATAATAATAATAATAATAATAATAATAATAAAAGACTTTTCTACATTAAACATTTTATTTCTATGTTGACAAACAGTGCAGGCCATTGTGTCACTATTGGTGTGAAATTATTGGTCTAAATAATATTAATTCTTATAATATGCAAAGTAAAGTTATGTTAGTTCTTAAAGATGCTTCACATTTTTATACCAGCTTTATTTTGATATCACGTTTATATGTGTGTGCAATTATGGCCCAGAATTAAAATACTAAGTCTTGCCATCATGCGTGCGTGTGTGTGTGTGTGTGGGGGGGGGGGGGGTGTGATTTAGGGCCGTAATCACACACACACTTATCAGTTATGACAGTGGTGTGGTGTTATTTCATACTAGCCAGATGCACAATAACTCAAATCTGCAACAGACATGCCTCTATATGCCAAAGCCTTATATGTCCAAGGCTGCTGGTTTGTGCTTCTGAGACTCAGTGAGGGTGATTTAACCTCAGGCCGTCAGTAAATATCACTGGCTGAATCCTGCTGACCACAGATGAGAATGAAATGACTTCCCACCAGGACATCCGTCCTCTCAGTAAGTCGCCGCCTGCCTTTGCACCTTTCCACTTCATTAGCTGTCATGAGACCGTCTCAGAGGGACAATATGAGGCTGCTATGATCTGGGAGCAGTTCATGTTTTCAGTTAATATTTGATGAGAAGGGAAGCGTTTCATAGCGTTAGAAAGTAAACAGAGCAGGTGTGACCTCTGGCCATAAAACTCATTCGGCTTTTACAATAGGCCTACTCTTTCAAGATATCGCTCACCTCTGGAACTACTTTGTAATCAAGGATGCAACCAGGCTTTTAGTGTCATCATAAAGTCCAGGATCACAGTATTGATTCATAAGTTATTACTTAATGCACATTTTCCCATGTCTAATAATCTGGTTCAACAGCGTGTGTGTAGTTGAAGGCAGGAGACTCACTTGTGAGCGTATCCGTCCGGTGAGGTGGTCAGGTTGACCTGCATGACTGTCTGGAACTCGGTCTCGTTGCAGCAGTATTTGAAGGCTGTGTTGTTATGGTGACAGCAGAACATGTACGTCTTGTTGTCCGAGAGACGAGGACAGTGGAAGCCGAAGTGGTAGCGCTCCTTATGGTCGAAGTAAGGCTCACACACTCGAAAGTGAGCAGAGAGAGCTGCACGAAAAGACATTGATAAACAGGACAGTTAGCATGTGGTGTTAGATTGTAAATTAACTAGCAGTTACGATTTGATGTTGATTAAATTTGATGTTCTCCCCCATCAAATTTTGAATTTCGTAGATGTGATTTCCTGCATTCTGGTGTATTTTTCACCACTTAATACCAATGGTCTAAAAATACAATGTTAATTGAACTGCCATGTAGAAAATTAAATGCATCAGTCTCGTGATCTTTGAAATTAAGAGCTTCAACCCACGAACTGCTCGTTAAACAAAGATAAAGTATTGATTTGTACCAGGACAATAAAGAGGGCTCAAACATCTTTTTAATTATGAGAGTCTCAGTCTACATTACAAACATTACCAATGGTGTTTTAGGATGCCAAACAATTATTATAATAATGTAACAATGATTTATATAATTATTCCTATGACGTAAAATCCATATAGCCTATAAATCTAGGAGTATACTATATAAATGAAAATTAATATTTCAAAAGTAGCCTACACTCAAAAAAATAACATGTTGGCTTTAATTACTTTTAATTTGTCAACAGGTTCCACATAACTGGATTACATTAAACAAACCTAATTTTTTTAACATAATGGAATTGTGTCATTTTAAATTACCCAATTTAAGTAGTCTCAACGTGAATTTTTAAAGGCTTCCTGACATGATTCAAAGGCATTTTATTATATTCATTCATCCATTTATATTTCATTTGATTCAGTGACATTTAATTAAATTGATAGACTTTAGCTAGCTATTTGCTAGCAGAAGCACATATTAGTATCTTGAAGGCTATAAGATTTACATGCTCCTTCATTCAAAGCAATTGAAAAAAATGAAATCAGTCGACAGACAAACAAAATGCTCCACTCTTCTCCACAATGGTAACCCACTGTAATTTAAATGGTTTAATAATTTCCAATGTAATTTAACATTAAACACTATTACACACTATCAAGTCTTCTCCTTTTCTAAATTTCTAAAAACAAAAAACATAAAATAACACTTAATTTTAACATTTATTTTCTCTTAATTCAACCATGTGCAAAGCATGCTGGGAACTAAAAGCACTGCCCAGTTTCAGTTGAGGCAACACAAATCAATCATGTAATCCAACACAAACGGATTAAGTAAACTTAAGTTGTTCGTAGATTTAAGCAGATTGAACACAATAAAATTAAGTTCGGGCAAAATGGCAGTCGGCTCGCACTACACTGCCACCCTCTGGATGTACACATTTTTTTTGCTTAACATAAATGGTTTGTGTTTAGACAACACAATAGGATTTTGTACTGTTAAGTTGAGACACAATTACATAGACCTTAATAAAAAAAAAATAACATTTAAAGTAAAAAAATATAATTATTATAAGTAAACTATATATAAATATATTATATAAAGTGCACAACCTCCCTAGTTCATTTTTTGAGTGTATATTTTAGTCAACATTACACTATAATATAGGAAAATTAAAATACTTTAGTCCTTATTTCTACACTTGCAAGAAATAAATCCTTGAGCTTCTATTTAGTAGAAAACACCATGACCATGAAGATCGCGTGAGCAAAGTGCACACGTTTCTCTACCAGCAAAAACAAAATGCCTATTCTTAAAGTTTTGTGCTGTTTTATGAAGGCAAATACAATATCATGGTTTCGATTTTAGTTCATTGGCAAAATATAACGCTAGAGACCTTCATGATAGTTTATACATTTTACATCTCATATGTTCGGCAAAAGGCGGATTCGAACTTGGGTCCGATTGCATCAATGCTCTTTCCCGAAGAGCATTTTTTTTGTCTACTAACTAACCTGCGATTCAATAGGTGTCATTATCATAGTCTACATGCTTTGGCCTACATACTCAAGTTTATTATATCCATGTTGTACAGTGTGATTTGGATTGCCGAAAGCAGGCATATTTCACTTTTAAACCACTGATCTTCAGCTAAGTCTTTTAATTAATAAAATAGTGAATTACTGAATTTCATTTATAATTCACCCCTGATTTAATGAGGCTCACCACATTTAGTGGACCTCTCAGAAATGAAAATGGAATCGAATGGTTTCTGAAGCATAAAAACGTGCTTGGAATAATTTCTCACTAATTCGGACCCACGCACAAAGGAAGTGCAACGAGGGTTGGTGGGTTTTTCACATGACAGTCGTAGTTCCGCTTCATTATTCATCGCCGTATTCAGAAAAGAGAGTGACAGCGAGCGAGGTCTGAGCGCTAACCCATGTTGACACGATTCACCCTGAACCACTCAGACTCAACAGCTCACAGACATCATGCTATAGAAATAGCACTTTTCTTTCCGGTCAGCACCACATATGCACTTGTATTGAATTTAAATCACTTCAGCCTAATTAGCTCGGATTCATTCGGTTTCTATAATGAATCTGCGCTTGTGTAGATAAAATACAATGTTCTTCAGTTTCAGTTCAAGTTTCCATTCTTTCAGGCTTTACCAGATTTAATTAGACAAATGTGAGAGGAAAAATAACTAGAGCTAAAGCTTCAAAAATAATTTAAACGGAGCTGCAAATTATGAGGGTTTTGACATGGTTTAATTAAGCCTTGAAGGAAGACAACACAAAAGCCTGAGAGTCCTAAACGTTTTATGTAGCGCATAATAAACCTTTCCATACAATGTTTTAGTAATTAAAGTTTAGTTGCAAGTTGGTAAGAACTCATATTTTCCCCTGATGCCAAATCGATGCTCACAAAGAGAAGCTGTGATAGTCTGAGGTGTCAGCGGCAACCAAATACCCTCACAGTATGAACAAAAACAAAAGTGCTGTCATCATTATTATTTCTTTTTACTTTGTTTTAAATTTCACTTCATGTTAAAAGCACATCAAAAAAATCTTTAGTTTCAAAAAAGTGAACACTTTTAGTGAATGTCTATTAGCGTTGAGGGCATTTGTATGCTCATGCACTTCTAAAATCCCCTAAAAATGCATTGAATATTGATTTAGCAATAAACAGCTAATTTACAATCTTTCTCTTCAGGGAAAAACGTGTTTGCTTGCATACTGTGTGTGTGACCGTGACTGTGTGTGTGTGTGTGTGTGTGTATATATATATATATATATATATATATATATATATATATGAATTTGATGCTGAATTTTAAGCATCATTACTCTAGTCTTCAGTGTCACATGATCCTTAAGAAATCATGAAAATACTGTATGCTGATTTGATTTTTAAATGTCTTTACTGTCACTTTTGGTCAATTTAATGCATCCTTTCCAAAAAATGAATAAATAAATAACAGTAAATCAACTTTTAAAGAATAGTGGTACACAAACTTTCTATTTCAGATAAATGCTGTTCTTTTGAACTTTCTATTCATCAAATTATTGATAAATGAAGACTGGAGTAATAATGCTGAAAATTCAGTTTTAATCACAGGAATTCACAGAAATAAATGACATTTTAAAATATATTCGGACAAAAAACAATTATTTTAAATTGTAATAATATTGAAAATTTAAAAAAAAAAAAAAAGTTTTTACTGTACATTTGATTAAATAAATTCAGCCTGAGCAGTGGAGACTTCTTTCAAAAATATTACAAAATCTTACCGACCCCAAATAATACCACAGCATGCGTCTAAAGACTCGTGACACCATTGTCGTTTGCTTCATGGTGATTTTCTCCATGCTGTCCAAGACTTTAAACTCTCTGCAGGGAGAATGACTCACGCCCGTCTTAAATAATTAAAGAGGTTTTTAGATTTGATCCAGCTTTATGACCTCTAATCTCACACTATCCTGCCACCCGATCAATGTGAAAGCAGGAAGCTTCAGTCTCCCAGCGGTGGGAAAACTCACCATCTGAAGCTTAGTGAGACACACAGATGGACAATAGACGAGACAAATTGGACCGCTCAGAGATTCTGGGTAAAGAATGACCGCGGGCGAGCGGTACATCTGATAAGAGGATATTTCTTTGTGTCCCACAGGTGGATTTTTATCACTTAAAAATAGGTTTTGACTTTGGTGTGGTCATTTTAAATCTGCCTTAAAGTTAAACTACGTTTTTAACGGTAAATACACAAATATTTATGCTTTAATTTGACTTTATTTATTCATTTATTATTTAATTTGAAATTAATTTAAATGTTTTTTAAACTAAAGTTAATTTGTGTAAAAATTGTAATTTTTCTCAGTTAAATCACAGTAAATGCTTGCATGATTGTGTTGATTATAATTCCTAACTTTTGCTCAACTTGAACCTTCTTTTTCCTTTAATTTCACCTGTTTCTCCATAATTATGAATTTGTACATTTTAAAAACTATAAAAATCTACACAAACCAAAATTAAATGATAAATGAAAAATATTCAGTTTTCCCCTAATAAAGTTAAAAATTGCCCAGAATAAAGTCAATTTAAAATAAATTACAAATCAAAATAGTTGAAGAAACACATAAGGTTAGGTTCAGTTTTAGATGTTTCGCAGTGTTTCTGATGGCTCTGTTTGCTCCGATCAGCAGATGACGTTATAAACAGCCGTCTTACCTGTAGTAGACAGAACGAGGAAGATGATGGTCCGGATGTTGAAGGAGTGATGATTGGTGACACTCATCTTCTTGTCCTCCCTCAGGGGAGGATGGAGACATGAAGCCTGACAGCTTCAGCTGCTTCCAGACGTCATCTTTATCTCCGACTTCTGGTCATGACTGTGACGGTTTGCCAGCACACCTGTAGCGGAAGAGGGCAGATGTTACGATCACGCCAACACATCTGTACGGTACGATCTGGCTCACTTTATTTCCTCTGCTCCTATACATAGGCTTCATTTTAGTCCACCTAAACTAAAAAAGCTGCCAGGATTTTTTAGTATCTTTAAGTCATAAAGATGAGCGCACATGAACATTAGGATATTTTCCCAGCTAACAAGGAACATTCCCTGAACTTTGGCTAACATAAGTTTCTTTCAAAGTTGTGAACAAACACTGTTACAGGCAGTCAGCACTGCAGTAAACGAGAGACAGAGACGAGATAATGGTTGCTTCAAAAATGATTCTCTTTGTTGTCTGAGGATGCGCTGCAGTCGTCACGGTAACTCCAATTACAGCTGAACTGTTCAGTGTAAATTCATTAATACATTACAGCAATTTCAAAAAAACTATATATATATAGTTAGAGCTATACTTACAGCTATAAAAACCTTTTCACAGTGTAATTTTGAATTTGGGGTTTTCATAAGCTGTAAGCCATAATCATCAAAATCATATCAAATAAAGGCTTGAAATATCTTTGCATTGCATGTAATGAGTCTATATAATATATTAGTTTCACCTTTTGATGATGAACAAAATGAACAATGAATGAGTTTCACCTGTATAAACATTTAAACAGAAATAGACATGTGTGCACTGTAAACCTAGTTGGCAAAACTAAAAAAATATATATAAGGTAATCAATTTTTAAGGCGAGACACTACAGGTGAATAGGGGAAGATTTTTAAATAATAGATATCACCATGAAACTATTTACACAAGTGTGTGTGTGTATATATATATATATATATAATGAATTATAATTTTTTTAAATGTCTATGTTTAATTATGCAAATTAGTCAATATCTCATTAAATATGTGCAATTTTGCATATATTTTCAGTAGATAGATTTGAACATATGATAAAGCCAGGTGTAAAATAATTTTTTTTTCAACTTGTTTACACACAAGATGGAAAAAAAAAGTTCAGAGGGATTTCAGGATATATGCTTTCATTACCTAGGATTTGAAATATACTGTCCATACCCTTAAAAAATCGATTTGTGCAATATTTTTTTTTTATTAAAATGTCACATAAATCAGGCCAGGAATGATTTATTAACAAATCCCTCTGACAATATCTTCAGAATACTCACTTTTTCCATTTCAATCAACTTAAAAGTGTAAGGAAACCAGGTTACTTAATTTTTTAAGTTAAACCAACAATATTTTTTACAGTGTGGAGAATGAGAAAAAACTCATTTTGAGAAAAAGGCATTTAAAGATTTAAGAAGGATTTTAATACATTTCTATTGGAAAAAAATGCTCAAAAACAAAATAAATGCTCAGGCCCTTAGTAGCCTAATAATAATATAATATTTCAAGCTCATGAAAACTGATTATTTAATAAAATAATAAAATAAACATTTTAATGTGTATTTTCAACGCTTTCTTTACAGCAGATTGAAAGAACACTAAAGGAGTAAACTAGCCTAAAATCTCAAAACTGATCACTGCATGAAAAATCGATGTTTTTGCCTGTCGTGTCTTGCCTTAAGTTAAGAAACTCAAAGTCTAAGCAGAACTCACATATTTTTTTTTGTATTTTAAATGCTCTTAACTTGAAATATTTGAGTAAGCTTATTCATTCTTTAAACTTCAAATTATCATGTGATGTCAACCTAAATATTTTTAGTAGAGGAAACTTGGCTAGCTTGTTTTGACTAGCTAATTCACGAAATGCTAACACGCTGATTGGTAACAGTGCTTTGACAGCATTAGCATAGCATATCAATTGCTGAATGAGTACAGCAATATTGAACATCTAACATGTATTTCTTCTCAAACCAAGCTTGTGTTACGCTCATCACCATGATGGTAAACTCCCCCAAATAACAGACCGAAACTAACAGAAACTCTTTTAGATTAGCATAGAAAAACATCAACACTTCTAAATCTCTCACAGGTGTAAATTGGAAATTCTCAGGAGGACTTTAAAGCAGCCAAATTTGACCCTGCTTTGTTGCATTATGGGTGATGTAGTGTTTGTAATGTACGGGCACAGGAAGTCGGTTCACTAGCGGCCATCTTGAACACTCATGCAGGTAGGATTGAAATGTGTGACTTCAATAGCCATGTTGAGTGATTTCCCTCTTCATCTTTCCACAAGTGTTCTTTTCACTGAAGCACATGCTCTTATAATAATATGTATTTCTCTTTCCTTGGTGCTTTTAACTTTAATGCGGCGGACACTAAAGAGCTGCGCGCCGCCCTGTGACTCCGTGTTGCGTCAAGCGCATCATTCAGCGCTCGCGATGCGCATACGCACTTTGTGCAGCTCTTTCATGATCATGTCATAATACTTTTGCGCAATAAAAGCTTATTAATAGCCTTTCTTGTTCTGTCCTATCTATTATATTTTGCTTCCTCACTAAACAGCTGTGCTTTACATTTAAAACAGCTGTGCATCTGATTTTTACGATGTTTTTCATGAATGTATAACAACAATACAAAGAGCAATGTGCAACGTTTTACCAGAGTTAGTGCTACACTTATTGTCTCTTATTTGTTTCCCACTAAGGAATGTTTTTTTCACTAAATGTTCAGATTTTATAAAATTATTGTGCACTTGTGATATTTTTAGGCTAAGTTTTTCTGAGTTATCCACTAATCTAGTTTACAATAGCATTTTTGTCATAGGTTATGGTCATATATATATTTTTTTATTTGTTGTTTTTCTTTATAATGAAGTTGTCTGTATTAAGTAAATTGTTTAACACACAAAAGAGTGTGGTTTTTAGGGTTTTAGGGTTTTATTTAGTTATAATAAACAAAAAAATGAAATAATTTTTTTATCCGATTAATCGATTAATCGAAAAAATAATCGTCCGATTAATCGATTATCAAAATAATCGTTAGTTGCAGCCCTAAATAATATCTTCTATCTGTTATTGTTGTCATATCCATAGCAACATGCAATAAACCCACTCTATGAATGCTCCTCGTTCATCTAAAAGATTGTAACTTGTATTTTAAGCGCACTCTGCTTTAAAACTCTGTAGCAACAAAGAGGTTTATAATGGCTTGTGTTCTGCATTAAACAGGAGTGATGATTGCTAAGACCAGTGCACAGTCTTTGGCATCTGAGAAGAATTGTGTGATTTTTCTATTGTTTTAGAGCACACCAATCAGTGACATTTTAGACATTTCAAGTCGTTGGCGTTTAGTCTTTGATTGTTATCACAGTCTGTGAAAAGGGTCCAATTGCACAGTGTGTGACTGGCTTTAGTGGGCTTTGGGTTTGTATTAAATTACCAGTCCTTTTATGGCTGATTTTGAGAGCGTTTTAAGTGGAATCAGTGTGGTTAATCTACTTGCTGGGATTATTCATTTCGAGTCTGTGATGGATTTAATGTTTATTTTTGCAACTGTTTGGCAATTTTATCTCATTTGGGCTGATTGTGCTGCTCTCCAGGAGAAGGAAACCCTAGACAAATCCCAGACTTCTCTCAGTGTTTCGCTCTTTGTTTTCTGTGCATGCCGTTGTTCTGTGGATGAGGATGGATCTACAAAATATCCATGTGGAAGATGAGGTGTTAGTTCCTAAAACACTACATCTGCTGGTTTAGTTGCTTCTGCGACATGTGTTTGTTTCTCCTCTTGATCTCAGTCACTTGAAGTGGAGTGGGATTCCTCAACAGTTTGACAACATGAGTTCATGCTTTAGAGTTTTGGTTTGTTTCATAGGTCTAATGTGCCGAATGACATGTAAGTGGCTCTCTTTAAAGTAGACTCGTGTGTATTTCAGTTTGTATCCCATTTTACTTCATTTTGCTGCTATTTACACACTGTAAAAAAAAAATCATTTTTTCTTTTGTCAAATCAACTTAAATAATTTATGTAGTTCATATGCTGTAACATAATATTTTGCGTTTCTGATGATTAAATCAATCTCCTACATTGAATTAACTCAATTTTTCCATTTCAATGAATTTTCAATTAAAATTTTAAGGCAACCAGTTTACTTCATTTTTTAAGTTAAACAAACAATATTTTTTTATAGTGCACTAAGTGAAAAAAGCAATAAATTCTATGCTAAAAATAGCAATATTTTATTTGCAATACGTGTAAAGTTGGATGTTATTTATAATTCTAAATAGTGGCAGATATTTGCACTGCAGTGTTGTATTTGTTTTATATCAACAGAATGCAATAATAACATAGAGTGTAAATTATTATATTTATTACAATTATTAAAATGGATGTCATCTTATTGGGACAATAAAGCCTTCCCACACCTAACCCCCATAATTTCCCCCTAACTGATAAACACGTTAGACACTTTATTTACACTTTTATAACATTTTCTTAATTTTTATTGGAAATAAATGGCTTTCCGATGTGATATGTGATGGGAAAAGGGAGTGGGGTGAGTTCGAACTCGGGTGGGTTTGCCTTAACCCCACTACATTGTTGACAGTTCATTGTCTTTTCCATAATTTTGCCGACGTCAGTGGGTGGATTAGTGTCAGTAGCGTCTGCCAACAAGGTGGGATATTTGCACCACTGTTTATCCATTGGGAATTGGCCTAAAAAATGGCAGAAAAGGATATTACACAGAAATGTCAGGAAATTGTACCCAAGAAACTTTCACATCTTTAACTTGAATCTTAGTCAACAGAATGGATATTTGTCCCAGAAATAATTATAACATTTAAAGGGAACACGCTAATCAGCTCTTAAATCATTAATAAGGGAAGTAATAAAATACAGCGGGTAATAATATGCTTGATTTAGCAGCCTTTATCTCCGCTCCAGAGTTGAAATTTTAACATGAAATATTAGACAGCATCTCTGAATGTGTCAGCTGTGTCTTTATGAGAACATCTGTGCCGAGAGGCTCACCGCCACTTTCTGCTGATTATGAACAGAGCGAGAACAAGGCAAGAATATCATATAATATCTGTCTATCCATCTATCCATCTATCTGTCTATCCATCTATCCGTCTGTCCGTCTATCTATCTATCTATCTATCTATCTATCTATCTATCTATCTATCTATCTATCTATCTATCTATCTATCTATCTATCTATCTATCTATCTATCTATCTATCTATCTATCTATCTATCTATCTATCTGTCTATCTGTCTATCTATCTGTCTGTATCTATCCATCTGTCCATCTATCCGTCTGTCCATCTATCCGTCAATCCGTCTGTCTATCTGTCTGTCCGTCCGTCCGTCCGTCTCTGTCTATCTATCTAGCTATCTATCTATCTATCTACACTGTAAAAAAATAAACCGAAAATTTTATGGTAAAAAAACAGCAGCTGTGGTTGCCAGAACTTTACCGTTAAAAATACGGTAGGAACGTTAATGGTTTTACAGACTTAACTTAAAATTTACAGTAATAAACCGTATTTTATTTTCTGATAAAATGTTGATTTACCAACTTATTGATATCTGTTTTAGACCATTGTAATACACTGCTCAAGGAACTCTCATCACTGCTGTGATGATTGATGGTTGTCAATCACAGCTCATCATAAGTGATTACTTAATTAAGTAATACTTATATAAAGAAGCCTACAAAAGAAGCCTTTCATTCACACAAACATTAAACACCATCATGGTAACACACATGAAATTAAAAAATGAAATAAACATTAATTTAACAACATTAAATGTAACACAAAACCCTAATGTACATAACTGATTAGAAAAAAAAAACAATAAAACTATGAGGAACTATAGTTATTTCAACAAAAATACATCAAATGTGAAGTGTCACACAGGGAATTGTGGGAATGTCAATTTACGGTTTTTCACTGTAAATTATACAACGATTTGTTCTTTTTCACTTTCAAAAACTGTAAATTTAACGGTATTTTACTGTAAAATTATATCACTACGGAAACTTTCTGTTAACCAATTAACAGTTTTGCACTGTAGCATTTTTACAGTCTTTTACTGTTAAAATCACGGATATTTTTTACTGTCTGTCTGTCTGTCTGTCTGTCTGTCTGTCTGTCTGTCTGTCTGTCTATCTATCTATCTATCTATCTATCTATCTATCTATCTATCTATCTATCTATCTGTCTGTCTGTCTGTCTGTCTGTCTGTCTGTCTGTCTGTCTGTCTGTCTGTCTGTCTGTCTGTCTGTCTGTCTGTCTGTCTGTCTGTCTGTCTGTCTGTCTGTCTGTCTATCTATCTATCTATCTATCTATCTATCTATCTATCTATCTATCTATCTATCTATCTATCTCTCTGTCTCTCTGTCTGTCTGTCTGTCTGTCTCTCTGTCTGTCTGTCTGTCTGTCTGTCTGTCTGTCTATCTATCTATCTATCTATCTATCTATCTATCTATCTACGTATCTATCTATCTATCTATCCGTCTGTCTGTCTAATTCATTTTATTCTTTGTTCAATAAATACATTTTTGGCCTAAAAAACAACCATTTCTAATTTTGTTTTAATATATATATATTTTATCTGTTTAGGGTCTCTGTTTAGCATAGTCAGTTGTCTATGTACAAATGAGAGATTTCCTCTGATTTCCATTTTTCCGGTTCTAAAAGCGCTCTGTTCCTCCCTCTTCCTCCAGTATTACGGCTTCTTTGTGCTCTCTGAAGATAATTTTGTGTGACTCAGAACGGCCTCTAAATATAAAATAATTACTCTGGCATGACATCTTACTTTCTTAAGCTTCTAAGCGTTAAAGTGGTTTGCTGATTGACTTACGGTTATAACAACCCTCATCACAACTAAATGTGTTTTCAGCTTGTGCTATCATAAGCTGTTGACTAACCATATCACGCTGTACTAAACACAGAAATAAACCTGCAGAAGTAAGTGAAACACCCACCCACTCATGCAGACATCGTGCTGCAAAACCAGCATAATGTTCAGCTACTCAAACCATCACATTTGACCAGTCTGATCAATGGAGACCAGCTTAATGTGTCTTGACCAATGGAGACCAGCTTAATGTGTCTTGGGTCCTGGTTTCTCTCTGGTGGTTTTTAAGCAAGAAAACCAGTCAAGGACCATTAAACCAACGTAAGCTGGTTTATGCTAGTCTTAGCACAACATGAACAGCAGTTCTGCAGGAACATCATGTTTTATTCTTCTTATTTGCCAATAAATAAAGTTGAATGATATGCCGCTCGATGTGGCGGGACTTAATCAGTCGCTGACATTCGTGTCACTGTCCTGTTTTGTATATTTGCTCTCTATCTGCGAGTCGGACCAAATGTCACGCCTGTGCGGAGCATCATGATTAGCATGCAGTGTCTGAATTATCATAAACTGTCCGCATTTGCATACAGTTGTCAGACTTTCTGGCTTTCTCCATGTCAGGCTTGAAGCAAGTCTCAGCCTATAGGGGTGTGTGTCAATCAAGAGACCGCGGAGCAATCATTCCCCTTAACTGGTGTGTAAAATATGGAGATTTTTCTTTTCTTTAACTCATACTATCTCTCCACAGTCATTAGCTGTCTGCTGCACAAACTTGCTAACATGATGCGTCTGACCAAATCGGTCAACTTCAAAGTAGATTCTAAGGTGACCAACTGTCCTGTTTTCCCAGGACATGTCCTGTTTTCATATGACAATTTTCTATCCATACAGAGGAGGCATAACCTACTTTAAATGTATTGAAATTAATAAGGTATCTTTGAGTAAACTTCGAGTATCATTTGAGTTGGCCCATGTGTTTGCTGGGCCGAGTGTCCTCGTTTTTGGTAATCAAAATATGGTCACCCTATATATATATTTATATATATATACACAGTGAAAATTTAGAAATTTTGCCATGGCAAGTCACTTAAATATGTTGTTTGTAAAAAGTTTTTCATCCAATATTTATATATATTTTTATTTCAGTTTTTTCAATTAATGAAAATGAATAACACACACAGACTTGCTAAAATTATGCATTTTCATATTTCTCCTCTGAATCAAACAGAAGCCATATCTGTAAATAGCATCGTTATTATTTTAGCAATATTTATATATACTGTTAGTATTTTATATAAGTATTTTTAATTAAAATTTTAACTATTTTGTCATGTGCTTTTGTCATTTTTAATTGTTTTTTAATTATATATATATTTCTATATAGCTTTTATAAAGGATTTCAGTTTTAGTCATTTTAATACTGTAACTTGAAATAAGTTTGATATTGAAATAAGCTTCCTTTTTTTAATCTAATATTTATTTTATGCTGAAAAAGTCAGTGAATAACACTACTGAAAGTGCAAACTAGTTATTAATATATTTTGAATTGGCTCTATTGTGCTCCGTCTAGTTTCTCATGTATGCAATCAAGGGCAGCTGAACCTTTAACCAACCTGCAGTTTCCATAAAGGCAATTATGACAATATGCAATTGTGCACATTGTTTACTTGCATACTTCCAGCCAATAATACACGTTATTGCATCACATAACCAGTCCCTTGTTGAAATATCATTGTCACAATTTCATTTCTTTCTCTATATTTTGTCCTGTTTTATCTCTACTATTCTGTCCTTAAGGCAGAAAGCTCATAAAGATGCATTACACAGCTGATAAACACAAAGCTTTAGTACACCGTGTGTATCAGTCTGATTTGACTCACTCTTGTCAGATAAAAACAGCAAGGCTTAGAGTATTGTTCTTCTGTTGCAATTTGAACCATATATTATGGTTGAATTCCTTAAAACGTTCCCAGCCAGCTAGTCTCAGCCTGATCTCGTGCCCACGGACCGCCCACAGTCTCGTCTGATCTACACTGCACAGAAAAGCTAGAAAGCGTGTGAAAAGCTCCTATCCGGATGGCAATCTTCAACAGGTGCACTGGCTTTTTCTTTTGCATTTCAAAGACTGTTTTGAGACACTTGGTAGCAAGACAATATTCATAAGCAGAAGTGTATTATCCTGCTGTGAAATGATGGTCAGTATTTATTGTCATTTCTTCATGACATGATACAGTGCTGAACAAAAGTTTGGAATAATTACGATTTTATAATATTTTTGAAAGAAGTCTCTTATGCTCACCAATGCTGCATTTATTTTATTATAATTACACTGCAAGCAGTAATATTGTGAAATATTTTTAGAAATTAAACAACTTGTTTCTGTTTGAATATATTATAAAATATGATTTATTCCTGTGATCAAAGCTGAATTTACAGCATCATTACTCCAGTCTTCAGTGTCACATGATCCTTTGATTTGATGCACAATTATTATCAGCACTCAATGAACTTATTAACAGCTTAATTTTTTTGTGGAAACCTTGATACATTATTTCATGATTCTTAAAGTATTTTTGAATAGAAATCTTTTAATACAAATCTTTACTGCCACTTTTGATCAGTTTAATTCATCCTTGCGGAATAAAGGTTTTTTATATTTGTTCTCACCCCAACCTTTTGAATGGTAGTGCATCACAATTTCCACAAAAATATGAACTGTTTTCAACACTGATAATAATCAGAAATGTTTCTTGAGCATCAAATCATCATATTAGAGTGATTTCTGAAGGATCATATGACACTGAAGACTGGAGTAATGATGCTGAAAATTCAGCTTTGATCACAGGAATAAATTACATTTCACAATATTCAAATAGAAAACTTTTTTTTAAAAATTGTAATAACATTTCAAAATATTATACTGTAACTTTTTGTACTGTAACTACAACGTTTTGTATTGTATTGAGTGAGTTTCTTCCTCCACAAATGTACCCGTCTCCAAACAGTTATATGTGATCACTTTCTGTCAGAGGGGGGTGTTTTTAGTCAGCCACTGATTGTGCAAGTTCTCCTACTTAGAATAATGAGAGAGGTCTGTAATTTTCATCATAGGTACACTTCAACTACAAGAGACAAAATGAGAAAAAAAATCCAGGAAATCACATTGTAGGATTTTTAAAGAATTTATTTGTAAATTATGATGGAAAATAAGTATTTGGTCACCCACAAAACCAGCAAGATTTCTGTCTCTCACAGACCTGTAACTTCTTCTTTAAGAAGCTCTTCTGTCCTCGACTCATTACCTGTATTATTGGCACCGTTATCTGTATAAAAGACATCTGTCCACAGCCTCAAACAAGCCCCTTTTCCACCAAAGCATTTTGAGAGCCGGTTCGGAGCCAGTGCCTGCGTGCGAACCAGTTCTTTGTGTTCTTTGACAGCCAAAGAACGGGTTCTCTGACGGGAAAACTGGTTCCAAAGCGCTGGACTAGAACCGTTCTTTTACCACGTCATGCTTACATCGGGGGCTGGGGCGGGTTTAGATGCGTTCTAAACATCTTTTCTGATCATTTGCAGAAACACAATTGAGTCTGCCTTTGTAATTGTTATGCTTGAAGTTGGCACAAGCGTTTCTATTTTTTTTATTTATTGAAAACATTATAAGCAAAGAAGAAAACAGTCACAATATAGAACAAATAAATGGAAAGAAAAAAGACACAAGACAGGGGTACACAACTAATCAGAAAAAATTACATATCATATGAAAAGATTTAAAGACTTACATACATATTTCAATTGTTTTTAAAGCTTTCTTGGTTGTAGCTTAGTTGTACTTGCGAGCGTTTCTAGCTAAGACGTATGGCGTCGTACACAGTGACGTAACGACGTCGTTCCCTGGGCGCTCTAGTCAGTGGAAAAACAAACAGGTTCTGAACGGGTTCGCAAGTTGAACCAACTCCGAACCAACTTTGAACCAGCACCAGTTCCGAACCAGCTCTTTTTTGGTGGAAAAGGGGTAACAGTCACACTCCAAACTCAACCATGGCCAAGACCAAAGAGCTGTCGAAGGACACCAGGAAGAAAATTGTAGACCTGCACCAGGCTGGGAAGAGTGAATCTACAATAGGCAAGCAGCTTGGTGGGAGGGAGGGATCTGAGGGAGCAATTGTAAGAAAGCATGCAAGACCACTGATAATCTCCCTTGATCTGGGGCTCCATGCAAGATCTCATCCCGTGGGGTCAAAATGATCATTAACTAAACGAAGGGACCTGATGAATGACCTGCAGAGATCTGGGACCAAAGTAACAAAGGCTACCATAAGTAACACACTACACCGAGAGGGACTCTAATCCTGCAGTGCCAGGCGTGTCCCCCTGCTTAAGCCAGTACATGTCCAGGCCCATCTGAAGTTTGCCAGAGAGCACATGGATGATCCAGAAGAGGATTGGGAGAATATCATGTGGTTAGATGAATCCAAAATAGGACTTTTTGGTAAAAACTCAACTCGTCGTGTTTGGAGGAAGAAGAATGCAGAGTTGCGTCCCAAGAACACCATACCAACTGTGAAGCATGGGGGAGGAAACATCATGCTTTGGGGCTGTTTTTCTGCAAAGGGACAGGAAAACTGATGTGTGTTGAGGGAAGAATGAACAGGGCCATGTATCGTGAGATTTTAAGCCAAAACCTCCTTCCATCAGTGAGAGCCTTGAAGATAAAACTTGGCTGAATCTTCCAGCATGACAATGATCCCAAACATGCCGCCTGGCCAACGAAGGAGTGGCTCTGTAAAATGCATTTCAAGGTCCTGGAGTGGCCGAGCCAGTCTCCAGACCTCAACCCTATAGAAAATTTTTGGAGGGAGTTGAAAGTCCGTGTTGCCCAGCGACAGCCCTGAAACATCACTGCTGTAGATGAGATCTGCATGGAGGAATGGGCCAAAATACCAGCTACAGTGTGTGCAAACCTGGTGAAGACTTCGCCAAAAAAGGTTATGTTACAAAGTGTTAAGTTTAACTTTTGTTATTGACCAAATACTTATTTTCCACCATAATTTACAAATAAATTCTTTAAAAATCTTACAATGTGATTTCCTGGATTTTTTTCCCCCTCGTTTTGTCTCTCATAGTTGAATTGTACCTATGGTGAAAATTACAGACTTCTCTCATTATTCTAAGTAGGAGAACTTGCACAATCAGTGGCTGACTAAATACTTTTTGGCCCCACTGTTAAGTCTCACCTTTAGTCAAAAGTCTGACTGTGCATGACTATCCGGCTGCTCAGTTGTTTTATTTACTCACCAGTGGTAGCCTATGTTTCACTCTCAGTTGGTGCTTGGAATTGAAAATGTTATAACATTCATGAAACGACTGGAAGTAGGCGTGCAGAGATTTCCCCGCTGTCTGTGTGTCTGCCCGAGGCTCTGAAGAGCCCTAAACCTGACTGTGGGACTCTGTTCAGAGTCATGCTGTGATGCGTCTTTATCTGTCAATCATTTTGAGTGACAGGGTCTGGTGTCATCGGAGTGTCTGTGGAAGGCGGGGTTTGGAGAGAAGAGGTGTATATATTAAAACAGTTGCATACTTTTATGTTATTTCAACTTATAAACTTTTTTATATGCCTATTTGCTTATTTATCTCCATGTTTGTTTTTGTTTATAGTTCTGGGTAACAATTAATCACATCGAAAATAAAAGTTTGTATTTATATAATATATATGTGTACTGTGCATAAGTTTAAATAGGCTATATAAATACACACACATGTATATATTTAAGAAAAATGTGTTATTTATAAAATATTGGTATTTATACATAATATAAATTATATATAAATATATATATACATGCAAATATTTTTTTACATATACATGGATATTTGTATTCATATATCCAAAATAATTATGCACAGTACACACACATAGCCTATGTAAATACAAACTTTTCTTTTGTATGTGCTTAAATGTCATTGTGCATTATTTGCTTTATTTGCATATTCATTTATTTGCCCTTTTTATTTATTTGAAGACTTATGAAACTTTGACTTTGAAGACTTATTCTTTTTGTGTGCATATCTGGCTCATATTGTAAGTCGCACGACTCACATTTATTCCCCATGTGAGCGAGCGAGAGGTTTCCAATAGCAACCGAAATCATCCACAAGTTGATCTCTGAAGTTTGCTATCCAACTTCAATAAAACAAAGTGCACAATTTCTTTTTGCTTTGAGCGTCCTGTTCCCCTCGTCACCCATTGCATTTCGAACCCCCCCCCATTCTAGAATTAAACCTAGAGAATCTTCTGTGTCATTATGTGACGGAAGCAGTCGTGCAGTGGGGAGATTTCTAACAAGAGCCAGCTGCGTTTAATAGGTGGAATTTATTACATGCCAGGGATTTGAGAGAGAATTATTCCACAACATGATGCAGGAGCGGCGTCGTATTGCACTTCCTCCAGAGCCAGTCAGACAGAGCTCACTGTGGGAGAAAACACAAGCTATTGTCTGCCCTTGTAAGAGGATTCTGTATTCCTATCCCAGACCCTGAGAACTCCTGCAATTCACAAAGTGAAAATGACATTCTGGAATAAGGAAGCTTTCTTTTGCAATGCTATTAGTCATGTATTTGGAAGCCGAAAATTGTCTTTTAATACTGTATATCGTATACTGTATGTATAGAATGTCTACTGTATACATACAAAGACTTCTGTGTATTCTGGGTTTATTTAATTTGTTAATAGGCAAAATTTAAAGGGGGCCTAGGCTATTATGGCCCTTTTCACAAGATGTGTGTATTTGAAGTTTCAGCTCAAAATACCCCACAGATCATTTATTATAGTGTGTCAAATTCTTCCCTATGTGTGTTGAGTAAAAACACACCTTTTTGTGTGTCCCTTTAAATGCAAATGAGCTGCTGCTCCCCACCCCCTTTCCAGAGGAGGGCGGAGCCTTCGGAAACACCGGCAGCAACAAAACTGGAGAATCTCACGCAGCTAAAATGTTAATTTTCAGCAGCGATGTTCAGAACCGGAATCGGAGATGTTTCCATCCAAAGTTTGGAATTTAACTTCTGCACAAAATTGGAATATCGCATAAATAATTTGTGAATAAAGCACCGTTTCCATCCCATGTGTTCAAGAAAACAAAACCGTCACTTCCTGGGAAATATCCTGGGAAATAAAATAGACACAAAATATCCAAAACAAAAAATGGAAGTTGCTGCAGTCCGGGAAGCCACTGTGAACACAATTGTGTGAGACACTTCTGTGGGAATTAAACAAAATCATGTGGCTCAGGCATTTCAGAAAGATCAAACCAACGTTTGAGATGCTGTGTGATGCGATTGGTCCGCTAAATAGTCCAGATATCCAATCATGTCCTCTGTTGAGGCAAAGTCTCACCTGAGTTTTTGTTGCCCATCGAGGGAATTATTCTGTAAATGTTTCCACTGTATTATATGCATTGTCTTATCGGGGGCTAGTAAACAATATTTATTCTCCCATCTGTCCTACTATTTACTCTTTCAGAGTTTTATTTGCAAAAGAGTCTTATAGCTGCGCATTTGAAACACATTGTGGTCCACTTTGCCTGCTGAGGTGATTTCAGCACATTGTTAGGTGGTTTGGTGTCATGGTGGTTGTTAGACTGTTTCTAAGTTGTTTCTATGTTATTCTGGTGGTTGTTAGGCTGTTACTAAGTTGATTCTAGGGTGTCTTGGTGGATGTATGGCCGTTACTAAGTGTTTTTAGGGTGTCTTGGTGGATGTATGGCCGTTACTAAGTGGTTTCTAGGATGTCTTGGTGAATGTATGGCTATCACTTAGTTGTTTCTATGGTGTTTTTTTGGATGTATGGCATTACTAAATTGTTTCTAGGGTGTCTTGGTGGATGTATGGCCGTTACTAAGTGTTTTTAGGGTGTCTTGGTGGATGTATGGCCGTTACTAAGTGGTTTCTAGGATGTCTTGGTGAATGTATGGCTATCACTTAGTTGTTTCTATGGTGTTTTTTTGGATGTATGGCATTACTAAATTGTTTCTATGGTGTTCTGGTGGATGTAGGGCCGTTACTACAGTAAGGGCCAATCCCAATTCTACCCCTTACCCCTTCACTTTCCCCTTCCCCTCCGTTTTGCGCGTCCACGTGAAGGGGTAGGGCTGTCCCAATTCTCTTTTGGTTGGAGGGGGACGGCTAGGGTGAAGGGCCAGATAGCCCTTCAAACGAAGATTTTTCGGGAGCACACTTCAAACGAAGGGGTATGAGAAGTGTCACTGCTAACCCAGCCTGGCTGCCCAAGCGACAAAGGAGACCCATAAATTTAAGTATTTGTGGCTTTAATAAGTATTATAACGACAAATAATGATTTGCTTTATGTTACATTCAATATTGTGTTCATATTTACGGTCAGTTTCTTCACAGAAACGTTTGTAAAAAAATCGCTAAAATTACTGTAGTTTGCTAACGATAGTCCCGCAACATATTTTCGTCGTCTCCGTTGTTTCCTGCGAACTTCACAAGATGCAAGAAAATAGCTGTAACCCACGCGACAGATAACTGCAGCTGTCAACGGGATCTTGGAAGTTGTGATAAACATCGGCGCATATCCTGTGACGTAGGCGCTAGCGACGACTTATAATGACGTTTAAAGGAGGCGTAGTGGTGTCCCATTTCTTAGGGGAATATTTTCACCCCTACGCATTGCCACTCTGTTTGAAGGGTCAAGGGGAAGGCGAAGGGGTAGGGCTAGGGGAAAGGAAAGGGGTAAGGGGTAGAATTGGGATTGGCCCTAAGTGGTTTCTAGGGTGTCTTGGTGGATTTATGGCCGTCACTAAGTTGCTTCTATGGTGTCCTGGTGGATATAGGGCCATTACTAAGTGGTTTCTAGGGTGTTTTGGTAGATGTATGGCCATTACTAAGTTGTTTCTAGGGTGTCTTGTTGGATGTATGGCCGTTATTAAGTGGTTTCTAGGGCGTCTTGGTGGATGTATGGCCGTTACTAAGTGGTTTCTAGGGTGTTTTTGTGGATGTATGGCATTACTAAGTTGTTTCTATGGTGTTCTGGTGGATATAGGGCCATTACTAAGTTGTTGCTATGGTGTCTTGGTGCATGTATGGCCATTACTAAGTTGTTTCTATTGTGTCCTGGTGGATATAGGGCTGTTACTAAGTGGTTTCTAGGGTGTTTTGGTAGATGTACAGTATGGCCATTACTAAGTTGTTTCTAGGGTGTCTTGTTGGATATAGGGGCGTTACTAAGTGGTTTCTATGGTGTCTTGGTGGATATAAGGCCATTACTAAGTTGTTTCTATGGTGTCCTGGTGGATATAGGGCCGTTACTAAGTGGTTTCTAGGGTGTTTTGGTAGATGTATGGCCATTACTAAGTGGTTTCTAGGGTGTCCTGGTGGATATAGGGCCGTTACTAAGTTGTTTCTATGGTGTCTTGGTGGATCTATGGCCATTACTAAGTTGTTTCTATGGTGTCCTGGTGGATATAGGTCCGTTACTAAGTGGTTTCTAGGGTGTCTTGGTGGATGTATGGCCATTACTAAGTTGTTTCTAGGGTGTCTTGGTGGATGTATGGCCATTACTAAGTTGTTTTTGGGGTGTCCTGGTGGATGTATGGCCGTTACTAAGCGTTCTTGTGATTGTCAGGTCATTAGTGGTTTGAATCCGTCTAGGAATATTCTAGAGACTTTTCCCGGAACTCGTAAAATGCTATTTTAAAAAAACCAATTCGCTCTAAATCTGGAACACATCGTCTTTGCTCTACAGCTAAAAGCAGCTTAAGTTTAACAGTGCACCTGTGGTTCTGCTTTCGTCTCAACAGGGGATTCAGATTCAGTCTATCTAACAGTCATCATCATCACACACACACACACACACACACACACAAACAGATATGATGGACTCACTCTCTCCTTATCTGAAGCTGCGTGTAGCTTTGCCCCCGGCTGCGGTTTTGTCCGCTTCTGTTTGTTTGGTTTGTTTAGTTGCAGTATTTCCTGACTGCGGCTCTAAATAGCTGTGACCCAGTGACACACAGTTGGACCGGCCCTGTGGGATTGATCCGACTGGACAGTTTCACTTTAATGTAATAAAAAGAAAACACTGGTGCGCAGTGAAAAACTTTTGTAGGGAAAAATTAACTTTTATGAAGAATTATCTTGGAAATAAATCACAAGCTAATTTGTATTTTATTTTTCATTCAGTACATTCTGGAATGGAAATTTTGCATGTTAACTTATTTATTTGCTTATTTGTTTTCTGTAATTTATTTGCCCCTTTTTGTTTGTAAATTCGGTCTGTTAGAAGTTTAGTCTTATTTATTAAACTCTTTTGCCTGGCACAATTAATGTTAACACCCACAGAAAGTGGGCAGTAAACAATTTTATTCAAATGGTCATGGGAACAGTAATTGATCAAAGGAAGAGCATGTGCAAATAAACGGCTCTTTCAGTGTTTGTGTACATGCGATTCACAGCCATTAATGGTTAAGCATTAAAAACCAATTATTCACCCTGTGTTAACAAGGCTTGTGATAGTCTGAAAACCCTCATCGCCCCTCTCTAATTCAGTAATGACTCGAGGATATGAACCCATCACTGAGCAGAGATGCTCTGGAGAGCCGGTCTTTGTGATGGAGGGGTTTGAAACAGAATGTGAGTCAAAATAATTTAGCGTTTTTGTATAATGAACACAGATTAGATGGTGTGTGACTCTTAAATTGAATTTAATCAAGTCTATGGGATTTTGAACAACTGCACCACACATGTTGTGCGTTTGTTGATATTTCTTTGTTATTTCTACAGAATCTGTTCTCTCATTCTTTAAATATGGCTTTAATTATCCAAACAAGGGTAGAGTTGCACTCTAATTGTTTTGTGAGTACTTTAATCTATTTCAATCCAAATGAAAATGATTCTTTACCCCCAAATAATCTGATTCTGTCATCATATAGCCTATTCACTCTTATTTTGTTCCAAATGTGTTTGACTTTCTTCAAAATAACTAGCCTACGTTTGTCTTCCATGACAGAATTTCCCAGCTTCTCTTTCTTTAAAAATATATAGTACCCACCGGCTAACCAATACCATAAAAGAAGTCCCGATGTATTGTGGCTATTTTAGAGTCTTTTGAGAATAAGTGTCTGGATGTACATATCATTTTTTTGGTGAATGGTTTTCGAAAAATGATAAAGCAGTTGTGTATTATTTCATAAAGTGACTCATTCAGTTAGAGGTGCTGAGGTGATTTAGCACATTGCTATGCTACATGTAGGTAGTTTCTAGGGTGTCCTGGTGTTTGTTGGGCTGTTGCTTGTTTCTATGGTGTTCAGGTGGTTGTCAGGCCATTACTAATTGGTTTCTAGGGTGTTCAGGAGGTTGTCAGGCCATTACTAATTGGTTTCTAAGGTGTTCTGGTGGTTGTCATGCAATTACTAAGTGGTTTCTAGGGTATCCTGATGGTTATCATGCCTTTTCTAGAGTGTTTTGGTGATTAGTATACCATTATGAGGTGGCTTATTGGATAAAGTGGTTATTTAGTGGTTTCTAGGGTGTCTAGGTGGTTACCAGACTGCTACTTGTTAGTTTGTATAATATTCTGGTGGTTGCTAATCTATTACTAGTTGGTTTCTATGATGTTCTTGTTTATTGTGTGTTTTATTTTGTGTCTTCTACTGGTTTGGTGTTAAGTTTGTACAATGTTCTGGTGGTTAAGCCGTTACTACTGTAGGTGGTTTCTATGGTGTTCTGGGTGGTTTGCATGATGTTTTGGGTGTTCTGGTTGTTGCCAAGGTGTTACTAAGTAGTTTTATGGTGTCTATGTTGTTACCAGGCTGCTGCTAGGTGGTTTGTAGAATGTTCTGGGGGTTTAAGCCGTTACTAGGTGGTTTCTATTGTGTTCTGGGTGGTTTGTGTGATGTTTTGGGTGTTCTGGTTGTTGCCAAGGTGTTACTAGTTAGTTTTATGGTGTCTATGTTGTTACCAGGCTGCTGCTAGGTGGTTTGTAGAATGTTCTGGGGGTTTAAGCTGTTACTAGGTGGTTTCTATGGTGTTGTGGGTAGTTTGCATGATGTTTTGGGTGTTCTGGTTGTTGCCAAGGTGTTACTAAGTAGTTTTATGGTGTCTATGTTGTTACCAGGCTGCTGCTAGGTGGTTTGTAGAATGTTCTGGGGGTTTAAGCCGTTACTAGGTGGTTTCTATTGTGTTCTGGGTGGTCTGCGTAATGTTTTGGTTGTTCTGGTTGTTGCCAAGGTGTTACTAGGTAGTTTTATGGTGTCTATGTTGTTACCAGGCTGCTGCTAGGTGGTTTGTAGAATGTTCTGGGGGTTAAGCCATTACTAGGTTGTTTCTAGGGTTTTCTGGGTGGTTTGCGTGATGTTTTGGTTGTTCTGGTTGTTGCCAAGGTGTTACTAGGTAGTTTTATGGTGTCTATGTTGTTACCAGGCTGCTGCTAGGTGGTTTGTAGAATGTTCTGGTGGTTAAGCCGTTACTAGGTGTTTTCTATGGTGTTGTGGGTAGTTTGCATGATGTTTTGGTTGTTCTGGTTGTTGCCAAGGTGTTAATAGGTAGTTTTATGGTGTTTATGTTGTCAAAAGGGTACTTCTAAGTGGTTTGTAGAATGTTCTGGTGGTTGCTTAGCCATTACTAAGTGGTTTCAAGGGTGTTCTGGTTGTTTGTATGATGTTTTGGGTGTTCTTGTTGTTGCCAAGGTGTTACTGGGTAGTTGTTCTGAATGGTTGATAGGTGATCAAAAGATCTCTCCACAAGTCTTTGTGATATAGTGATGTCAATGCAGGCAGATCAATAATATTGTTGAATATTAAATTAAACGTGAATTAAGTTAAATTAAATATGAGAACTGAACTGAGCTGGACGATGACATCACAGTTTTCTGCAGAGCGGCTATATTTTACAATAATATAATATAGTATGAAAAAAATTAAGCTGTTACACTGAGATGGTTTGGGAAAACCATAAAGTGTTTGGTACAGTGTAAGTTTAATGCTTAGGGTTCATGTTTTACAGCACTAACTCGAAGTATGAGCAATAACAAATAACCAAACAAATCCAAGTCTTTTAACAAGAGCACACGCTTCACATGTCTGCCTTTAAAGAGCCTGTAAAATGGCCTGACCCAGAATATTCCTTTAATGACATGGGCCTTTACACGTTTCCTCTGATCTGTGCTCTCTGTCTGAACTCAGGTCTGCTGGAGGATAATAACATGCTTCTAGCCGTGGTTCTGATGATGAACTGCTCTGAGGTCTTTGTGTTGTCCGTCACCGCCCATCAGAGAGGAAACAATTAGCTGCAACGCCGTAATTAAGGGTCTTGCAAATGGAAGGTTGAGTATTAGAGAAACATTTCCCATAATGCATCAACAATGCTTTTAGTAGGAAGCCGTCTGATCAGTGGTCAAGACAAACAGCCATTAAAACTGAGCTTCTCGTTTTTAGAAGTTACAGGAAACGATGAGATGATGGCGCTGAAATGTTGATGCGAATCAATTTCCTGGCTGGATTGTGCAGCCGAGAATGTGTTTCTGTTGCCGGTAATCAAGATAATGTGACGTTCAGCAGGAGCCAGGATATCTGATCTGAAAAGCATCTCAGCATTAGCTGTGGACTGCTACATAATGGATGCTGATTGTTTAAGAGGCCTGTGTTCGCTCATGGAGGAGAAATACATGACAGCTCAAATCAGGATGATGTGAGGCTTCTAATGGTTTTCTAATGCATATTCAGGATGAAGAACTTCAGGGGGTTTCGTGCTTCATTAATGATTCAGGAATTATAATAGGTGCTGGCACTGAAGGTTGAGACAGATGTCAGTCTGGAAGGTCATACTGAAATGTTGAAGACACTCCAACTAATATCCTCTCATTTCAACTAATCAACAATAACACTTCTCTCTCTCTCTCTCTCTCTGCTGGGAGTGTTTGGGTGCGTGTGAGTGTTCACGAGTAGACGGTGAATAAAAGCGTTTTTTTTTCTGCTATTATTATTTTTTCTTTCTTTAACATGGGAATTATTTAAAGGGACACTTCACCCATTTGCATTAAGCTTTGTATCTTTAGAAACCCAGTCATATTTCTGAATGGTCATGATTTATTCCGTTATTTTCCCCTGAGATGGGAGAAATGAGGATTTAAGTGTTTTACTTAACACCCTACAGGCCTATTACAGATCAGTGGGTGGGACTTCACTTGCAGATACTCATTCAATATCCACCATCTTGTTTGGAAGCTAAGCTAACAAGCGCTGTGGAGATAGGAAGTTATGACAATGATGGTAGAAACTACACATGATATGGAAGAAGATGATTTTTAAATTCTTCTGCTCGAATCCGATGTTCGTGGCTATCTTTACGAGTCGCAGTATAGTGAAGAGCAGCTGAGGCTAATGGAGGAACCGGAGGTGGCTGCCTGTCGCAGTTGAGGAGCCCTGACTGGCTCGAGCTGGGCGAACTGTTGGTGCATGTGCTCTCGTGTGCGCCACGGACACAGTTAGAGTCCGTCAGCTGCAGAGAATTTCAACGATGGCCATTTCTCCTGAAAGAAAACTCTGAATCAGACGAGCACATGGACGTTTGTGTTGTGATGTGAACCATCCTAGTTTTGCCTGACTGAACATCCAGGTATCATGCAGTAATTCACCATATGAAAAGAAATACAAACAAGGAGATATTCACTAATGAGTTTGCCAATGTAATGGGGTCCGTTGTTGTGGGAAGGAGGAGGCGGGAACCGGCGAAAACATAAATAGTCAAATGAACAAATACAAACAAAAGTTTAAGCCAGCAGCCCTTCAATAACGACTGCTCAACAGAAACACAACACAACATAAAAGGCCAGCTAGTAGTTGCTGTGCAAGTAAACTTCACTTCTCTGATCTCAATAGGCGCTCTAGTGACAGACGGTAGGGGCTGCAGTCTTTAGCCTCATTGTAAGAGCGCCCGACTCTCATGCCGGAGATCCGGGTTCGAGGCCCGCTCGGAGCGGGTCGAGTAGAACCCGGGTGGAGGGGTTACATTGGTGCCGTGACCCGGATGAGAGTGAGGTTTAGGGGAGTGAGTGTGACGGAGGCCAGCTAGTAGTTGATGTGCAAGTAAACCTCACTCCTCTGATCTCAATCGGCGCTCTAGTGACAGACGGTAGGGGCTGCAGTCTTTAGCCTCCTTGTAAGAGCGCCCGACTCTCATGCCGGAGATCCGGGTTCGAGGCCCGCTCGGAGCGGGTCGAGTAGGACCCGGGTGGAGGGGTTACATTGGTGTCGTGACCCGGATGAGAGTGAGGTTTAGGGGGGTGAGTGTAACGAAGGCCAGCTAGTAGTTGCTGTGCAAGTAAACCTCACTCCCCTGATCTCAATCGGCGCTCTAGTGACAGACGGACCCGGGTGGAGGGGTTACAGTCTCTTTTCCTTTTATGCTTCTGCTCCTCCGTGAGAGATACGAGAACAATGCGTCTCACAGGTGTCTTTCATTATCACTTGAGGAAAGTCTTGAATCAGAATGTAAGGAAAGAGAGGATGTCCACATGAATAGACTCACTCAGCGTGTCAGAGTTTCTCAAAGTGGTCCGAGACAATGGAGCCAGCAGTTTTTGTAGTGTTGAAGAAACCATAGTTCTTAAGTAATTAAAAGGTTTTTAAGTAATTAAGGTATACATAGCCCTAGTGTAAGGTTTTATATGTTTTTGATGATGCAGATTTATTTTGTACTTTTTAATATACAATTTGAATGAATTGTTGTTGAGGTAAAACGATACAGGTAACAATAGTGTTGTAAATCCTGCATTTAATGTAATAATAAAGATCTGTTCAACCTCTCTCTCTCTGGGAAACATTTGACTCCAGAAGGTCTGTTTAGATTGGAAATGTGATCGTTCAATGATTCTGATTGATGATGTTGTGCGACTGTTTTGTTTGGCTGAAGTGTTGACTGGTGTCTGAGAGACTCACAGGCTTCTGTATGTGTGTGTTTGTTATTTATTATCTCTTGCTTTAGAGCCAAAGCTGTGGGTTCTAAATGGAACGGAACATTCTATTAGGTCCTTGATGATGTCATCAATTCAGCTCTGCATTTTTAAGTTTGGCAGAGATGAATGAATTCCTATGATTTTTGGCTCTTTGTCTGACTGGGAGTTGTTAAACAATTTTCTTAAGCCATTTCTTTGTATTATGTTACAGTACTAAAATATTTTTTAAATTTACATATTTACATTTTTGTGACATATATTATTTTTTTGCAGCATCTTACTTGTAGCAAGACATTGTTTTTGTAAAATACTATCTATCAGTCTGACTATTTATAATGTACATTTTTATAATAGAAACATTATATAAAATAAATTAAATATTATGCTTTTTGTTTTATTTTTTACATATTTGGCATTACTTGTATTATTTATAGTAATACTTATACGTATGTAGTGGGTTTTTGTAATAGTTTTTATTACAGAAAAATACTACAAAAAAATAATTAAAAATTATAACATTTGTTTACAGAACCAAATAAATCATAATGCAAAACTTATATATATGCAATATTTTAAATATTGTTTTTTAATTTATTCCTTTAGACCTTGTGCACCACACTGTAAAAAAATATTGTTGGTTTAACTTAAAGTAAGTAACCTGGTTGCGTTAAAATTTTAAGTTGATTGAACTGGAAAAAGTGAGTTAATACAATGAAGGAGATTAATTTAATCATCAGAAACTCAAAATAATAAGTTATCTCAACTAAATAAATTATTTAAGTTGATTTGACAAAAGAAAATATGTGATAACATTATTGTGATAACAAATCTTGAAAATATTTTTTTTACAGTGCAGAGAAACACTCGCAGCCATCTTTAAAATGTTGTTCTTGAACTTCAATTTTTGAATTTAGCTCATATTTGAAGTGGATTTACTCAATGTAGAGTTAATGAAAGTTATCATGAGCATTGTAATGATTGAAACAAACATTCCTGGAAGATTTTAAAACGAGCGGTTCATTCATAAATCCAAATGATCTTGCCTTCATGCTGTGGAGACACAAACCGGAAGAGCGAACACAACGATAACTGCGCCACAGAAGCTCTGCTCTATAGAGCCCTATACAGGGACAATTCCTCATTGGTTTGCAGAAGGTTATTTGCTGGACCGAAAGTGATATTAAAGAATCTTGAATAGTATTTGGCCTCAGGTGGAGCTGAGTTCATCAACAGTTTGTCTCACTTCAGGGCTCTTAACTCTCAACATCTCCAGTGGGACCATCCCTGCACTTAGTGTCCTGTAAGTCACTTTAGATGATAAAAGCATCTGTTAAATGGACAGCAACTGAGCTCAGCTGAAGGAAGAGGTGTACTCCTTTGTGTGCACATCTATTCTAACCTTTTAGAGAGCGGTATTTACACGTATCTTGCTCTGATAATGGACTAGATAATAGACCAGATGCTGGCAAACTACTGGCATAGAGATGAGCAATGACAGAATTGTCTCATTTAAATTTAAATTCAATTAGAGTATTGTACTTCTCAATATAATTTCAGTATATTGTTGTCTTTTGTGATGCATTATGCTTTTACGCGAAAAACATGGAAAATATTCAAGTATTTGTGAAGGATGAGAATTTGATTTTGTTTGGCGCATTGATGGCAACTATTACCTGTGTATTTATGAGGCATGTGTGCTCTGAATCTATCAGTGTGTGTGTGTTTTAGGATTCCCACTGTGTTGTTTTATTCTTAATTAAAAGCCAGTAAATTGCCGTCCATCAGCACACGAGACTCATGCTGAGAAGTTGATGAAAACTTTGGCACTAATTACATCACAAAATTTGTAGGAGAAAATAACTATTCCAGACACTCTCTCTCACTCTCTCTCTCTCTCTCTCACACACACACACACACACAGAGGATGTGCATTAATTATTGGTAGGTTTATGGATCATTTATTGGGCAGGCGGTATCATCGGAGTATCATGATGTTTGTTTTCGGCCTGTTGTAATCTTTTATTGATGTTAACGCTCTAATATATGATTAATTATTCATCAAACCGTTTCTGTCTGAACGAGGTTCTTCAGGAACGAGCAAACCTCTGGCTTTGAGTAGTAATGAACACAAGCACTCATGGGCTGAATGCGCAGTTTCGCTCAGGAACACAATTAATCTGATAACACTGTGTTCTTTTGTTTTTTAATTCACATTTGCACATGCAAGCCAACACACACACACACACACACACACTTCTCTGTGTAAAGACCATTATTATCACTTCTCACACACCATCGTGGTGGAACACATGGATTCTGCTTTTATTTCCCTGGAAGACACCCACCGCCCCCATCCCCCCGTGTGTGTGTGTGTGTGTGTGTGTGAGCGCTCAGACATGCCTGTTTCTAAGTTACCAGCTTCGTTCTGCTGCCAGTTGAGTGTAATTCGGAAGTACCTTTAAGCTTCAAAACAACTCGAGTGATTTGAGGGAAGGACAACCTTTTGCTGTGGTGGTACCATGGTACATTGATTGTAAAACCATGAACCATTATAAAGATGTTCCTGTTAGTACGTATGGTTCTCTGAGAAACCAAAAAAAGTGGTGTTACTGGCAAAAATATTCCAATGGACAGGTTTTTTTTCTATTTTATTATATATTCTATATCTAGTATTATTTTTATTTCTGTCAACAATGTTACTAACATGGTATTCTTGGAGGTACCTACTTACGCAAATATCATAGTACATGATTTTAGTATCACATTACTTTTCAAACATTTGGGTCAAATATGGACAAACCCAGCTGTTGGGTAAATTTATTAAATGTATTTTTTAATCCAACATTTGGATTTGTCCATTTTTGACCCAAAATTGGGTTAAAAACACCCAGCATTTTTAGAGTGAAGTTGCATTGTATTACCATCTGACATACAGTACCATGGTACAAACGCAGCACTTTTAGCTACATGGTACGGTATTGAAACAAACAAACATGGATAATACGCCCCTAAAACCATGGTATTATCGTTAAACCGTATCTAAAAACACGCACTTACAAAAAAGCACTATTAATTACTCTGTAAATATCATATACCATACTTAATATCAAATATCATACTTTTCTAATGGAGGTATTTCCATGCTATCGTATCCAAATAAAAAAATCATGCTATTACCATAGTCAAATGTACAGTAGGAACCTTCAAATTACCATCCAAAAGATCATGATAATTCCATATTTAGTTAGAAAACAGACCAAAATCTCTGTTTTTCGGCGTTGACACACTTATGTGCGTCTGTTCTATCATCAGATCACAAAGTCGTAATCAAACTGATCTGAAGTCTGGCATCTCTTCATTCTCAACAGATCTAAACGGAGCAATCCGCGATCCCACGTGTGGGAAATACTAGTTGCTTTCCTTCTTTATCAGAAACAGCAGTCGCCACTCACCTCCGTTTCCCTGCGAGGGGAATCCCTCAGAAATCCCTCCTGTCCTCCTCTCTCTTTCTGTCTGTGTCAGTTTGTCTTTTGTTGCTCCTCAAACTCTTTTTCTGCACGCTGGGTGGCCGTTAATGTGGAGCTCATCCTGGTCCTGCAGGAATCCTGGATGTGTCCGTCAAAAACCAGAGAAGAGCCAAAGCTGAAGACCTCACCAGTGAATCCTGGAGCTCCAAATGGAGAGAGCATGAGATATGAGAGGGAGAGAGAGAGAGAGAGTACAATGTGAGAAAGGAGGGAGGGGAAGGTAAAGCTCTCAATGAGAGAGAGAAAGAGAGAGAGAGAGGAGGAGGTTGTGTGAGGAGAATTATGTTGTGTGTGTGTGTGTGTGTGTGTGTGTGCAGGCATGCAGTGGCCCCATATAAAATTTGGTCAAACTGAATGTCACTGTATTTGATAAAGCAAGTGGGATTATTCTGGCATTATAAGACAAATGTTTCTCAGAAGGATTTTTGAAAATATAAAACAATAGATCGAGTATTGAAGAAACTAGTCCGGGGTGAATCTTAAAAAAACCCAGGTCACACTTTGCATCAAAAACACGAAAAACAAATTATAAATTATATTTTATAGCACATAAATAAAAAGAGCTTATTTTAGGATCATGAATGATTTTATTAATTATTATTTTTTTTATTGTTAATGACCATTCAATTTCTCAATATATACAGTGCATCTGTGTTTGGCCTTTTTTTTGTAATTATATTATTGTCAATTTTTCGTTAAATTCTTATTACCATAATACAGTACCTTTTTATTATTAATAATTTACTTGTGATTTAAAATTTTTAAAAGCATCCTTTGGTTTAAAATGATTTTTGCAGCGTGCCTGTCTTAATTATAAAATAAAAAATATTCATTTTAATTTAACAAAATATAATTTCTTATTTCACTCTTTTCATTTGTATTTGATCTTATATTTAAGCTATTTGATAATTTCATCTAATTCAATTGTAAGACCTCATTAGTTTAAAAGCTTATAAATGGACCAAATAAGGCTTTAAAAATGTTTAATTATTTTTTTTATTATATTATATTATTATTTATATTATATATTATTTTATATTATATTATTTTATATTATATTATTAAACAGGATATATGTTTATAAAAATGTTTTTTATTATAATATTTTATCATTAATTTTATTTATTTTTTATTATATATGTATTTAGTTTTAGACCGGGGGTTTTTAATACAAATATAAATACACGCGCACACACAGTTTTATTTATTTTATTATATTTATATTATATTGTGCCTTTTTTATAGGAGATATCTTAAGACAAACAAACCTGTGTGTGTGTGTGTGTGACAGTCCTCTTTTCATTAGACTTTAATCTAATTTACTCTGACACTCTTCATGTGTCCTTTGTGTATTTGGGATCACACAAGGTTACGTCTCTTATTCAAATGCGCACACACACACACGCGCGCACAATAGTAGGTTTGACTGTCAAATGATTTCATCCAGAATTAATGACTGAATTACTCTCATGCCCTGAGTGTCATTGAAAGTGTCTGTGTGTGTATGACGGCGGTCTTTTTTGCTACTAACATAGTTATGATTTAATAAAATCCCTCTGTAGTGTCACATTAAACCCTTTCAGCGGTTCTGAATTGCTACAAGATTCGCTCTCTCACACACACATCTGCCCACAAAACAATATTAAATCGGCGAACGCAAGAGCATATGGTACTGTCAGTAAACACACACCCTCCCGATGAAAGGACACCAGGGCCGGTGTAGTCGAGGAACAACTGTCACTTTGGTAAACAATCTCCTGCACATTAATTCAGCTGTGACCCGCCGGAAGAGCCGCGCTGGGTTGTAAATCACAGGTGTAGCGTCAGCGCCGCGAGGAAAGATGATGTTTACAAACCCAATTCCTCTAAACTTACTTAAACATTTATTCCTGGGCGAGAGAACACCACAAAATGAGCTCTCAAAGCAGAAAGCAGTCACTCGAGGACAGCTTACGTCTGCCACGGGAAATAAAGGCATTTAGGTCATCATGAGCGTTTTCTTTTGAAACTTCTGAAATGCTGTAGTGTCAGGCTGCTGTAATGACGGGAACACTTGGTATTTGCTGAAAGGAATTGGGAAATATTGGAAATCGCCATAAAATACCACCACAAACTCGATATAGAAGCACAACAACCTGCACTGAATGACTTTCATTTTGGAAACTTGGAAATGTAAAAAGCTTATTTGTTTAGATTTGAGAGATATTTCTAATTTAAAAACCAGGTCAAAGGTCACAAACGTTCCAATGATGGTTTCCAATAAATGATTTAATAGAACATCAAGAACATTTTTTTTTTTTAAATTTATTTATTTAACAGGGACAATGTACAATATATGTACTGTACCAGATTTAGCTAAAAGCTAATTCTCATCTGCAGTCCCTGGGCAGGTGCCAAAAGCGTACAAAATATTAAAATAAAACCAGAGATGTGTAGAAAAAAGAACCTTTGAGGAACCTTTATTTTTTGTTAAGTGTACTGACAAAGTAGACATTTCAGGCGATCTGAGGTTTATGGATCTTCTGAACAGAGTTCTCGTGTTGTTTTCCAGGACAGACTGTACAAGCAGGATCAACTTACACACTTTGAACTGTTATAGCGGACAGACTGTTCTGGAGAGACGTGCCAAAACCCTGATGCTCACCACCACTTTTATTTATTCCATGGTTATTTTTGCATGTTTAAGGTTTTTACTTCGTTCTTTTTGAGATTGAAAATGTACATTGTGACGCCAGTAGTTCACTTTAAAAAAATGTCTTTCTTTCTTCAGTCGAAAAGAAATTAAGGTTTTTGATGAAAACATTCCAGGTTTTTCTCCATATAACGGACTTCATTGGGAACCAAACGGTTCAAGGTCCAAATGAGAGTTTCAGTGCAGTTTCAAAGGTCTTTAAACGACACCAGACGATGAATAAGGGTCTTATCAAGCTCATTTAAAAAATAAATAAAAAAGTTTAAGTTTTATAAGCACAAATGGTCACCTTGCTCTGTTCTGTGATGTGCGTTTGTGACTCTCCTATTCGAATTCCATCAAAATGAACGAATCTTTTTTCGAGTCATGACTTGAAGGGTCCTAGATAAGACCCTTATTCATCGTCTGGTGTCGTTTAAAGCCCTTTGAAGCTGCACTAAAACTCTCATTTGGACCTTGAACCGTTTGGTTCCCAATGAAGTCCATTATATGGAGAAAATCCTGGAATGTTTTCATCAAAAACCTTAATTTCTTTTCGACTGAAGAAAGAAAGACATGGACACTTTGGATGATATGGGGGTGAGTAAATTATCAGCAAAAGTTTTTCTAAAAGTGACCCACTCCTTTAAGGTCCGTGTAATGGTTCTTCATGGTTAGTTTCATGAAGCACAAGAGATTAAAAAGCTCTTTGTGGACCTCTACAGCTTTATTTTTTGCAGCGCACAGTGAGGTCAGGTTTTAGTGAGTGCGTTATCAGTCGGTTTTGCTCTTTTCTTGGCACTGTGCACACGTGAGAGTCATGGGTCATGACCTTTGACCTCAGCCTGATGTGGTCTTCACATCACAGTCATGCGGTTGTTGGTTGTTGTCTCTCTGTTAAAAGAGCCTCTCTGTTTGCCATGTCAAAACGTCTCTGATATTCTCATTTCGATGACTCCCTCCTTCAATGTTTGTCTGTGGATTTTATGGTCTAAAAATGAATAACACTTGAGATATCCTAATTGATTCGGACACTTAATTATCCTGTATCTCAAATCATGTTTTCTCATAATGTCCTCTCTGGTGTATTATATAGTTTCATGGACTTTCCAGACGCATGCAAGCGAAGGCTACATGATTACAGTGTAGGTAAGCCATTCATTTTCAAACTCTTGTACACACAGTCACACACACTGGAATATTTAGTTAAATGTTATTGTTCGAATTTACGCTGATTCGTTGGTTGTTTTGAATGCATTTTCCACATATATTCAAAGTTTTAATGTTGTCAGTCTAATGTTCATTTTCAATATGTCCAATACACACTTTTATACCAATAAATTGATCAAAAGTCATCAACATTGATAAAAATATCAACCATTTATAATGTTATAGAATATTTCTATTTCAAATAAATGCTGTTCTTTTCAACTTTCTAAAAAAAAAATCAACTGTTAATCAACTGTTTTCAACATTAATAATAATAATAAAAATTTCTTAAATATCAAATCATCGTATTTTTATGATTTTTGAAGGATCATGTGACACTGAAGACTGCAGTTTACAACAATGAATGACATTTTATTACATACAAAACAGTTATTTTAAATAGTAATCCATAATATTACTGTTTTTTTATAATAGAATAAAAGAACAGTAGTGTGTGTGTGTTATTTTAAACACTTAAATTTAGTTACATTTTGTTAGCTCACATTGTATAACTACTTGTTTAAATGGAAGCTCGACCGTAGTGACTTTAAATAATGAGCCCGCAGCTTTTCCAGCACTGTACTCAACTCGTCTCTCTCTCGTCCTCTCTTTATTTATCTAACAATTCATTACACAGATGATAGTTCTCCACATGGCGGCGGCTCCCACAAGGAACACTACCTCTCTAATTTACCTTGCAGAAACAGAAATCAAAGAGCCGCCATGAAACAAATTAGAGATCATTTGAACCTCCGACTGAATGGCAATGAATAAATCAGCAATAAATGCAGAAAACACATTTTGAGTCCACTAAGGGGAACTTTAGAGCTCGTTGGCTGTAATATAACCGGTGCGTTGTAATATAAGCGCTCGAAATGTCAATTCTGCTCTTTGCCCAAACCATTATGGATTTTTCTTTAGCGCATAAAATGCGCGGATCACAACTCATCAATACCCGTGGGCGTTGGACACGAGAGAATTAGTTACAGGAGAAGACGATCGGCTCATTACTTGCAGGGTTAAAGGTCAACTCTTGGACCCTAGGGAGTGTTTTTGAATGTCATCTGTAATTCAGAGGCATCATTCTCTCCTCGTTTCTCTCCAGATTGGCCTGTAGGTTTATTTTAAAATACAAGAGAAAACATTCAAAATAAGAAATAAAAAAATCACACCCAAAATAAGCGAGCGTGTTTCAAATCAGTGAGGCGGGACGCCGCAGAGAAGAGCCGTCCTGTGCCCATACATTCAGTACACCTGGTAATCTGGCTTTAGTTTTGGCCGGGTTTTTCTTGTGATTCATAAAATGCTGTTTCACATCAGTTCTTGTCAAAAGCAATGAATTATATTAATAAATCTCGCACTTGCTTTAGAGCTTTAAATCACTCTTCTCCTGGGCTGATTTCACCACTGGCCATTTGATCGTTTTTTTTGGCCTCTGAAGGACAAATGAGTCTTTCAAAGAATCTGGGCTGAATCAATCTCAGTCCTGATGGATGAGCTGAGCCTGTGAGTTTGGACAAGTGGACCTAGAGACCTAACCTTGGTGCAGCCTGCAGACTATACAGCACAACTGCTCAAACATCTCATTTGGAGAACTATTGACAAGACTGATTAGATCGGAATAGATTTTTTTTTACTATGATGAACTATAATATGAAATACTCACCTAAAGGATTATTAGGAACACATGTTCAATTTCTCATTAATGCACTTATCTAATTAACCAATCACATGGCGGTTGCTTCAATGCATTTAGGGGTGTGGTCCTGGTCAAGACAATCTCCTGAACTCCAAACTGAATATCAGAATGGGAACATGGTTGTTGGTCTGAGAATTTCACAATCTGCTCAGTTACTGGGATTTTCACACACAACCATTTCTTGGGTTTACAGTGTGACATCCAGTGTGAAGTAGTCCTGTGGGTGAAAATGCCGTGTTGATGCTAGAGGTCAGAGGAGAATGGGCGACTGATTCAAGATGATAGAAGAGCAACTTTGACTGAAATAACCACTCGTTACAACCGAGGTATGCAGCAAAGCATTTGTGAAGCCACAACACGCACAACCTTGAGGCAGATGGGCTACAACAACAGAAGACCCCACCGGGTACCACTCATCTCCACTACAAATAGGAAAAAGAGGCTACAATTTGTAAGAGCTCGCCAAAATTGGACAGTTGAAGACTGGAAAAATGTTGCCTGGTCTGATGAGTCTCGATTTCTGTTGAGAGTCAGAATTTGGCATAAACAGAATGAGAACATGGATCCATCATGCCTTGTTACCACTGTGCAGGCTGGTGGTGGTGGTGTAATGGGGTGGGGGTGTTTTCTTGGCACACTTTAGGCCTTTTAGTGCCAATTGGGCATCGTTTAAATGCCACGGCCTACCTGAGCATTGTTTCTGACCATGTCCATCCCTTTATGGCCACCATGTCCCCATCCTCTAATGGCTACTTCCAGCAGGATAATGCACCATGCCACAAAGCTTGAATCATCTCAAATTGGTTTCTTGAACATGACAATGAGTTCCTGTACTAAAACAGTCACCAGATCTCAACCCAATAGAGCATCTTTGGGATGTGGTGGAACGGGAGCTTCGTGCCCTGGATGTGCATCCCACAAATCTCCATCAACTGCAAGATGCTATCCTATCAATATGGGCCAACATTTCTAAAGAATGCTTTCAGCAGCTTGTTGAATCAACGCCACGTAGAGTTAAGGCAGTTCTGAAGGCGAAAGGGGGTCAAACATATTATAATGTATTACTTATACGTTAACAAACATATAACGTGTTAGTGTGGTATTCCTAATATATATATATATATATATATATATATATATATAGTAATAAATAAATACATAAAATATTATTGTTATATCATTATATGAAATATATTTTAAAAAAATATTTTATGTTATGTTTTGTCTATAGGCTATTCAATATATAAAATTACTTTTTGTAAATAATACATATTATGTCAAAGTATACGAATATTACAATTATTTTTATATTTATTATATATTGTAGTAAGTAAATACATAATACATTATTTATACTATTATAAGTATATTTATATGAAATAAAATTATCAAATAGATTAGTAAAAATGTGTTTATTTCTATTTTAACATACAATACATCACATTATATTTATAAAAAATAATGAATGACATATTTGTATTATAATTATTATTTGTATATACTTTCTAATGCTTTCAGATGTGGGATTTTCCGCCCGGCTCATTAGTTTATACTGCATTTCCTGCTAAAATCGGCACAGGAGAAAAATGCGGAAACTGTCCACAGATTCCGTCCGGATCATGAATCTTCTGACATTTCATTAAATCATGACGTTTAAACATCTTTGAAGGCTGTTGGCTCTATGATTATGTATCTGGCAGATGCTTTGTTGTGATCAGGATGAATTGTTGAGGGTAATCTCTGAAGCCGCTGCATATTATTATCACATAGAGAGGTTTTATTTAGATGTTATTTGGTTCTCATTGGGGAAGCCTCAGTGGGATCTCTATATTCAGCATGCGAGACATTCAGGATTGTGTATTCCTGTTCTAGCTGTCAATCAAATCTGAAAAAGCAAAGGAATTTATCACATTTGGAGCCTCATGAGGAATATCGGCTTCTCAGTCTGAATAATCATGCAGTTTATGTTTGTTTCTACAGACTTTCTCTATGGAAGCAACAGAAAAGAGCCTGTGCAGGACTAGCTTCTCAGTCGTCACACAAAATGAGTTTTCTTCAGCGAGATCCCTCCTTAAGCTCTGAGAGTCCAGTGATGCGGTGATGGGACGAGTAGTTCTGTGTCAGACTCTTACACAGCCGTTCTCTGGTGTCCTCAACTAGATCAGTGATTCACATCCATTCTGCAACTCTAGAGAAAACTCGTCTGTAATCGAAGAAGTTTCACCCATCCTCTGCACCTCGTAAGTTTCAATATTTTAATGTACTAATAAGCCAAATAATTATTGTTATACCAAAATATATGTTTCAAATGCAAAAATCTATAAAAAAAATAATAATATAATATTTTTTTAAATATAAAATACATTTTTTTAGTATTAAAATAATTGTTTCAATATTTTATATATATATAGGCATATATATATAGGCATAAATATATATTATTTCAATAATATTATATACAGTGTATTCAATTATCAGACTTTTGAATAATTATATAAAAATGATTTATTCAATATAAGAATTATTAGAATATATATAATTATTATTTTTATAAAATTAATTATTCAAAAATCTGATTATTTTCCAAATAGTTAATAATTGGTTGCAAAGTCAAGTCAAACTTGACTTTCTACTGCACATTTAAAAGCAATTGCACCAAAGTGCTGTACAATAAAACATCCAGCATTTAAAAGGAATGCATAAAAGCATATTTTACATCCATTCTGTGAAATTCTGCAGATTTTCTTACAAAATCAGTGCAAAAACTGTGTTAAAATTCATAACGTCCACAGTTTACTGAAATGTTAACTGTTAGTTGTGTGCCCTGAGAAACTTTGATCAGTGTACAGGGTTTGAATCTTCTGAATCTCCAGCAAAACTCCTCAGGCCTCATTTGCATTGATAATTGTGGAAATATGTAAATTAGATCCACCCTAAAACCCAGACACTGACGCTCCGCCTGAAAAAAGAGTGAAAACATCTGATGTAAGAAAATACTGCTATTTTCATCTCTTTATTTGTGCCGTCTGCATATCTCGATTAAATGTGCAGACGTCACGGAAACGTGGAGAAAATCAATTGAACGGATTTATCACAGTCGTCGCTCAGAGACACCTGCTCACGGCAGATGACAAACACCTTCGTCTCACTGGTAGACTTTGAACTTGTTTAAATCTTGTCCTAAAATGTTTATATGTCTGAAATATTCAGACTTTGGTATCTTTGCTGATCTTCACTGTAAAAAATGATATGATCAATAAGTTATGACAACATGTTTATTGTAATGTGTGATTACAACCCCTTCACACACAGGCAATAAAAAATGATTAATTTTAGAGGAAAAGTTACATAGATCACCTTTAAGTTGAAATTGGCTAATAAGCACAGGTTGAGAAGGTGTTGAGAACACTTTTCAAAGTCTTGAACAGACAGAACGTATTTTTGTGTGTGTGAATCAGATATGCTAAGATATAGGAGACATAAATACCAACTCTTTCTCATCCTATCCCCCAAACCAAATGATATGAGCTGCTATTTATTGTACATTCATTTTATAGAATTATCAGCAGTTTTCTCACATTTAATGTCATCGCTGTATTTTGAGAAACAAACTCTAAAATATTTTTTGGCTGGATATATGAAATGAATACAAGGAAACTTGTGAGAATTTAATATTTAAACCTTAAACAAAGTTTGACTTAGAATTTTTGTTTGGTCACCCGTCAGGCCTTTTTTATTATATGTAGTGTTTACTGAGGAATGAAAAAAAAGGCTATTTGTGCCAAATAAAAGTGACCTCTGAGTTATACAAACTGCCCCTGGTCACTCGACACTCGCATGCGTGTCACATCTGTCTGTCATGCCCTGGAACTCATTTCTCATCTGTGTGTGTGTGTGTGTGTGTGTGTCATACACAGGTGCACAGTGGTAGGGCGAAGAGAAGCTCCAGCAAGAAACACGATTTGATTTGTCATCCATGCCCAGAGGGATCTCTCACACACACATACACGCACACTGTTTATGCCATCCATTACCCCACAAACAAAATTACATATACACACTTTTTTCCAAGAGACATAAACACTCCTGACAGAAGTGTCGGTATGACAGATCTTTGAGCTGAAATGCTGTTCGGTATCCTAAAGAGACCCAGAGGAAAATCTATTATTGTTTAGAGGTTTCTTTTTCTTAGCAGGAGTTTATCTTAAAATGAACTAAAATGGACACATGAGACTATAATCAGTGTTGGGGAACGTTAGTTTTAAAAGTAATGCATTATTACAATATTAGCCTGGTCCCACCAGACTCTCATACATTTCATTTGTACAGAGAGTCTGGCCTCGCTCCATTGACAAGCATTAACCGGAGTCACGTTGGCTCTGATGAAACCAATCGCCAACGTTTGCTCGTGACGTATGACTACTCAAACTAGCGCAGGACATCAACGTTTACAGCCATTCCCTCTGTTCGCTGATTGGACTAGTAAAAAATTGTCTGGAGAAAACCAAAGTATACACCACAATCCCACACGTAGTACTGAAGCAAAATTGAAATTGAGCGGAAGTATGTAGGAGAGCGGAGACGGGGTATCACAAAATTGCGTCACTCCCTAAAAAGTAATGTATTGCATTGTTTAGTTACATTTTTCCGTTACTTTTGCATTACTCTTATAGATTTAATAACAAAAAGCAAAAGTTCTATTTTTGTCAAATGTAAAGGTCTTTTCACACCAAAAGTGAAATAAATAAGCCTCAGGCGGAAGGAAATGCAAAATCCCGCCTGTTCAGTAGACCTCAAACAAACCATTGTGGATCGCAGGAGAAGAAAGTTCAACACTCTTTTCTCAGCAAGAAAAACAAAACACAAATGTGATGTTTATCTAAAGTCATTTTTGCTTATTAGTATGATTGAATTGGATCATCGAAGGTCAGCAGACATTGGTTAAAGTGAGATTAAATACATAAAGTGTATTTGTGTTATTTAAAGGGGTCATGAACTGGCTTTTTAAATTTTATTATATTGTTGTCTGAGGTGAACTTATGACGTTCGCTTGGTTTTTGCATTCAAAACATCAAAATGAATAAGTAATAGGCTATTTTCTACCCTAGTTTTGAGCCTAGCTGAAAAACGCTCGGTTTTTATGGGCGTCTCGCACTGAAGACTTGGAAGTAAACGCCCACTGTTGTGAGTGGATAACAGTTTTGCATAATAATGAGTTTCAACTCACCTGTCTGTGTTTTGAAAACGTCCAATGTTGTAAAATGGCAACCGGAAGGATTCGCCCATACATGTTCGACCCAGAGTCCGTGTGTTGCACAATTCCGTCAGAGTCAATATAGACGGCACAGCCCCGTTCTTTACTCTTAATCGGTCTGCAAATCCAGTCTTGTTTACAAAACAATCCTCAGTGAAATGAAGCGAACAGATGGACAATGTTTTACCTCATCAGCTAGATCGTCATTAAAAATAAAGTTTATCCATGCAGTCCTATTGGTATCCAGAGCCACTGTCTTCTTCCACAACCAGGCACTGCACAATATTCTGTATTGCTCGGTAGCTCGATCCGGTTTGTCCTCACGAGGTAGGAATCTATGTTATTTAGCTATACGTGTAATGCGCGAATCGTTGGGCGGGGCTAAACCGGCCGTGTTGAAGTAGGCGTTGAAATTCTCCTGCGGTGGTGGGGTTTTATCCTCTAGTCTAGTAGTTTGCTGACCCTGGTGTCAATAAAAGCTTTTATTGGACTAACAAGAACGTTTTCATTTCTAAAACTTATTCTTATAATATATTGATAAGAATAAGTATATTCTTCATATGTAATAACATTTTTGCATAGGTCACTGTTCTTATCCATTTTGAGGAAAACTGAATCTGTTTTTGAGTTGTCAGTCAAAATATGGGAAAAGTAATACATTACATTACTAGTTACTTAATTACCCCCAACACTGATAATAATTGATATACAGGAAGAGTATAGAGTGAGGACGCACCGCAAATCCCACACTCAATGAGAATTTGCAGCGCTGTGCCACTAAACTCATATGCAACAGGGAATCGAAGCGCGTCACCGTTCTCCCACTCAACAAATCGGAGCGCCGGGGGCTTTAGACAGGTCTGCGCCAAGGGCATGACCACCTCATAATCTGACCATAGAGCTATAAAATGGATCTGCTCAGATCATTTAATGAGTTCATGTTTGAATGTTTGAGTTTATAATGACATTCATACCTCAAATGTGAATTTTGGGTTCATATTGAGAGACTTTTGATTGCAGGCTGTATCTTGGCACATTTGAGACATTGAGGTTTTTCCACGCTCTAAATGAGACACGAGAGATTAGGGTCTTTTTCTCTGGAAACTTAATTAGATGTCTTCATTTACTCGAGTTATTAATCTCATTGAAACTCATACAAGAAACAATTTAAAATATTATTTGTGTTATTTTACTTTTCTTTGCTATAAGCCTTTCTCATGTTTCCATATTTCCTCATAACACAGTATTTTTTCCATGGATGAACTAACCACAATCTTTAAGACCACCTGGTCTTAATTTTATATTTATGCCCATGGTTCCTTTTGAGTGTCCATCCGTGTGATGAAACGACCCTTGTGTGTGCTACAGTACATGCAGATCCGTGTCTCCTAGCGCTTGCGGATTGGCCGTACAGAAATAATTCTATTCTGGGAGAATGGAAGCTTTGATCTTAATAAAAGGAATGTTTGATGTCTGTGTGATGGTTCATCAGAGCAGGCTAGTTGCCATGGCTAACCTGACGTCAGAGAGGCCAGAGAATATGTTCTTGCTGTTCTCGCTTGCTGTTATTTTGAGCTCATTGTTCTCCTCACTGCATGGGTAATTGTGTGGTTGTAGCCTCTGATCGCAGCTGGACTGGACCACAAGGCTTGAGTGGAGAGATTGGTTGGACTGAGTTGGAATGTGTGAGGAGATACTGGGGTTGCGGGAGTGACGAGATACAGCTTTGGTGGAGATAGATCGATTCAACAGCGGGCCAAATACGTAGCCTTGTGGGACCTCGTAGGATACTGACTGAGTCACTAATCCTGACAGCTTGGCATAGCCATGGTTCAAAGCAACCAATGAGGACTTGATCAAAGCAACACTGTTGATGTATCTGAAGTTTTCCTGTTGGGGCTGACAAGTGAGAAACTATCAGTATAAGATTTTCAAAAGGTGGCCTTCTTTGAGAAGATTCCGATCAGTTGCATTTATCCCTAATCATCTGGGGTGTGAATTCATTTCCACAATATTCACATGATTTTGCAATAGACTTGTGCAATGAACGTGTTCAGTTTGAGAGTTGGAAGAGTTGTTTGAGGCAAAATGAGTGTCTGTAAAATGAGTTCTGTGTTGAATTTTACTTAAAGAAACGTTCATTTTGTTCTACAAAGGAAATGACATGCCTCGAATGTGAATCTTGAAACCATAATGTGCTTAGAAATGTGTTTAAAACAGCTTTCTCAATAAGGATAGAGACCAAAGGGTGGACGTTTTTTCGTGCTTGACAAATTTGACAATAGTTGTAGGCCTAAAATTTAATTGTCAATAGAATGGAGATGCATGAAGCGCCACTTACACACGCCTCTTTGTGGCCAACATGAACACAAGCAAAATGTGTGGAAGTTTTTCAGTGCGGACTCCTATTGTTATTACTTGATTTCATCTGCAAAATTTGACAGCAACTTTATCCACAGGCTTTATTTTTCTCAGAACACAAACATTTGAAGTTCCTGAGACTACCCATGGTGACTTTGCCTGCCAGGTTGACCTAAAAATTGACGTGATGAATGAAAATCTCCATTACAGGGACACTTTGCCTGGAGCAACCTAGAGTTAAGTGCTTTGCTCGAGGGTACGATAGAGGTGCTTCATGGTTCACCTCTTGGGGTGATCAAACAGCGACTTTGAGGTAACCAGCCCCGAGCGCTGAACCTCTACACCAAAGTCCTTTAAGGGTTTCGCAAGGTTTTGTTTTCTTGATTGTTTTTATTTTAGGAAACTGCTCTTTTAGTCTGGGAAGCAGAAGGTAAATATTCCACAAGGAACTATCTATGAGCTATGCCCATTGTACCATTAAAGTCCCCATGAAACCAAAACTGAAAACTATAAACTAGTGTGCTCCAAAACAATGACATTTAAACATTTAGAAGGTATAATTAAGTATTCAAAACTTACAGTCTCTCATTATCAAAATGGATCAATGATTTCGATGACATCACTCTTCACTTCAGCTTCTCAGCAGATTTTCTGTCCAATAGAATGCCTTCTAGAATCTGAAGCTCCGCCCCCTACATTATAAACAGATGCTGCGGCTGAAATCGGTCACCTGTTCACACATTTACTATTTTCTACATGGTGAATGGCACATATATACAGTATAGGGAATGATTCGGACAGTGTAAATATGCAATTGAAGTCTGGTTTTACGTTAGTGTCCACCACAGCTCCGGTCCAGTGACACGATATGACATCACTGAGCGGATCATTTGTGTGAGTCGCCACAGACCACAAAACATATTGGACCCAATTGAATTCTGCACAGAATTTTAAAGCGATACGTAGGAGGAAACTGCGGCTTTACCAAGCTCAACAGCTCCGAGCCGTGATATAGGTGAAACTCTGTTGGCTATTAAAAAAAAGTTGAGGAGCTGTTCGATTTTTTCCCCGTCAACACATTGAACAATGCTGCACGTTTCAAGACACTTCAGTGCGCTTTTAAGCAAGGAAATTGACAATTTAATGTGTTTTAAAACCAATTTCAAGCACTCCTGCTTCCCCAAAATTTCAGCATCATCCTGGGAGAAGTTCCTCGCTCAGGTAAGAAAATCTGGTCTTGACCGGCACGTTTCATGAGTCATTCTGCTTTGTCAGTAATTGTCTTGATGGAACAAGTGCACAGACACTATGCTGGCTCTTATAGCACTGACCAAAGGGACTTCTTTTAAAGCTGTCAGAACTCTTTCTTTGTGCCTCCACACAATGAAAATTCAGGCATCAATTAATCCTAAAATAATCCGAAAGGCCAGACTCAAGCAGTGCGACTGACATTTTTAACAGGCAACACCTTTTTTCTTAAAGACCAACAAGAACTTAAAAGGAATAGTTCTTCCAAAAAAGCACTCTCATATTGTTCAAAACCATATGACTTTCTTTCTTCAGTGAAACTTAGGCGTTTAGGCACGTTTATTACACTCTTCAAAATATATTTATTGGCATAAATCATTCTATTAAAGCTACACTGTGTAACTCTTTAAGTTTATTCTTAGCTAAAACACTTAGTTCTTTCAAAAATATATGTGCTCATTAATGTATATTTACCTCGTTCAAGTAATAAAGTATTCTCGTGAGTGTATTATATGCCACTGAAAATACATACGGGTAAGGGCTTCTAATGTCAGTCGCCATGTTGCCCCTCCATCTTAAAAGTACATTAGCCAAAGAGGGGCATACCCGTTAATTCAAGCTTCGACTTTCGCGTTTACGTTTGAGTTAACACTCATGGGCAAGGTCGAACTGGAAGCCATGTTAATCTTGGACTACATTGGCCACCGTAGGAGTTAAAATTGAGAGGAACAGAAACTAATATTCACTAGATGGTCATATACCTTTTCACCCCTAGATGGGGGTAAAAATCACACAGTGTAGCTTTAAAAACCTTTAACATCCATGAAAACTTTCCACCACACTAAAGGTTCTTTAAAGGGGAAAATATAAATAATATATATAAAATATATAAAAAAAATGGAACTGTCTTTTAAGAACTGTTTACTAAAAAGTTTGTTTATCGAACCAAAAGATGTTGATCTAGTGTAGATGCTGATTTATATTCCCCCCAAAAGGCAAATAAAACTGTCATAAAGATAGTCCACGCAATTTTTGCACTATATTTGAAATCTTCTGTAGTCGTGCAATAGATTTGTGTGAGGAACAGACACAAATTTAAGCGGTTATTTACCAACTATCATTAGATTTTGTGATGAATTAAAAAAATGATGCTACCCCAGGTTTGACATTACTAGCTTAACATCTCCTTTTGTGTTTTACAGATGAAAGACAGTCATGTGGGATTTGGAACGACACAAGGGTGAGTATAAACGATGACAAATGTTTCATTTTTGATCTGTTCCTTTAAAGAGAACAGATCAAGCTTTGATTCAAGCAATAGTGAGTTCACAGTCAATATCAAACAACACATGATATGACGGAGAACATCTGAGGAGGAATTGAATTCGGAGCTGATTTTTATCTCACAAATGTTAGAATGATTCTGCTTAACTTTGAGGAAATCATCTATTATTCATTCTTTTGGCTCCGGATCACTCTTTTATTGTGCCGTATGCGTCTTCCCCACTGATCTATATAATGACATTAGATATAGATAGATATGTCATTCTATATTGATCAGTGGTCTTCCCCCCCCTTTTTTAGTTTCTCGTTCTTATCATTCGTTGTTAAATTGCTTGTTCACATTGTGCGTCATATCAAATGTTGGATGCAGGTGAAAAAATCTAAAGCAAATTGAACTCAGTGAGAAATTAGACCGTCATGTGGAAGCAAAACCAGTACAGAACCACAGCTTTGGATAAAACAGATAACCAGACAGACAGCATGTCTCTCTCTATATCTCTTTCTCTCTCTCTCTCTCTCTCTCTGTCTGTCTCACATCTCTCATAACCACATGGAGAAACGTTCATTATTTTAGCAGTCCTTTTCTATCTGCACCCCTTTTGTAAGAACAGGAAAGTGAGAGAGTGTGATCGTACTGCATCTCTCCATCCTGGCATAAATCCCGTTTAATTATTATGCTAAAATTACCAGGGATCCTGAAGGGAAGAGAGAGAGAAACAGAAAGTGGTTCAAAGCACAGTGGAAATCTGAACCAGCTGTGCAAGCTTCATTCTTCGCGTCGTAAAAAGTATTTTTCATATTTTCATTCTTAATAACTGGGCTCTGTGCCTTTTAGTCATTTGCAAGTGCGCGCACACACACATTGATGTTATCAGCAAACAAACATTCAAGTAGGTTTAGGAAGAGAAAACCTTAAACAGAGCACTCAAACAATTAGAGGTTAGGGGTTAGAGAGAGTTTAGAACAGGCTGATCTTGAATAGTCGTCAAAACCCATTCATTTAGCAGCAATACCCGGAATTGGACAGGAATGAATTTGGGGAAAACAAGTCGCGAATGGGTGAGCTGTAAAAAAAAACACGCTCGGGTCACATTTAAAGGAGAACTCAGGCGCAAAATTAACCTTTGGTCTAATAAAACATTGGTACCTAGTCGAATATCTCTAAAAACTGTTTAGCGAATAACGCTAGTAATGGGGGCATTTACTAAGTAAAAAGAAAACGCTAGTTTATACCACTAACAAGGCTCAAAATAGCCCCACACTAACACAGTAACATAATGAGGGTCCTTACATGCAAAACGAAGCATTGAGAACTTTGTAAGTTTACAGACCGTTCAATAAGAAGATAAGTTATAAAGACAGTCCAGTTCATGTATACAGAAAGGAGCCATCTTGGGAAAACAGTCTCGATAAGTTGAACCACGAACCAGTTCTCCTTTAAAGGAGTAGTTCACTTTTAAAAAAAAACTTTTGCTGATAATTTACTCACCCCCATGTCATCCAAGATGTCCATGTCATTCTGTCTTCAGTCGAAAAAAGAAATTAAGGTTTTTGATGAAAACATTCCAGCATTTTTCTCCATATAATGGACTTTACTGGTAACCAAACGGTTCAACTGCAAACTGTTCAAAGGGCTTTAAACGATTCCAGACGATAATAAGGGTCTTATCAAGTGAAACGATCGCTCATTAAAAAAAATAACAAAGTTTAAGTTTTATAAGCCCAAATGGTCGCCTTGCTCTGTTCTGTGATGCGCTTTCGCGACTCTCGTGTTTGAACTCGTTCATCAAAATGAACGAATCTTTTTTCGTGTCATGTGGTTCATTCAACGAACAAAATGAACGAATTGACTCGGGAAAAGTTTGTAATTTGATTTGTATCACTTTAAAATATATTTTATTGAAATGATAAGCATTTATATTATTATACTGTCTCTCTTTCTATCACTCTCACTCTCTCTATGTATGTGTGTGTGTAATTACTGTAATTACGTGCATTTTACATATAAAATGTAAAAAGAAAAAGATTATGATTAAAAAATGTCCAGTAATTACTAGTACTCTGTGATTTGTATCACTAGAATATATTTTATTTGAACATTTAAATTATATTATTATAATTACATGTATTGTTACTGTGTGTGTGTATATATATATATATATATAGTCATGCACAGTAACAAGACTTTTTATAATAATAATATAAAATAATATTATATTATATAATATATTAAGTATGTGTGTGAGTGTATAAATATATAATATCTGTCACTCAATTACAGTGACAAGAATATGGAAAAGTGCTTTAATGTCACTTTATTTAAAGACTTTATCTTTTATGTCCAACATAATTTATATTTCGGGGTGAAATGTGACCTGAACATGTTCTTGAGGTGTTTGGTGAGGTTGCTCAGATGGCATTTCAAGGGAAATCCTACTTGTCCGTTTCTGCTGAGTTAAAACATATAATGGTTTGCAGTAAATATATTTGGACTTTCCAGCCTGACACTTGGTGATAAAGCGCATCCCCTCCTCCACGATAAGTCCTGTCTGTTTCCATAGCAACCTCGCTGCTATCAGCTGGCAGAGACCCAGAGTAAAGCGGATCCGTAAGTTTGGGGGAATACTTCTGCACTTACGAACTACCTGCAATCAGATCTGTCCAACAAAGAGCTGAAACCATGTGAAGCTTTGAAGAGAAAGAGCAGGGGAAATGATCGTAGTGGCGGCTTGTTCTTGATCAAGAGACTAATATCATCATCCCGGCAGGCCACACTGACCGTTGCTTCCAACAAGCTTGTCCATCTGGACCGGTCAGTGCCCAAATCAGACATAAGGAGAGAAAGTGAGAGTTTTAACTGATATAGTGACTGTTAAACCGCTAGCATCCGCCAAACACCCACTCTGAGGCGTTGTGGATCTGGCATTAGTCATTTTACAGTCACAAAATGACGTCCTTTTGAAGTGCGTTTACCGGCACGATGAATATTCCTGCTGTCTCACTTGTGTGTGTTCTTCAGCGTGTGATGATGATCCCAGGGGTGGGACTGTGAGGGATATTTAGATGTACTGTAGGTCAGATTTCCATGACAAACATCTGCCCTACATGTTCTCTGAACATGCAGCCTGATGATTTGATAATTGGATGATAATAGGACTGTTATGATTCATTACTTCATAACAATTGTTTATGAAGGCAAGCATCCTTAAGTTACATTTTCAGAAAGAAAAAAATTCATTCTCATCAGCAAATGAAATTGAAAATCACCTCATTCAAAACAAAAAACACACCACTACAAAATTAACACATACAACATTTGCCTAGCTTTAATAGATATATCATCTGAAGCAATTACTAGTTTTAAAATAAAGAAGCAAACCATTTTAAACAAGTCAAAGATCGTACATTCATGGGTAGATTGTACAGGAGCATTTCTTTCCCAAAACTTTCTAAAGGAATAAGAAAACAATTAATGTGAGGAATGTCTTAATTGCAATATACTGATGCAAATTATTTGGGTAATTAAAATGTACAGATTTGAAAATAGATTGTAGCCAGTGAGGATGCCTTCTAATATTGAGACCATTGGAGTAAATCATATTCATATATATTACAATGGTGTATATCAATAACAAATCTGCACAATTCATTGTAAGCTGTAGTAAGAGCAAAAGATGATGCACTTTGATAAACTACATAATCAAAAATGGTAATATAAGTTGCTAAGCAAGTTTTTTTTTCTAACATTAAATGTAAAACGTTTTTTCAGATTGATACAATACACTCCTTTCCAAACTCAATATTACGAATTATATAGTCAATGTGAGGTTTAAAAGTAAGTTTGACAGCCTTAACCCTTTAGGCGGCAGAGGTTTTTTCCTAAAACGTTCAATTTTGATATCTTAATTTCGAAAGGCTATATCTTAAAACGGATAAAAGATAGAGACTTTCTGTAAATTAGAGAAATATTAAGGATGACACGAAGCGTATTACATTTTGCACTCTAATGCTCGGTTCAGATTACACGATTTTAGCCCGATTTTGGCACGATCCGTTTGACGTAGGGTGTCGTGGGGATTCGTAAACGACAACGGGCGTCGGGATGCAAGATTCGATCATATCATCTCGTATAGTGTGTCGTGGGCGACAACCTACGTCGCGTCTGCGATGCTTCGTGACATCACGACAAAAAGACTAGCATGTTTAATTTTTTTAACCGTCGTCCACGACGGTTCCGTCACATGTATGAGGTTGACCAATAGGAGCACAAGCTTTTCCGTATACAACTTTCTAAAAAGACAAAACGAAAGAGAGACGATGGTGCTAACATTAAAACTAGAAATAAAAATATATAAGAAAACAATATTTTACCTCAAGTTCTCTTTGGAGGATTGACAGCCTGTCCTCTTCGAGCAGGGTTCTCAAGTCTCACGCAATGGCCGTGAGACACGCAATTCAACCAGTTCACACACACGTATTTCTCACGCTGAAAAGGCAATGCCGAGCAATCCAGGAACTCACTCGCTTCGAGTTTCGCCTTCTCGATGTTATCACGCGCGCCGTTAAACACGACATGCGATGACTGGTCAGGAAGTAACGTGTAGTCTGACATGTGTCTTGTCCACAACACGACAAGATTTTAGGAGCCAAAATCGCGTAATCTGACACAGTGACTATCGTAACAGACAAAAAAATTGTGTAATCTCAACCAGGCATAACTCAAACATTTAGCATAGAAGCATGACGTTTTTTTGAGTCGGGGACATGTCTGCCATCTAGTGGAGTGGAGGTTGAACAAAATTTGACACCAAATTTGACAAAATAGGGCATTTTATTCTGTGCCGCATCTTGTCGAGAAAATGTAACCATGGCGCCTCGAGGGTTAAGCCCAAATATTTCATTTGATCTCGCAAGTATGTGCCATCGTTACACATTATGGTTGGATGATTCTATTTTAGTTTAAACAGACACTTTGTACCCAAGACCATAGTATGAGATTTACCTTTATTAATAAACTATTAGAATTTCTCTGCTTGGCAACACCCTAGAAACCACCCAGAACACCCTAGCAACTGTACAACAGCACCTACACCCATCCTCTCGTAACTCATGATATTTCCCTATCCTGATCTTCACCTGCTATATCTGAAGGGTTTCCATGGAAACAGGCATGTAGCGGGAACTGATGGCATTGTTGGAAGAAAGCTCACATGGAGAGCTTGAGGACTTCCTCTCTCTCTCCGTCTCTCTCGGATGCACAATATCAAAAGAGTCCTGAATGATGTACTGACGGCTTCCCCGCTCGCATGTTGTCCTAAACTCAGCTTATTTCTACACCAGATGTTTGATGCTGTGATAACGACATCAGTTTTGCTGCTATTGCACACGATGTGTTTGTTTTACTGCTAACTAATCACATAAATATCCTTAAGTACATCTTTAGTTAGTGCCTCGTCTAAAGCGTTTCTGGCTGTATGTTTAGTTTAACAACATTAATCCTGTTTCGATGGAGACATTAGAAAGACGACTGGAAATGCAGGAACGTCTCTTGACAGTTCTCCGTCCTCATTTCTGGTTATTTTCATTTATATCCTTTGCATTCAATTCTAAAGTAATCTTCTGTTAATAACATTGTGTTTTGCAGGGAAACACGACTCATCATGGGATTTCATGGGAGATTGGAGATGTGCTAAACTTTCTTTGGTTACGTCTCTGTCTGTTTACGACAGAAAGACGAAACGCAGCGAGTGTGTGTGAAACAACAGTGACAGATGGGGACTGCTTTTAAAACCACAAAAACATCAGGCGTTTGTGTTCATCTGGCACAAATGTGTGTGTTCCCTGTAAGATCGCATGTCTCTGGATTATTTATTTATTAGTAAAGAGACCAATTAAGACAAAGTAATGGATACAACTATATATATATATATATATATATATATAAATATATGCATGTAAGTACTATATGTATACATATTCATAATAAATCATTAAAATTAATTGTATATAACAAAAAATGACACACACACAGTGTACACATACTACACAACATATTGTGCAGCTTTTTATGCAGAAAAATAGCCATTTAATGTGCTATTGAAATTGTTCTCATAACTATTTTATTTCAAAGATTTATATTTTAAACATCTGCTAAGCAAAGGCTTTATTAAAACACAATCAATACATCACATAGACCATTTATTTATCAACATTTTTAAAGATGCACTGTAAAAAAATATTGATGGTTTATCTTAAAAAAGTAAGTAACCTGGTTGCCTTAAAATTTTAAGTTCATTGAACTGGAAAAAGTGAGTTAACACAATGAAGGAGATTAATTTAACCATCAGAAACTCAAAATTATATGTTATCTGAACTAAATAAATTATTTAAGTTGATTTGACAAAAGAAAAAATGTTGTGATTACTAACACTGTAAAAAATATTGATGGTTTAACTTAAAAAAGTAAATAACCTGGTTGCCTTAAAATTTTAAGTTGATTGAACTGGAAAAAGTGAGTTAATACAATGAAGGAGATTAATTCAACCATCAGAAACTCAAAATAATAAGTTATCGCAACTAAATAAATTATTATAAAGTTGATTTGACAAAAGAAAAAATGTTGTGATAACAAATCTTGAAAATATTTTTTACAGTGCGGTGTTAAATATATGAGCATAAATCTGCTTCTGTATCTCAAAAGTGGGATGACATTCAGTATAACTTACAATGAGATCATTAATAATCATTAGCAGAACTTAGAGATATTTACGCATTTGCACTGTAAGCCATCACAATCAGTCTGTCTGACTGGTCACTTGTGAAAACAAATGCACATTTAAAGCTGTTACCGTATTGGTTTGAGTTCTGTCTCTTCCTTTAACATTTAACATTTCTCTCGACTCCTGAACCTCTTTGAGGAAATACAGTAAAAGCCAACCGGTAAGAAATGTGTCTCCTCGTAAAAAAGGCATAATGATGTTTCAAGCCTGATAACTTGTAGAAAAGATGGGGAATAGTAGAAGAATAAATGTGATTAGAAATGAAACCCATGGGCCAATGAGAGTCTTAAAGGTTAATATTACATGTCATTTCTGTTTGGTACCAAGTCTTTATAAGCATTTCTCTCTAACACAAACTTTCTCTCGCTATGTTTTACAGATAATATGGGCTCAGCAAGACCTCTGCTCACTAAATGCCACACGGGCCCCTGTCGTGACGGCTTAATAATGCCTTTACCAGGTGCACAATACAGACCCGGTCCCGACCTCCTCCCGGTACACATTCACGACTCCTGGAGACTCAGAAAATGGCTTTTCAGAGTCCAACTCAAAGGTTCAGTTGCATCTTGTTAGCTTTGTGTTTCCTCAATGGATGTCAGAAATGTGACCCATAGATATAATAAACTCTCGTGCAGATCTTAGCTGGTCAACACGACCCTCACAAAAAGACATCATTATTACTATAATTTCCATCAAAGTACCATCGTTACTGTCAGTCATCAAAAAGGAAATCAGTATAGCCATTCGAAACCCTTCAAAGGAGAGCCCGTATTCAATAACTATGGGGCGAATGATTTGAATATTCATAATATATCTGTGATCTTAGTTGCACTTTCATTTGTTCATTTCAACTAATTGATTCACTGATTCTTTCCCATCATCACTCAAAACATTTGCAATTTTCAATTGAAATGTTTTAGTAAAAATAAGTGAACATAGCTGTTTGTTATTTTGGTAAAAATAGATGAATGATTCAGCATTGTCCTTTCATATAGAGAACATTGTGTTTTTCACCCAGTGGAACATGCCTTTATTTTGAGTTGTTAATGTGTTTTTCTTGTATTAGTCCATTAATAATTGGCTTCAGTGACTGTCTGGCTGAAAATTATGTTTCCTCAGAATGGGGAAAACAACCTTTTAAGCAACTGAGAAAATAGAAAATAGCCTGCACATTCAATATTATATTATATTATATTATATTATATTATAAAAATGTTTATTTTATATGCATTTGATTTAGTTTATATGCATCGGTTTACTTTTTTTTATTTATGCATTTTTGCATTTAAGTTTTTAATTTATTTTGTATGCACTTTATTTATTTGTTTATTTTGCATGCATTATTTTATTTGCATTTTTATTTTTATTTATGAATCGTTTGGATTTATCTTTTGCATTTGATTTAGTTTATATTCATCGGTTTACTTTTATTTATTTATGCATTTTTGCATTTAAGTTTTTAATTTATTTTGTATGCACTTTATTTATTTGTTTATTTTACATGCATTATTTTATGTGCATTTATTTATACATATATATGTATATATATAGTGTCTGTATATATATACAGTATATATGAATTTATTTTCACATTTATTCATTTTATCTGTTCATTTTTTGTGCATTTTCAAGCTTTATTTTTAATATTATTAATTATTTAACTTTATTTGTGTTATTTAAAGGGATACTCCACTCATTTTACAACTACAGTTGACTTTACCATTTTCTAATCCATTCAGCTGATTTTCTGATATTTTGAAGAATATCAGTAACCAGACAGTTTCTGGTCCCATTAACTTCCATAGTAGGAACAAAAATATATATATACCATGGAAGTCAATGGGACCCGATACTGTCTGGTTACTGATATTCTTCAAAAAAGTGGAGTATCCCTTTAATGTTTTTTTTTTGGTGGAATCTAGTTGCATCGATCAGTAGCCCTTTTACATTTATTTGTAAAATTTTCTAATACATGTATCTGTTCATATTACTTAATGGGCCTGAAGTAACAAAGTATTACCTCTTTTTTTTAGAGTCTATAAAACCAAAGACGTGCCAGTCAAACAAAAGTGATCTTCTGCATGACCCTCTTCGCTTTCCTTCATCAGATTGAAATATCTGATTTCTTGAGGTGGGAGTCGTACAGTTGTCAATGTGAAAACAACCACAGTCCTATAATATTCCATGGGTAATTTATTGAAATAAGTGCACATCCAGAGTCTCGTCATCACGAGGAATCCAGAACTCTGACTGCTAGTGCTAATAGCAGATTATGTGCCATCTTTGACATTTGTGCACCATTTTCAATAGAACCGTGCTCATTATCGGAGCAATTACGCTCTTTTTAGCACCTAATCATGTGGCAGAGGAATTAGCAACGATAGCAGAGAAAGCACATTTCACGCTTTGGCTTTTATATAAGCAGAATTACTGCAAGGACCATCAGGGGAACCTCTCTCCTCAGCCCAAATATTATGTAATTCAGACAACAGGGAAGTCATCGGCAGAAGTTTGTGAGGTTTTGATGGAGAATCATGATCCAAAATAGCTGTAGTTAAGACGACACTGGAGCAAAAAACAGTAACCCCGCATTGAGGAAATAAATGGCGTGATTTGAGGATCCTTCTGAAGACTGAATGAAAAGGACACGAGCTATTACGCTGAGGTTTGAACGAAAAGCCAAACTTTTTAGGAGCTGCTCAGCACGCTGGCATTTGCTGGGAAATTGAAAGGCATTTTGCAGGCGGAGAGTGACCTTTGAGCGAGATGTGAATTATCTCTCACACATCTATCTATGCGATGGCTTGTGCGTTATGAATAGGCTCATAGCTGCCAGGGTCGGCTTCCACTTATGCTGGTTAAAGGAGTAAACTGACCTTCGACACACGAGCAGTGGATCTGTGCTTGACAGGGAAGCCGCATTGCTTTAGCAAGTTTGCGCTTGCCGTTTCACGTGTATGGTTCCATTTGGACGAGGTTATGACTTCTTAAACAGAAGCACACAATCTTGCTTTAACCCAATTTTGGGTCAAACCCAGCCATTAGGTTACATTTTTAACCCAATGTTTGAGTTTGTCCATATTTAACCCAAAATTGGGTTTAAACAAGCCAGCATTTTTCCCATACTTCATTTCAATAATCTAGCATGGCCAAGGTCAAGGTGTGTCTGTTGAGTATGGCCGCAGATGCTGAAATTACATCTGAATATTATAAAAAACTCTTACAAATACATTCCGTGACACAACAACAGTAGTATTTGTAAAAAATAGTGTATTTGCTCGTCCGCTGTGACAGTCATTAAAGCGAAAAGATATTATGAACGGTGAAATGGTTCAAGTGCTGATAATGGGGGAATATCGCACGGCTGGAAAAGACTCTCAGCCAATCAGATTCAAGATCCAGAAACTGTATGTGTATAGATTCCAATTCAGTCCAAATGTGCACAAATTTTTCAGACCTTTAGTCGATTAATTGAAAACATCCAAATCAAAAGAAAAATAGCCATTCATAAATTGGACTTAGAGTCCGTCTTTAGTCTTTAGTCCGTCTTTTATTTTATTGTTTAATATTTAATATTTTAGATATTTTATTTTGTACTAGTGTACAAAATAATAATCATATTTTCATGATTTCTGAAGGATCATGTGACACTGATTGGAGTATTGATGCTGAAAATCCAGCTTTGATCACAGGAATAAATGACATAGTAGTAATATGTTGCAATTAGGGCTGTCAAACGATTAATCGCGATTAATCGCATCCAAAATAAAAGTTTGTGTTTACATAATATATGTGGGTGCACTGTATTTTATATATATAAATACACACACATGCTTTTATATATTTAAGAAATATTTTCATGTAAATACTGTATATAGATTTATATATAATTTATATTATATATAAATATTTTATATATAAATAATATTTTTTTCTTAAATATACATGCATGTATGTATTTATATATATACAAAATAATTATACACAATGCACCCACATATATTATGTAAACACAAACTTTTATTTTGGATGCGATTAATCACGATTAATCATTTGACAGCCCTAGTTGAAAATACAAAACACTTATTTTAAATTGTAATAATATCTTAAATAAATGCAGCCTTGGTCAGCAGAAGAGACTTCATAAAAAAAATATTATCAACCCCAAACTTTTGAACAATATCTACTATATATGAGTGTTTACTTGGTGGTAGAACCAAAAAAAACACATGAGAACTGAATAAGAATATATGAACAGCTCTAAGTCTAATGCCACACACACACACACACACACACACTTCTGATCTGAGAGTGCAGATCAAAACTCTTCCCTTTTCTTTTAATTGGCTCACTGGAATAATCACCTTTTCACAAGGATCTGTCATAAGCTAAAGACTGCAGAAAGACTTCCGGAAACCTCTTCGTTATATTCAAGTTATATTTCTTTAAGTCCCCCAGGATCCGTTTCCTATTATCTGTAAGGGTCACATTTTCCTAGAGGTATACGGTTGGCTAGAGCGGATCATTTCCCACATCGATCGAATGCCCAGACTTAATTACGTTTGATTTTCTTCAGGTTACTTCCTGGTCTGATAGTCATCAGTCATCTCTAAGAAGAGCGGCTCGTTGTTGCGACAGATTTCACAATCTGATTGGCTTGTTATCCGCTCAGGAGGTCGAGTTGAAACTATTGATCATTTGGCTGAAAGTGGAATCTAATAGGCCTGTATCACGATGAATGCTATTAGCGAGAGATTCAACGACACACTGCAACTTGTTGTTTCTTGTTTTTAGGTATCTCTGGATTTTTTGGGAGCTGAAAACCACCCAGGAGTAATTGGAGCAGAGCAGGGATCAGATCTAAGGTTTTCCACCCACATGTTCATTAATGAGACGGATTTCAGGATATCAAGCGATCTGAGGGCAGATTCTAGATTAAGACCGAGACGTTTCTTGTAGAGATCCAGCGCAGATTTATCAAACTTCACTGTCTCTGTCTGTCTCTTTCAATTTCATGCTTTTAAGATCTCAGAGTTGCACAATTAGGAGTCTACAAAAAAATAAATAAATAAATAAATAAATAATAATACTATAGTATTTCCAATTAGAAATTGCTACACTAAAAAAAACAAAAGATAATGTGTGTAAAGTTCTTCCTAAAAGATAACTTTTTTTTAAAGTTCCCCTGTTGTCAATAATTTTATCCCTTAAAACTCACCAAAATGACACATTTAAATGCTTTTTCCTTGAAAAATAATTAATCATGCCTTAACATACAGTAGCTTGAATGTAACTTGACACCCTTGCCTCATTGGGTATAAGTGGTTCTATGAATATGTAAATTAGCCCCGTCTCCACTCACTCTGAGATCCACTCGTTGACGATCACACGTTGATCCGATTGGTTACAAGGTAGTTTGTGACGTCAGAAAGACCAGCGATTTCAAACCGTGTTTTTGAGACTGTCTTTGGTTCACTGCAGTTTTAAAGAGAAAATACTCAGCAACTTTTGCTTCCAAAACAGACCGTGTACAACTGCATATTAAAACATTACATAGAAATATAAGCAACGTACATTAAACACTTTATTTTCACCACAGGGGGACTTTTATTTTGTCAGTTCATTTGCGATGCACTGGACAAGGATCAGTTGGATGAACACAGTAAATTAAGTTTACTTCAGTGTACAGTAGCTTAAATCAAAAGATTTAAACATTTCACAAACATAAACGGGAAGTAACACATTGAATGAATGAAACATGACATTTAAAGTAGAAAGACTGAAATATAATTTTCTTGTAAAACCCGTGATTTTTTTTTTTTTGTGCTGCTATATTTTACAAAGGGTTTTTATCAAATTAGATGACTACTTTTGAATGAGAAAGATGCCTTTTGCCCTCTTTTTGCCCTAACTTCTAAAGCTAAACAGCTAAAGGTATTATGGGTGGTAACTTAATGACTCATCATGTCTTCAAGTCCTCAATAAGCTTTAGAAGATGAGAAATATAGTAATGTGTTAACAAACACCACTGTCAGAACTGAGATGGTCTCAAATATGAATTCAAACTTACTCTTCAGCTTTAGCGACTGGCTTCTGTTCAAGGTTTACTCAGTTAGCCATCTGAAACACAAGGCCTTTTCCCTGCTATTTATGAGAAACGCAGCATGAGTGAATCACGCTATCAAACACTGAACGCCGGGGTCTTGCGGCTCCCAAGTGGTTTGTTAAGTTCGAGAGTCGCAGTCTATGTTGGCACAGCAAAAAGTCCTGAAAAGAAAAACAAAGTGCACAATGTGCTGCTAGCTCTTAGTGCGGACTTCTTGATTGTGATTTTGCCACAGTATTTCTAATGTTGGTGTTGTTGACTAGCTCTGTTCCAAAACCTTGTGCCTTGCTGTTTACTGTCTGCAATAGTACCTGATCTGCAATATGTAAGCAGCACAGAAATAGCGTTTCTAAGGAGAAGCGTGCAATACCCAACACTTGATTCCACTAGGCTGATGTTAGCATGTTGCTAAGCTAAAAACATCTCTGCACTGGTTATTTTCTGCTGTTGCTGTTTCGTCCAAACAATGTCGTTATATTGGTATAGACTTAAGCCTAAGTGACTTGGTGACTATAGTGACTTGGTAATAGGCCTACCCTTGTGAAAAAGAAGTATATTTCAAGTTCATTTTATGTAGTATACTTAAGTAATGTTCAAGTATATTTTTAAGTATACATTATGTAGTAAGTATACTAATGTCACTATGTACTAGTAGTAAACTTGTAAGTGTACTATTTTAATACCGCTTGGGACTAAATTGGCCCACTTTTAGTACATAAAAGTATATGTTTAAGTGTAACAGTAAGTGCACAACTAGTTCATAATTATGTATCTCATGTGTACTGCAAGTAAATTTATGGGTATACTAGTAGTTTACTTTTTTACTGTAATACTTATACAAGTATACTTTGAATACTTAATTATACTTTTAAGTATTTCTGGATCAAAAGATTGAGTACAAGAACAGGACAAATATACTTGCTTTTCTCTCAGTATAAGTCAAGTACACTAAAGTGTAATTTGAAGTATATTTCTGAGAAGTACATATAGTACTTCTGAGAAGTACAGGAAAAATAAACTGAAAGTATACTTTCTTATTTTTAGTTTAAGAGAAGTATACTAATGGCACACTTGAATAAACTTCTTTTTCGTAAGTATGTCTAATATTATGACTGTATTTAGCTCTGGATATTTTTCATGTGTTTTCGGGTGGTAAATGTGCAAATCTGCTGGTGTATATACAGTAAATATAATACAAGAATTCAGCATATATATATATATATATATATATATATAGACCATTTTGCAAGATGTAAACAAAACTGGTCCAGAAGCACTTCCTGTTTCAGTTTTTTAACACTACATGAAAGCTGGGATAAAATACAACCAACAGAACATATAAAACTGAATCAAAAAGTTAAACAAACATCTTTAAGATGTTTTCTTTACATGTGAAATAAAGAAAACAGTTACAAACCGAAACAGGAAGTGTTTCTGGACCAGTGTTGTTTACATCTTGCAAAATGGTGTGTGTATATATATATATATATATATATGTAAGATCCTGACCAAAAATGCATGCACATTTTTTTTTTTGATAAATAAATGTTGTGATGTTATTTCCATCAAGAGGTGCATCAATTTTTGGTCAAGATCTTGTATTCATAATGCATGCTCTGTAGAGTCTCCTCCTGCACATCCCAAAGACTTTCAGTGAATTTGAGACGATTCATGTGTGAAAATGATTCTTCAAGCTCCTCACAACCATTCTTTCCCAATCTGAGCCTGATGAATCTTGACATTGACATCCTGGAATATGGCCATGATGTGTCTTCCTACATGGTTGTTTAAGAGATGAAAAGGTACACACTCCATCAGTTAGGATTAGAAGAACCAAACATATAACAATCACTGCAATAATGATCCAATCACAGACTCTTAAGTATTTGCCTGTTTAAATCCAAACAGACTCTTTTTTTTTGGCAGGGGAGTGATATAATTATACTCATCCACCAACATAAGGCAACACAAGAAGCCTTTGTGTCATCTTGTAAAGCTTTAAAATGTACTCACTCCATTCAGAGATACTGCTTTAGTAACAGAGCTTTATGGGGTGAATTCAGTTCTGACTGTGCTTACAGGAGTTTGAAGATGATGCACTTTTTCCTGAAACTCATCTAGTGAACGAGTGAACATCTAGGCGAGACTGACAGGACGCCCCGAAGAGAGGAGTGCATCAATTTAGGTTAGTCAGACAGCTTTGTCTGGTTATCCCACAGGCTGTGTGGGAGACGTTTGTGTGTGAGTGTTTATGTGGTTTCCACCTCACTACATTCACCATTTCCTGTTACCATGTTTTCTCCAGAGCCATGCTGTCAATCCAGCTCTAACCTGGCGTTCAAGCATCCGCTGACCTCCGTTCATTGCTAAGGACGTGAAAACCTAATAAAGTATGAGACATGGGACCAATTTTCTTCTCCATCTTTGGTAAAAGGTGAGTTTTCCTTCTGCTTCAGTCTGTGAAACACATAGTGAGATCTACAGAAACTACAGCGGGGAAATGAATTATTCCGGTGCGCTTTTTAAAAGATTCGCCAAGGTAACACATGAGATCTCATTAATGGATTTACACTTCATGATGGGTTTCACCAAAATATATTTTTTTTAATAAAATGGCCACTATTTCAAATCATTTTGTTTTTTTGAACTCAATCTGTGGTGTTTTTTTTCTCTGAAATATGGTGGTATTGAATATTTTTTTTAAATATTTAGAATATAATGTTGGAGGTATCTAAAAATGACATGAAATTGAAACTCTCCAGGTCTTATTGTGCATGATTCATCAGTGCACTTTTTTTCTAAAGAGGAAAAGAAGATGGGTTTCATTATCTTTTATCAAAATGTAATAACTTTCTCATGCCTTTGAAATGATTTTTCCCTTTCTGCAGATCCAATCAATACAGCCGTTAAGTCCTCCAAAGTTCCCACTCATGAGTTTGGAAATTGTAATTATGACACGCGTTCAAGTAGTTTTCATTATAATAAAACAGATGTGTTGTACAAAACTTTTCCTAATTCCCCCTCAAAGACCGAAAAGAAGCAAGCTAGTTATTCTAGTCGAAGTTTTAAATATGGATATTTTTCTCACACGAACGCATCGCTTTGCTTCATTATTGAACCCCGAAGCCCAGTGGAGCAGTTTTATCATAGATGGATGCACTTTGATGGACTTAAAAAAATATACAGATATTTTATTAAAAAAATATAAAAATATTTTGACTACCTCGTGATATATTCGCGACTCCTTCCTCAGCGCAATTTCAGGATTGGATGGACCCAATATTTTCTCTTTCTTCTCTTTTCAATAAGAGAGAGGGCAACAAAATCATCCTCACTGCTTGACGAATCCATTTTGTATTTTTGTGTGCGTTTTTTTTTCTGCAAAGGTTTAATAAATACGCATCAGGCTCAGTGTGCAAGGTTTCTGTGCGAGACGAATTTTTAGGCTGACGAAAACGAAAAACGCATACTGTATAAGTAGTTTAGAATGCAAATAAATCTCGAATCATCTTCCTCGTCTAATTTCGTTCGCTCTATATGTCATCTGGTATAATTGAAACGATTGGCTACGTACAGGCGCATTTGAAAGAAATTCGTAGCACCCAATAAACAGCTCTGGGCATTCATAAACCACGCCTCAAATACGAGAAAATGAACGTGGATCCCACGTGTCAATGTCGATGGGTCTGACGTTTCCCAGGCTAGTGAAAAGCTGCATAAATGGGGAACATTTGTATCAACCAATGATATCGCAGATTTTTCCATCAATGTCAAAACTGATTTTATAAAGTCAAGTACTACCCATGATTATTTTATGCTGAATATCCTCTGAAATGCCGCAATATGTCTTGCGAATGTCATTCCAATGTTGTCTTGACCGTAAAATCCGGTGAATTCCAGTGTTTGGAGTCAGTGGTGCACAGCAGTGGCTTCCCTGTGTGTCCGGTGGCCCATCTGAGGGGCATTAGTGCTCTGTGCTGCGCTCGACTTGATCTTTCCGGAGACCAGCTGCATAAACCTGAGCTCTACAGCACAATGGCCTTTTATCTGTTAAACTTCAGCTCTGTCATAAAATAAAATAAGAGCTGCCTTTTTGATATTGTTCATCTGAAATCATGGCTGATTCTCCGGCTCAGAGCTACTTTGAAACTGGCATGCCGAACCACAAGTTAATAATCATGTTAAAGTGGTTTGACTACTATCAAGCTATACCCTTTTGAAAAAATAGTTAAACACTCTACAAGCTATTGAAGCTATTTATTTAAGAAAGAAAGAAAACACCATTTATCGCAATTTTGTTGTAGTTAATGTTATAAATATTATAATATTATTGTGTAAAACGGGTGATTTGAATATACCACTGTTATAGTTTTCGTTCATGTTGGGAATTACATTTTATTTTATTTATTATTTCTGGTTTAATGACTGATTTGTAGTTTTTAAAGTTTTATTTTTCATTTATTTAGACAAAATATAGAAGAATATTAACTTATTATTTGCCTTTTATTGGTTATATGACATGAAAACAGTTATCAGATTATTGGTATAAATTAAAAGTTTAATAACAGTACATGCGTATATCCATTCACTCAGCTATAAAACCATATGTGCAAATTTTTTTAAAAAAAAATGTAACATTTAAATTTAAATTTTTTTATTTTTATTTTTTAATTTTTTAGTATTTATATACATTATACACACACACACACACACATATATATATATATATATATATATATATATATATATATATATATATATATTAGCTTTTTTATATTTTTTTGTTTTTATTTTCAGGACTTTAGTTTAAGTTTTAATTTTGTGCTTTTTAATTTTTCTATAGTGTGTATTTGGCATCAATTTATTTTCATGTAATTTTTAGTAGTATTTTGACTTATTTTAGTTTGTTAACAATGCAGCATTCTTTTCTAATATTTATTAAATAATTTTATTTCATCTTTATTTCAGTTGTCAGTTTTTTAAAATTCACCGTCTGGAAAAATGTATTGTTGAACAATGTAAAAAAATCCTAATAATTATTGGATTATTGAAGTATGTTTTACAAGAAAATACCATTTCAGTCTTTCAGGGTTTGAAATGACCAAAATAAATCACACAGTTGTTGAGATGGTCATTGTGGAGGTGCAGTCAAAGCGCTCAGCTGTCAGAAATTTTAATGTGGTTGGTTTCTAATGTCTAATCTCCTCTCTATTTATAAATGAGGTTGAAGATATGGCTTGACTTGACAGGAGTGGGTCAGATGTCAAGAGGAATTTTATATTGCTCCTCTTCACATTGTCTCAATTGTGATTTAAACGATAAAACACGTGAATTAACAAAGCATAAATACAAGCTTTCTGGGTAATTAAAAAAAAAAACAGTCAAATTGATTTGGGCTTTAATTAGGGCCAGAGTGTCTCAGGAGAATCTCTGCCTTGGAATACCTGTTCTGTGGAAGGCTCTGATTGGCTGAGGGCAGGCTTGCCGCCCTGTGATTGGCTGGAGTGAGTCTTTGATCAAGCATCTGCTGTGCTGTGGACTGTGGTTAATCAGAAGCATGTGAATTCCCAGAGCTCATTATCTTAAGAGGTGTGCAAGCGGGTCGCACTCGCGCTGCCACATCACTCATGTGTCGCACCGTCACGAATAGATTTGATAATAACAACAGCTTTATCTCAGCTGATATAACTAGCAGACGGCTATTGTGTGAAAACCAGTGGTGCCTTTACTTGTACATAGAGTACAGTGAGGACTTTGGAAACTTAATTGCAATCCTCTGGTAACAACATTTCTTGACTGTGGGTTGAATTAAAAGTTGAAATCTCAGAGTAATAGCTTCTAAAATGTGAGATTTTGTTTAATACTTTATTCAGCACACATTCAAATAATGTAATTGACTCTGAAGACATTTATAATGTCACAAAAGATTTCGATTTCTTTCTACTCAAGTTTACTCATAGAAGAACCCTGTAAATAAACATATATCACAGTTTCCACAAAAATATGAAGCGGCTGTTTTCAACATAAAATAATAAGAAATGTTACCGACCATAAACTTCTAAACTTCTTGTATGATGCATTTTAATATCTTTGGAGCTCATTGTTGTTGTTTTTGATGTTAGTAAAGTTTTTCCCTAAAGAAAATGAATGAATTCAGTTACTTTAAGTTAAAGAGGCCATGCATTAATACTGTTTTATTTCTTGTAATCACAATCAGCAGTAAATAAAAAAAACTGTGATACTAAAATAATTTTCTTGTGAAAAAAAAAGTAATTTACTGTATGTGTAGAGAAACACCTGAGACATTAAAGACTTTAAAGTCAAGGGATTTTTGGCATATTTTTTTGAGCCAAAACCTTGAGAAAGCAACTTTGAGCTTGAACTTTATTCAAAGACTTTTTGAAATTCAATATTCATTGTTTATTCAGTAACATTAGCATTGCTTTAGCACACAGGTCAAGAAGGTCAAAATGCTACAGCCTTGACTATGGATTTGATTCAAACACTGCATTCTAATGTTAGGCCGTGTGTCCACCAAAGCATTTTTAGCCAGCTGAAAACCCTAGATGCTCTGCTGAAGACGCAGTGCATTGGGCGCTTGGCAGCGCAGCGTTTTTTCCGTTGAGACGTTTCATTGCTATGATACAGAATATCCGCAGCAGTTTGAATGTTGACAGTTGGTCGGTGTGGTATTTGTCCCGTCCCTCCTCCACGATTGGACGGCTTGGTAAAAAGTGACAGTGATGAGCTGGATGGATATATGGATGGATATATAGTTAGATATATGGATTGATATATAGATGGATATATGGATGGATATATAGTTAGATATATGGATTGATATATAGCTGGATATATGGATGGATTTATGGATGGATCTATAGATAGATATATATACATGGATATATGGATGGATAGATAGTTGGATGTATAGATGGATATATGGATGGATATATGGATGGATATATAGATGAATGTATGGTTGGATATATGGATGAATATATGGATGGATATATAGATGAATGTATAGATGGATATATGGATGAATATATGGATGGATATATAGATGAATGTATAGTTGGATATATGGATGGATGTATAGTTGGATATATGGATTGATATGGGTGGATATATGGATGGATATATAGATGAATGTATAGTTGGATATATGGATGGATGTATAGATTGGATATATGGATGGATATATAGATGAATGTATGGTTGGATATATGGATGGATATATAGATGGATATATGGATGGATATATAGATGGATATATGGATGGATATATAGATGGATATATAGATGAATGTATAGATGGATATATGGATGGATATATGGATGGATATATAGATGAATGTATGGTTGGATATATGGATGGATATATAGATGGATATATAGATGAATGTATAGATGGATATATGGATGGATATATGGATGGATATATAGATGAATGTATAGTTGGATATATGGATGGATGTATAGATGGATATATGGATTGATATATGGGTGGATATATAGTTAGATATATGGATTGATATATAGATGGATATATGGATGGATATATAGTTGGATGTATAGATGGATATATAGCTGGATATATGGATGGATTTATGGATGGATCTATAGATAGATATATATACATGGATATATGGATGGATAGATAGTTGGATGTATAGATGGATATATGGATGGATATATGGATGGATATATAGATGAATGTATGGTTGGATATATGGATGGATATATAGATGGATATATGGATGGATATATAGATGGATATATAGATGAATGTATAGATGGATATATGGATGGATATATGGATGGATATATAGATGAATGTATAGTTGGATATATGGATGGATATATGGATGGATATATGAATGTATAGTTGGATATATGGATGGATATATGGATGGATATATAGATGAATGTATGGTTGGATATATGGATGGATATATAGATGGATATATAGATGAATGTATAGATGGATATATGGATGGATATATGGATGGATATATAGATGAATGTATAGTTGGATATATGGATGGATGTATAGATGGATATATGGGTGGATATATAGATGATGTATAGATGGCTATGAGGTAGAGATGAGGAACAGGTTTCAATCTTGGACACCAACAATACAGAGGCAGAGCGAAAAAAATCTGCATAAACGAGTGAGCGAAGCCTTCAGCCATCAGAACTCAATGGCAGGCTCTGAGAGGAGGAGATGGACATCTCTGGATTGTGTCTCTTCGCGCCGTCTGTCTCTGTAACAGGATTAAAAAGCCAGATCTGAACGCTGCCGTGCGGTTCTGCTCGAATGAACACCAGATCTGCAGGACAAGCGGCTTCAGATCCAGAGTTTTGATTAGCCAGACGTGTGTGAACAGATTTTTGATGTGAAATTTAAAGTATTAATCTGCAGTTTTCTTTTTCCCAGCCATGAAAACCCACGCCTGCCAGAACAGCACATCTGCCCTTAATAACTGGAAATCCTCCTTTGCCGCCTGAGTCATGGTTGCTGGATTTTTGGGATCCTCTGAAAAAAGGCCACGGAGTGTGTGTCAGATTTTGGTACGTGAGCACCGTGTGTGACTCTCTTCTGAAGCTCTAGAGGTGGCTTGTGATTATATTCTCTCTTAGAAAAAATAAAGCTTCTTGGTCACACTTTATATTTGGTGTCCTTAACTAATCAAAAAATAAGTACAATGTTATTGTGTTGATGTTGTATTGCAACACACCTTTGCTGCTATTGAAGTGGGAAAGGGTAAGGACAAACTGTATATATTGATGTATTAGTAATATTTTTTAAAATATCAGTACATTTTACAAACATGAATGTATAATAAGTGCATTGAATCAAAAGATCAATAGGCTACTGTATAGTAGTTGAAGACACCTGATATAAAGTGGGACCAGGTTCTTTATTGGCACGGAGGCAGAACCTTTAACAATCTTTCCATTCCACAAAAGGTTCTTTATGATGGAAAATGGTTCTTTAGATTATTAGAGTGTAGGGTGTTTTGCTCAGGATACTTCTTCAAAAACATCTTTTTATCAATTTATGGCCTTTTGTCCATGCTGAGAGGATGTTTTTGCCCTTCGGTTGCACTTTATTTTACAGTACTAGTACTTACAGTGTGCTTACCTAAGAATGTACTGGTTAATATAAGTTAACTACATGGGTTAGGTTAGGTTTAGGTGTAGGTTCAGGGATAGTATAGTTATTACCCAGTAATATGTTCATAGTATGCACATGTGGAACTGGACTGTGAAATAAAGTGCGACCGCCGCATCCTCTCACTCCGCCTGTTCTGTTTCTAACGAGAGGACTAGAGCGTCTTCAACATGATTAAAAACAACAACACCTTTGTCTACTTCTGTCACTGAAAGTCTTGGTAACAGGATCCACGCTGGCAAATGTCATTTTGTGTTATTGTTGACTTGGACTCATCGGCGGGATGCATTTGCCAGTTCGGCCCCAGAGCAAACCGAAACCCCAGTCCAATTAAACACAAGCGTGATCTGAGGCCTCCAGATCAATCTGTGCACTTTTGGACCGAAAATATAATTGGTCAATATACACGAGATTGAACATTTTATTAAACAGTTATATGTTAAACATTATGACTTTTTAAATATAATGATGAATAAGTAAATTGCTAATTTTATCCAAGGAATTGGAAAAAATATGTATTTTATAATGGTTTCAGTGTGTTGATGAGGATATACACATTACTTTTATTATTCAAGTTTTATATACATCATGTATTTGTTGTAAAATGTCTAATAACATACTTTGTAGTTTTAATGTACAAATAAGGTTTCAATGTTTCTTTTCTCCTCACAAAAGACGCAGTTATTTGATCAAAAACTACGGTAAAAATATTTACAATTTTCCATACTGGAATATGGAATATTTTTTTTTCCATATGAATATATTTTTAAATGTAATTTTATTCCTGTGATTTAAAGCTGGATTTTTCAGCATCATTACTCCAGTCTTCAGTGTCACATGATAAATTATGAAATTATAAATAGAATAAATTATTCTAATATGATGATTTGATATTCAAACTTTTATTTTTATTTTTTTGTTTACTATTATTATACAGGTATTTAATAAAGGTATCTGTGTGATGTTGATATCTGTGTTACTGGCCTTCAAAGTACTTGGTGAAAAGATTGCATTAAACAAAATTCTATATCAAATTTATAATATATTTATGTTGATTCAACATTAATTTGGGGGTTCTGCAAGCTAATCTTTTTTCAGTTTTTTATTATAATTTTACTTTTTACTTTTTATTATAATTTTTTTAGGTGTTATATATTTGTAAAATGTATTTATTTTTTTATTGACACGTTTTAATGTATTTTGAGTTATATATGTATTATATAAGTTTATTTTTGTTTATGCCTTCCTCTTAAAATCGGCTTTTATTATCATAATTTTACTTTTTTATTATAATTTTTTAGGTGTTATATATTTGTTAAATCTATTTAATTTTTTATTGACACGTTTTAATGTATTTTGAATTATATATGTATTATATAAGTTTATTTTTGTTTATGCCTACTTCTTAAAATGGACTTTTATTATTATAATTTTACTTTTTACTTTTTTATTATATTTTTTTAGGTGTTATATATTTGTAAAATCTATTTTGACACATTTTAATGTATTTTTAATTATATATGTATTATATAAGTTTATTTTTGTTTATGCCTACCTCTTAAAATCGGCTTTCACTATTATAATTTTACTTTTTAATTTTAATTTTTTAGATGTTATATATTTGTAAAGTCTATTTATTTTTTTATTGACACATTTTAATGTATTTTGAATTATATATGTATTATTTAAGTTTATTTTTGTTTATGCCTACCTCTTAAAATCGGCTTTTATTATTATAATTTTACTTTTTATTATAATTTTTTTAGGTGTTATATATTTGTAAAATCTAATTATTTTTTTTATTGACACGGTTTAATATATTTTGAATTATACATGTCTACCTCTTAAAATCGACTTTTATTATTATAATTTTATTTTTTACTTTTTTATTTTGTAATTTTTTAGGTGTTATATATTTTTTTATTGACACATTTTAATGTATTTTTCTTTGTATTATATTAGTCAATAGAGAAATCTATATTTGTTTGGGGTGACCCTGAGGTTAGCAAACACATAATCAAGATTAACGGGTGACCTATTATCGATCCTAATGAAATGACATCACAGGGGTCAGAGGTCATGGTGTGGCTGATCCAAAATTTGGTGTTCAACCACCATTAAGCGTTCATGCGAGTCTGCAATTGTTCACATTTTAAAAGCTGAACAAATGGCTACTGTAACTGTACCACTGTTTCTGTATATTTTTGTTTATGCCCAAATCGACTTTTATTATAGTTTCTCCTAATTATATTTCTACATCTCGCTTCTGGTATTCTTCATAAAAGTGCTGGCGGAATGAGTTTATTAAATGTTTTATATTTTGACACACATATGCTAATTCGACAGTCCAGTGCTTCAGAAATCTCTCCATTTCCTTCTCTTTCAGCAAATTATTCATGTGTGATATAAATACACATCCACACAGATGGATGTCGACTCTTCCCGAGTGCCTTAGCAACTGGTGTCTCACAATACAAATTTCTCACAGTTTCTCGCCCACCACCAAAGCTCTGGAAAGTTCCCCACAGAGATGTTTGTTCAGCTAAATTCGGTGTCACTCAGATGGCACTTATACAAAACGTCTTGACTGATATACATATGTGCGTCTGCTAGACAAAAAAAAATCACTATCAAATCTTTTAACAGAATATATCATTTATCATCCAATCTGAGAAAATAACCAATATGAAGTATCCTGAGACTAAACGGAAAACTCGAAAAAATGAAATATTAGGAAGGAGTGCAGAGGTATTTTCTGAAATGAGGTTGAGTTATGATTTTTGCACGTTCGAATCCAAATAATCAGACGTAAATTCAACATGAATTTCTATTCTCGCTGAACGCTGTTCTGTTGCTGCAGATCTGACATTGTGACTTTGACAGATTTGTTGATTGTATTTGAGAGTTCTGTCTGCATTTTATAAAAGTTGGAGATTTGAGCGACAATGATAGAACATAAGACCAGAGGAGATCATATTTTGGAGATCTTGCTCATATTTTTTTTAATTTGTATGAAACTATTAGTGTAGATACAAATAAGTGTCCAAAGTTGCCCCTTCAGATCACTCAATTGTGTGGTAGCCTATGCAGCATTTACATTTAATTTTTATTTTTTAATTTATTGTATTTTTCATTTACTTTCATTTTATTTAATTGTATTATTTTTTTTTCTATTCATTATTTTTTTATTTAAATTTTCTTTTTAATAATTTTCTTTTATTTATTATTTTATGCAATGCAATTCAATGCAAGTTGCAGTTTTTAGATACAAAACGGTGTCCAAGATTACATAGTCCACTAACTGTGCCTTCCACAGAGGGTGTGTTTATCTTTTGTCCTTTAGAAAAGAGGACTGTCACAATTTTTTGTCAGAGCTGAAAAACATTGGCAGGAAATGTTGCATCTCCATTGCAAGTGAAGCCTATATCTTGCAACGTATTGTGTCAGAAAGGTCTAGTGTGGACTCACCCCATCATCTGCTCCTACGTCATGGCGGATATTAAATCTGTGGCCATAAGAAGATTCACATCTTCCTTTACCTCTTAAAAGCTACTGATTCTCTTGTGTTGGCAGCTAATAAATTGCTTTCATGGAACTGAAGGGCGTAGCACTGAAATGTGTGGCGGACAGTTTGCTCTAAATAAATTGCTTGGCGCTATCTGATCACGAACCACCGTGTGAAACTGATTGGTTTTGCGACAAAAGTGTTTGGAGAGGGAGATAGAATGGACGGCAAACACTTGTTGTGATAGAGTCTGATAGATAAAAACAAAGCTGGTGTTACCTGAAGTTTACATCAGAGGAGAGTGTGAAGGCCACGGCCTGACACTGATCCTCTTTCCCATCAGAAACAGCCCTGATGTGATGAGAGCTCCTCTTGAAGAACAGCCTCCTTTATTTAGTCAATAACTAAAACTAGCAGAATTTCAATTCTGTGCTTTCTGAGAGTATGGCTATTACTTTTACTTAAACCTGTTGTTATTGATTTACATAGGCTATTGAACAAAAGTGTGCAAAATATGTGTGATGGGATTCATAATTAAACATTTGCATCTGTTATTTGTGCATGCATCTATAGGGGACTTTGTAAACCTTGTGAACATGCAAAGCAAGAACTTAATGTGTTAATAACTATATGAATAACTTAAATAATCCACCAATAAATGGAGGGTGTTTCATGTGAAAGTAAAAATAGTAATGGTACTCACAATTGAAGGAAATGCAGTAAAATAATAGGGGCAAAAGCACGGTTAATTGATTATATACTGTAAATCAGTTTTATTTCAGGCACATAAACACTGTTCTGTTTTGATTAAGCAAAAACTGTGACACTGCTGCTCTCGTGTGGTGAGAGAGGAAAATAGCTATAAATGAAACAAATGATGTCCTTCTCTTGAGAGATAGATGGGTAGATCAGAATTTCATATTGTTTTTTTGACCATATCGATAATATATTGAAACGTTTTTTAAATGATTTTTAGATAATCAACTAACTTTTCCATTTCTGATAATTATATGGCCGCAGGCGTTACATGATTATTATCTTAAAGCTTCCGCTACGAAAAATAGTCCATCACAACACTGCAACAATTAGGCTACAATATTAGTTTAAACTATTATTATTATTATTATTAATTAACTAGGCAAGTAAAATAGATTTAGTAACAATGTTGATTATTATACAAGTTACTTGTCTTATATTACAAGTTCGCTCCCATTCCGCTTTTTGTGTCAGTTTTGCTACAGGTTTGTTTCCGATGTTTTCTTTCCTTTTTTTTTCTTTTGCTTTATCTGATAGTCTTCAATTTCTATACATCATTGGTATGTTTACTCTGACGACAGTTTTAAAACACAAGACATGTTGTAACGTATCAACGTGTCCGCTTTAAGTTAAAGATCGCGGAGTGATACGAGATATGTGAAAATAGCACTGGAGTGATGAATATATGGCAGATGAAGACTTTCTCGTTTTACATCAAGCGCTGTAACGACTCTGATCGTTTAGCATATAAAATTAATATAAATATAAATTAAATAATCAAACAATCTAGTGAATATATACAACTATTATTAGGCTATTGCCAGTCTGCATCCCGTGTAGGCTATCTCACTTCTCAATCCCTCACTGCACCTCAGGGCGATGGAGAGCCACAGGTGCGCTCAGGCTCAGCCACAGGCTCAGGTGAGCTCGGGTGTCGCTTCCCCGTCCTCTGGACTCCCTCACCGGGCGGCTCTGATTCTGGCCCGGGGTGGCAGTAAAGGAATCCCTCTGAAGAACATCAAGAATCTGGCCGGTGTTCCTCTCATCGGATGGGTTCTGAGAGCCGCCTTGGACTCAGGAGTCGTTGACAGGCAACTATATTTGAGCCTTTCTTTACTGTTTTAATAGTATCGCTTTAATGCGTTTTGCTGTTATTGTTTTTCATTAGGCTATACTTTTCATTATTTTGTAGGCTATTAAACCAAATTGAACTGGGAAGTAAATGAAATAGGCTATTGGCCGCACGTCTATTTACGCATTTAGTAGGCTATTAAAATATGGCTTTTAGTCTTAATTTGTCTTTTGTAAGTAAATTTGTCTTTTATAATTTGCCTTTTGTGTGTCAGCGTGTGGGTTTCCACAGATCATGACGAAATTGAACGGGTCGCAAAAGTCTGGGGTGCGAAAGTTCATCGTCGCAGTCCTGAAGTTTCCAACGATTATTCCAGCTCTCTGGAGACTATCCAGGAGTTCATCCGACTGAGACCCGGTGAGACATTCCTTCATCATCTTACTTTCATTTTATGCCAAAAAATTGAGAACTTCCTGACATATTTTGAGGTTTTACATCGCAAGTAGCCTATGACTTGTAGAGCATTTTATGAGATTAAAATTTCATGTTTTGTCATTTACCTAATGCTATAATTTTCCTGCATGTGTTTTGAACTGAGGAATGTAGGAGATAAAATACAAGCTAATAATGTGTGTGTGTGTGTGTGTGTGTGTGTGTGTGTGTGTGTGTGTGTGTGCAGTTTGTACAGTAAAAAATAGTATGTCAAAGTCCAAATAAAATGATAACACACTGTGTTTGTGTGCCTGAGTAAAAAACCTTGCTGTTAAGCATTTCATAATTTGAACTTGTATATTTATGTACTTTTAATAAAAAAAAATTACAAAGTAATTTTCCATGTAAATATGTAAATATTTTTAGGAAGCTGAAAGTGTAATACTGACTAAAGGGTTAGGGTTAGAATTAGGTTTGTTGTAGGGTTAGTTGCATGTAATTATGCATAATTTAGTTATTACTATACATCTAAAATGTAACAAGGACACTGCAAAATAAAGTGTTACCAACATTTTTTACAATCTTTGTTAATGTTCGATAATAAATGTTAGTTTACAGTGCATTAACTAATATCAATAAATGCTGTAAAAGTATTGTTCATTCTTAGTTCATGTTAATTATTGAAACCTTATTGCAAAGTGTTACCAAATCTGTTTACATGCCAAAAAGGCCTCCATCTTTATTCTATTTGTCATTTGTTTTGTCTCTGTGTTTTAGAGGTGGACATCGTCTGTCATATTCAGGCTACGTCTCCATGTCTGCACCCTCATCATATCAGAGAAGCCCTACAGATGATCACGGGACAGGGGTATGACTATGTGTTTTCAGTGGTGCGCAGACACCAGTTTCGGTGGGAAGAGGTGGACAAGAAAGGTACAGTATCACAAACTCCCATAAGGAAACAATTGTTTAGTGACAGGTAGTTTAGATGGAACTACTCTCCTGCTTCCTTCACTATGTTCTTCACTATCTTTCGTTGTAATTAGTGGGTAAGAATCCGACTTCGCCGAACATCGATGTGGCGCACAGACCTCGACGCCAAGACTGGCCTGGGGAACTCTATGAAAATGGCTCTTTCTACTTTTATAAGAGAAAGGACCTGGAAAATGGCCTTACACAGGTGGGAGTTTTCAAAATATGGTGAAAAACCTGTTCCTTGACTTCTTGGTCATGAAAAATATTTAAATAAAAGACTAAATTTTATAGCACAGTTAGGTAATGCAAATATTAAAATAATTAAAAATGAACTATTTGTTCATTTAAAATAGGCTGAATCTATATTGTTTTAGACATTTTTTTCAAGTCCCCGAAATGCTCCTTACCCTTTCTTCTGGTACACCACTTATGAGATTTGAAGTTATTTAATTTATTTTTTATATATTTTGTCCGAGGTTAAAGTTAATCCAAAATCCAAATGGGAAAAAAATCTAAATAAACAATGAATAATATACAATATTTTTTGTCATTGATGTGTTGAGGATTAATATCATTGAAAATTCAAAAAGTAAAAGAAAAAATTTTCAGAAATGTTGAAATAAAAAGTGTTTCTAAGTTCTGGGTAAGAAAAGGCACCAAAAAAGTGTGTGTTTAAAGTTTGTTTTTTTTCAGTGTTCACATTATACAATGTTTTAATGTTCGCATTTAAGATTTTTTTTGAGATTTACAATTTTATTTTATTTTATTTGCAATTTGTTAATTTTGTTTGAACAGAGGTAAGTATTTTTAGATGAATTTGACACCATTTTAGAAAAATATTAAATAATCACTGATATCACAACCAGTCCTTAATTTGTGAAACAAACTAAAATAAAGTTCTAAAGTCAAATGTCAAGATGTTCATAAATACTTCCCATCACCTTTTATGAGAGAAAAACAAAGTGAACTCAACATTTTCCAGAATGTCCCAAACTAAAAAAAAAATAACTCATTAGACAAACTCAATTTAATTGAAGGCAGGATATACATCCAACAAATAGGGGAGAGCGGGGCACAACCTAACGCTTTTTGACTTTCTCAGTTTGTGTAAATCTACTAAGGGTTTAGAGTATTTATTTTTCCCCGCATTTAATTTCCCACATGTCTAGTACAATTATTTGATTCTGTTTTATTAATGCAGTGTATACTTTTTTCTTCATTTACCCTGAAATGTGGAAATGTGATGTGAAATGTGATAACATACATGCCCCAGGTATTGTAACAGGTATTGGGCACATTGTAACATCATCAAACGACAGCTTAAAATGCTTAAAAAGTCAAACCAAAATATTTATTTTCATAAAATACAATTATTAACTTTTTCATATACAATAATGGCATTTTTTTAATAATTAAAAATAATTAAATTTTTGATTTCGACAACCATCACACCGGAAAACACAGCTATACAGCATAGTTAAAAAAAACAAATTCAGGTAATGAAATGTAATTGAGTTGGGTCAACTTAATTTGGTAAAATACAGTTTAAATGACATTGATTCATTTTTTTAAATTACTTTTTTTGCTTGTCAAACTTAAAATAAAAAAAATTTAATTGGTAAATTAATTATAAGTGACCGCAACATTTTTTTAAAAATCCTCTAAATGTCCAACAGCTATGTTGTCCATTAAACACTAACATTAACAACATATTTCCCTTTACTGAAAAACACCTAAAATAACACTTAATCCTTAAATTTACTCTCTTGTAAAGCTTGCTGGGAACTCCACAGTTAGTTGTAAACAATGCAGTTTTAACACAAATGAATTAAGTACACATCAGTCTTAAATATATTAGGGTTGATTGAACACAATTCGATTAATTTGTTACAAACTGTTGTCAAAAAATTGTTACTTTATCTCATTTTAGGAAGCAAAAATGTGCATGTTTGAAACCTCTCCATAAGAGCTCATGATCTATAAACGCAGTTATTTTGATCTGTTCTGTGTGATTTAGCTGGGCAAGATCGCGTACTATGAAATGCTGCCGGAGCACAGCGTTGACATCGACGTGGACATCGACTGGCCTGTCGCTGAGCAGAGAGTTCTGAGGTGGCTATTTCATCAAACTCTGTTTGTGGCAAAACACAATAATGCATATATAATTGCTGGCCGTTTTTGCAGGTTTGGCTACTTCGGCCGAGAGGAGAAAGCGGCGGTCAGGCTGTTTCTGTGTAAAGTGTCTGGATGTTTGACCAGCAGTCAGATATACACGTCGGTTTCTGGAGAGGATCTTGTGGCCATTAATGCTCGAGACGTGGCAGGCGTACAGATGCTAAAGAGAGAAGATATAGAGGTACAGTTGTGTTGGCTGATAATGGGACATAAAATCATTTTAGCAGTAAAATACTGTAAAAATACTATGGTAAATAAACACCTCATTTATTAATGGGAAGTTCCCTTACTATAGTAAAAACTGTAAATATAACAGGACATTTTAAGTATAATTTTACAAATATTGTCAAATGTACTGACTTTGGATGTAAAAACATAATTTACAGTGGTATGTTTCCATCCACGTATTTGTAGCAGTGATTTTTATACAAATTATATTAAGTGTATGTGTATAAATGGGATACCATACACTGTAAAAAGAAAAGAGAATTCTGGGAACCACAGCTTCTGTTAATTTCCCTTTTTTATAGAGTAGCTGCACCTATGGCCATTCACAAACCACTTTATTATTGTCAATAGCATGCAACATTAAGAGCAGAAGAACATGTATTAAGAGAGTAAATGGATCATTTTGATTTGATGTTTCCTAACTTTCATCAGGTGATCCTCATATCCAGCGTGAACGAGCTGCTGTCCAGGGCTCTCCTGGAGAAAGTGTCCCAGCGGGTCGGATGTGTCCTCGGGATTGTAGACCAGCAGAAAGGGCTTGATGTGAAGCGGCTGATGGAAAAGAGGAAACTACGCTGGGATGAAGTGGCCTTCATGGGTGAGAGTGTCACTTTAAAAATCCAGTTTTAAGCATGTCAAGTTTAATTTATTTATGTAGCACTTTATATGCAAAACAGATTGTTTCAAAGCAGCTCCACAGTAATAAACAGGAAAATACCAGAGTCAGTGAGGAAGACTTCAAATATGAGACTGCTTCAAATTCTTTTGTCATTATTCAACTCAGTTTAGTGTTGATTCGGTTTATGTCAACAGAACCGAACAGAACCTGGAACCACATGCAAAATAATCAAATTATTCATTGAGGTGAGGCTTTCTCTCACAGGTTCAGAAGCTGAAGACGTAGAGATCCTGTCTCAGGTGGGGCTGAATGCCGTCCCATGTGACGCACCTGTGGCAGATCTCATCGCAGCGAAATACACCTGTCAGAGACCCGCCGGCCACGGAGCCGTTCGAGAGTTTGCCGAGTACATTCTGAAGCTGAAGAAAAAGAGCTCGTCGCACGTCAACCAGGATCGCATTGACAGGGCTCATTTTTAAAACGGATTTCAGTTTCAATTTTAAACAGATTTTTTAATCAGTTTGTGTTGCTGTTATGTAAATGTACGTAACATTTGAATCTAATTTGAATGAATAAAACACCTGAGTGTCTTACTAAAACAGCTGTGTTCTACTTTATCTCTCTCTATATATATATAATATATATATTAACTAATTTATTCAAATTCAACATTAATTTACATATTGCAGAGCATTTTATGGTTTAATGTTTAATCTTCTGCTATGTGATATGGAAATGTCCTCATATCAATGTCATGAAGGACAGTGTTGTGTAGTAGTATAGTTGTGTCACTTATATAAGTTATTAGATAAAGGGTTCGTTCACCCAAAAATCAATTTTCAGAAGCACATAATTTCTCACGCTCGTGTCATTCGAAACCTGTAAGACCTTCGTTCGTCTTCGGGACACAAATTAAGATCTTTTTGATGAAATCCGAGAGCTTTCTGTTCACTCCAACGACAGCAACGCAACAACCACTTTCAAGGCCCAGAAAGGTAATAAAGACATCTTTAAAATAGTCCATGTGACAACAGTGGTTCAACCTTAATGTCATGAAGTGACTTTTTGTGCAAAAGTAAACAGAAATAACAACTTTATTCAACAATTTCTTCTCTTCTGTATCAGTCTCCTATACGTCAGAACGCCGGCTCACTATTGGCCGACGCTGGTCAGGTGAGCACCACGACACATGCGTGTGATGCTGACGCAAGAGCTGGCCAATACTGAGCCGGGGTTCTGACATAGAACCCCGAAGCGGTTTATGCTAATATGTCACATTGTGACGTAGACATTTTACGAGGTAATATCTGGACATCATTTTAGGCAGGTCTGGAGCAGTGTTCTCGGTTGCAATAAACCCTTTTGTGTAAGACATAAGCGTGCGAGAACATTTTATGTGTACCCACTAGTTCCCATGTTGAGTGTACCCACTAGTTCCCATTTTGTGTGTATCTACTAGTTCCCATTTTGTGTGTACCCACTAGTTCCCTTTTTGTGTGTATCCACTAGTTCCCATGTTGAGTTGTTGAATGTTGAAAAATATTGATGAAATATTTCAAATAGTGATGTAAAAAGAATATTGATGGTTTAACTTAAGAAAGTAAGTAACCTGGTTGCCTTACTTTTTCCAGTTCAATGAACTTAAAATGTTGAGTTAATACAATGAAGGAGAATGATTTAATCATCAGAAACTCAAAATTATATGTTATCTGAACTAAATAAATGATTTAAGTTGATATGACAAAAGAAAAAATGTTGTGATTACTACACTGTAAAAAAATATTGTTGGTTTAACTTAAAAATGTAAGTAACCTGGGTTGCCTTAAAATTTTAAGTTGCTTGAATTGGAAAAAGTGAGTTAATACAATGAAGGAGATTAATTTAATCATCAGAAACTCAAAATAATAAGTTATCTCAACTAAATAAATTATTATAAAGTTGATTTGACAAAAGAAAATATGTTGTGATAACAAATCTTGAAAATATTTTTTACAGTGTGTATATATATATATATATATATATACAGTATATACTGTGCAGAAGTCTTAGGCACACTAGTATTTTTGCCACAAAGAAATGGTTTTAAGCCAGTAATTTATATATTTTATTGTAGTGTCTCAGTAGGAAATATCAGGAAATACCAGAAGAACCGCGACAACGTTTCCAAAGACACTTGAAACAACCTGCAAAACTAAAAACGATGTGCAATACCTGAACAAAAAAAAGTTTTAAACGTAAAGAGTACTAACCAAACACCTATTGATTTGATTTAGTTAACTTTTAAAAGTTAATAACAGTTAATAATAGTTAACTAATAAAATTGAATTGATAAATAAAATCTATTTATGATTATGACATTATTTTTGAAAACATTCTCATTTACAGCATTTTTACACAAGTGCTTTTTCACAGTACTGTAGCTTTGCAGGCAGGCAGGCATTACCTTCGAGACGTTGCCGCAGTTCTTCTGGTCTTTGTCTCTCTTTTTTCTTTTTTCTCTGTTTTTTTAATACATTGTTATGAGTATTGTGAAATAAAAGTATAAAAGAAACTGAAACTTAATTAAAACCATTCAATTTATTGAATATAACTCAATTTATATAAATATATTTTTATATTTAATTGTATATAACTCAATTGAGTTATAACAATCAGTTATGAGTTCACAGCTCAAGTATAATAATGATATTACAACACTTCCCCAGTTGATTGATTTCATTAAGAATTGCAAAAAAAAAAAAAAAAAATGTAATACAAGTTTTCTGAAATGTTATGTTTAATGCAGAGGCACATCATTTGCACTATTTTGCATACTTTCCAAAACAGAAATCTGGAAGTTGGATAAAGCCAGGTTCAAAATTTAGTTGATACTAGAGTTGAAGGTTTTTACAGAAGGTATTTTTATATCTCTTGATATCACTGCCTGTAGAGGGGAAAAAAACATGTTTTAATGAATAAAATGTTTAAAATCGAAACATGATATATGAAAAAAAATCAAATTCAAAATAGAGAAATAGGAATAAAATGTAAATGCTGCTGAAGATATGTACACAGTAACTTTTGAGTTTCAAATACTAAGAAATGCCATTTTTTCACTACATAAAAACATTTTTGCCTGTAGTGTTTGTATAATGAACATCCAGTAATATTTGAATGAAATGAACAAGTTTCATTGAATAAAATTGAATGGTTTAACAGTTTAGTCTTGGCTGAACAGACATTTTAGAGCATTAAAAATACTAATACTAATAGCAGTTCCAGTGGTTGAATTGGCGGTGACCAACATGTCCATTTGCGTGCAAATATTGTTGCTTCAAGTCCCTATAAGACATGTAAAGTTTTTTTCCCAAAAGCAGTAATAGCTTACCAAATGTTATATCGTTAAAATGGAAACGAGATAAAATTGGCCCATAAAATTGGATGACATATGTCGGCCTTTGAAAGTAGTCACAATAAAAGTCAAATTTGTATGTTTGAGCTTATCTAAAAATTGAGCTTATCACATGCCTGTCACACTATCCACCATATAATACTGTTTGTGGTGGATGGACTTTGGAATTTTTTATGATTCTGTGGTCATTAAAAATCCCAGGGTGTCCTTCGGGAAAATATTATGGGTGTAACCAAATTTGCCCATTGGCCTCTGTCCATCATGGCCGCCTAATCATAAAGAACTGAGACCAGGGAATAACCAAGATGAATAAAGTCAATATAATAAAGAAATAACCAATTTTGAAGCAGTCTCTAGAGTGATCATTGTAGTTGCCACACTTGTGGTGCCCACCAGGGAAGGGATGTCTGTCCTTCTGTTTTTTTTTTTTAATTATCATCAGTTTGTTGAAGCTGCTTGGCATGTGTCGTCAGCCTGTCACTCAAAGATCTGGAGCTGGCTTCACAAAGCTATTTTAGACCGGTCTAAAATTTGCTCATAGACTAATGCAAGTTACACTGTTTCTCACAGATAAAGACTGACTTGCGCATACGGCATGCCTTTTGCTTATCATCCGCCAATGCCCTCTTGACAAGCAAACACAGACCAATAACTGATGTCCTTATCAGTAAATGCGAATCCTCTGTCCATTCTTTTGCTTATCATCCTGCGAGGCCCTCGTGACAAGCAAACACGGATCCTTTTGTATGTACAACAAAACCCTTAGCGCCAAATCAGCAGCTTTGTATTCATACAATCCACATCAGATTATATAAACACTGGAAAACGCAAAATTACAGATTACTTGATATCGTCAAAGACAATGCATGCAATTATTTCTGGAATCAAAATAATCTGGAGAATTTTTTTTTGAAGAAGCTTTTCTTACTGCAAACACACATCAAGGGCATCCAAGATGTAGGTGTCAATTTTGGTCAGTTTCAATTTTGATATTTTTATATAATGCAGGTCTATGGTCACCACCTCAAAGAGCATGCACAGAGAAGTCCAAATTAAACATGATTTAATGACTCGTAAATGTAAGTACACATTGATGGCCTAAGACACGAAACGAGCGGTTTGTGTGAGAAAACGAACAGCATTTATATCGTTTTTACCTCTTGTAATCATAGCCTTGTGGCTGTGGTTACAAGAGTTAAAACGATACTGTTCGTTTTCTCACACAAACTGCTCATTTCGTGTCTTAGGGCATCAGTACTTATATTTACGAGTCATTAAATCATTAATTTGGACTTCTCTGTGCATGCTCTTTGAGGTGGTGACCATAGACCTCCATTATATGACTGACAGACAAGAATGGTTTGACCTAAAAACATCAATATTGAAACGGAAACTAAGACACCTACATCTTGGATGCCCTTGAGGTAAGCTAAAACAAAAGTTAATTTTTAAATGAACTATCCCTTTAAAGGACTTGAGCTAACATAAACAATGAACAGTTGTATCTTAATGCATTAACTTGGGGCCTTATTGTAAAGTGTTAGCCATTGTTCTTTAATTAGTTTGACATATTTGTTTGCTTTATACATTATGTGTGTGTGTTGTTTTATTATTTATTTAAAGGTTCAGATTTTCTTTTTATTTTAAGAAACAATGTATTAAACTTGTTAGGAGGATAACACTTTATTCTAACCTAATTTGATACGTGTTACTATTAAATTAATATCTGATACCGTCACATGCCTATTTACAGTTTAAAGTAGGATTAAATAATTATATGATTATTGAAAACATTGTTTTGAATTCTTCTAATAATATCTCTTTATATCCTCTTAAACACATTTAAAAAATCCACTGCATTTGCATTGCAGCTCTAAAGTTTTTAATGTGCTCCGACATTTTTCAACTTACGAGCACAAACGGCAAGCCCTGACTAACTGGAAGGTTTCTAATCTTTCTTCCATTTCGAATTCCTTCTCGATCTAATCTACAATGGCCATTGTTAAGTAATAAATTCACTAGGGCACATTTTTTATTGCACTTTGTCAAATAAGTCCTGAAGTCACATGTGGGCCTGGTGTACGTGGCACTACTAAATAGTTTTCTGGCTTTTGCTGCTAAATGCATAATGGCCTTACATGTTCAAAATTTAACGACATCTGAATTAATTATTGGCTTCTTAATCCAGTTTAACATCTATATAAATGTATAAACATATATTTGAGACATGTGTTTGTGGTTGGGGGTTGGCAATGGTTAGGGTGGGGCACTTGAACGTCTTTAAATGGCAGCGTGACCTTCTTTCCGGCCCCTTTGCTTGATGCCAGAACGCCAGTGATCACATCTCCAGCCTCTTAATCATAAATCCGTTTAACTATTCGTTTATAAAATGTCTGCGGAGTTTGAACTTTGTCCTGGAAGAAAAATCGGGGGCTCCAACCCCTGTTTTATCATCGCTGAGATTGGACAGAACCATCAGGGAGACTTAGAAATCGCCAAACGAATGATCCGAATGGCCAAGGTAAAGTAAAAAGTACTGCTTTATCAGATGGGAAGTCTGATACCGTCAGTTCTTTTCATGGGGGTGGGGGATAGGGGAGGGGGAAGTGACATAGCCTATATATCAACAATTAGGAAGAGCAGGGAAAAAACAAAACTACAGAAAAAAAGATTAATTAATTTAAGTGTTTTTTTTATTAATTACTATATATATATATATGAACTGGAAACATCCCGATTAATTTAAACACGGCGGACGTGTTTCAATATTTGCAGAAACGTGTTCTGTGTGAACCGGCCCCAAACCCCATCTGTTTAGTAACCATGGTAATTTCACTACAGAAATATTCATTTTTTCAAATATTGGGTCAATAACGAAGAGTATGTGTTTCTGTAATAGAGCTATGACTCGCATTGTATCACATTAAATTAACTTTTAGAGTTCTTATAATTTTTGTTGTCAACAAATCCACTTCTTCCTACTGTATATATCTCCACACAGGACTGTGGAGCTGATTGTGCCAAGTTTCAAAAGAGCGAGATCGAACACAGATTCACCAAGACCGCTCTGGAGCGTGCCTATACGTCCCCTCACGCCTGGGGCCCGACCTACGGGGCCCATAAACACCATCTGGAGTTCAGTCACCAGCAGTACAAAGAGCTGCAACAGTTCGCCAATGAAGTTGGCATCTTCTTTACTGCATCAGGAATGGATGAGGTGAACACATGAAAGAGGGTCTCAGTGTTTATTATACATCAAGACAATTTAAGCATATTAAACCCAGTAGATAGAAATACGTTTCATAACTTTTCCTCTCCCTACCTCAATCAGATGGCTGTAGAATTTCTTCATGAAATCAATGTGCCGTTTTTTAAAGTTGCCTCAGCTGACACCAACAATATCCCTTACCTGGAGAAAACCGCCAAAAAAGGTAAAACTCACTGACGTTGACCCATTCATTTCAAATGAAAAGTCCAGAAAGTGTTGTTACATATAAAAGTGTTGTTGCTGAAAACTCCTTCTCCTTTGACGGAGGTTTGTCAGATTCACTGCCAAGGTCACATGTTCCTCTATTTAATTTGACAGTGACACACATGAGAAAAGTTGTCAAGCCCAACCCATAACTGAATCTAAGATGCTTCTTTTGAGCGCTTGAAGTCAGTTATTCTGGAGTGCCTGTGAAATTATGTATTGACAGTGCTGATTGGCCAGACAGCAGAGCCAATGAAACCTAGAAATCCTGGAGTGGATTTTCTGGAGTTTCATGTTGCTGGCTTTGAGTCTACAGAGAATTAATGACTAAAACTTTGACCTGATTTTCTCCCTGAAGCAGCCGTGTGTTGAAGCTGATGTTTTGGTGTATTTGTGTAGGTCGTCCCATGGTGATTTCTAGTGGAATGCAGTCTATGGAGACCATGCGCTGTGTTTACCAAACCGTCAAGCAGCACAATCCCAATTTCACATTCCTGCAGTGTACCAGCGCTTACCCGCTGCCATTAGAGCACGTCAACCTCAGCCTGATCCCTGTAAGACACAAATCACTCTATTCTCATCTTCATAAATTACTGAAGAAACTAAACTAACTAGACTAATTCAATCTTAAAAAAATAAAAGTAGAATAATTATTGTAATATTATGCCAAGATATTTTTGATAATTTTCTATATGATAGAATCATATGTAAAGTTTTCAAAAATTTGGTTAATTTTGCATTTTGTCATCTAAATTGTTATTGTGATATAATAAAGTTAGAGGCCATTTCAGTCAGAGAATTAGTGACTGATATGAATTAATATGACTTATACATTTAGAGTATATTTTCATTACATGAAAAAAATATTAAAAACAAAACACTGTTCTGGAGTTTACACTCGTTCTACATTAAGATTTTTAGTGATAGTGTGAAGTCCGTCTGTTACCCTTTTCCCGGACAGGAGTTCCAGAAGGAGTTTCCGGACATTCCCATCGGCTACTCGGGACACGAGGCGGGCATCCATGTGTCTGTGGCCGCTGTGGCACTCGGGGCGAAGGTCCTGGAGCGTCACGTGACCCTGGATAAGAGCTGGAAAGGCAGTGACCACGCAGCATCACTGGAGCCGGCGGAGCTTGCGGAGCTGGTGAAAGCCATCCGGACGGTTGAGATGGCAATGGGTTCTCCGGTCAAACAGATGCTGCCCTGTGAGGCGTCCTGTCACAGCAAGGTCAGATTAAACGCTCATTCTGATAGATTATAAAACCAAAAAACGATGAAACGTCATTCAATCAATGCTTATGTTCTTTCTTGCAGTTGGGAAAGTCAGTGGTGGCCCGGAAACCATTGAAGAAGGGCGAGACATTAACTCTCGACATGCTGACGGTAAAAGTGGCCGAACCGCACGGCATGAGACCAGAGAACATCTTCAAACTGGTTGGCAAGAAAATCACTGTGGACCTGGAGGAAGATGCCACTATTACTGATGCCATGATAAAAGGCTGATCCATCTAATCAGTCATTATTAAAAATGTATTTTTGTATTGCATTCTTATTGTTTGACATCAGAAATATGTAAATATGACATCTTCTATTGATTTTGCAAATGCCTAATGTCCTGTCATGCTCTAGGGCTAGGCCATGTTGTAAACACACACTAGCCTATTGCTTTTGTCATTGTTTTGAAACACTTTGTCCAATAAAATATCTCTCAATTGATTTCAGCTCAACTTATTGGTGTCTCAAGCTGTATACGTTTCCTAAAAGCAAGATGTTTTTATAATCTTTTATTCAATGATACAGGGCTGCCAACTTTTGAGTTTAGCGTCGCAAAGCGAAGGTTTTAGGATGGGGCGGAGCACTAATGATACCCGTGCTGAACGAACAGATTGCTACAACAATTAAGTTGATATCATTTTACGACTATGTCACCTTGGTAATTTCAGCTATACAATTAAACGCGCCCTCTACAGGTTCTAATCGCCATGCGCATTTTTATGGGCTGTAATTCAGCATGTTTAAATATTTAAAGAACTCCGGTCAATTTTAACATTGAGCTAATTTTTTGTATATTTGGAGTGCTGTCAGTACAGACAAAAATGACAAAAATCGATGTTGCCTACACCGTGTTATCGTCTTTTTAAAATTCGCACCCTGTTGACTTCAATGGGGCATGTTCTAAACCTGCTTTTAGCCTCTTAACATATCTGATCTGTCATTACAAGTGCACAGCCATGTGAGTCGTGTTATTAAGAGTGACCACGGTCAATCTGACGGCAGTAGATGTGAAAGATATTGATGAAAATGATGTTAATTCAGCCAGAGCACATACCTCTATTTGCCTCCTGTTTTCGGTCGAAGTCCACAGTAGTCGATTGTCGAGTTCATGCTCGCAATCATTGGTGAATATCATCTTCAATTGGACCTGTAGCATTACAAAACCAGTTATTCTAATTACAGATGATTGTGTGCCGTTTTTGCGGACGTGCCTAAACTGACACAAATGTCTTTGTTTTTTCTTTTATTAAGACAAAAGCACCTGGCACCATTTTGCGTCTCCCTTTATCGACGACAGTAGGCCTACACTGATAATAAAATAAGTGTCAAAACAGCCATAGGAGAAACTAGTATATACATGAAAATATTTCTTAAATATACATGCATGTGTGTGTATTTATATATATATATATATATATATATATATACAGTATATCAACGCATTCTCACCCCAAGGCGTCACCTTGCTTCATGCTTCAATATTTGATATTTGACCATGCTTCAATATTTGACGTTTTAGGCACCCTTTAGCGTCACTTACACATGACTCGATCCTACGGCGTCATCTAACTGACGCTAAAGGAAAGCGTCAGTTAGAGGACGCGGTTAGGTTTAGGTCTGGGGTGGGGGTAGGGTACACGCGATCCTACGGCGTCATCTTACTGACGCTAAAGGGCGCCTAAAGCGTCAGATATTGAAGCATGGCTTCCTTGGGTGTGAGAATGGGCTGTGTGTATATATATATATATATGCGTGTAACGGATTAAAAAAAATAATGTTTATAAATTCATGCAAACTTGCCCTAGTGAAAAAATAGTATACTTTATTGTATTTGAAATTCTCTTTTTCAATAGTACATTGCAAATATACTAACAAAAAATGTGCTATATTTAAATACATTAAAAGTATATTAGCATCATGCTTTTTACCTATTTTCACAAAAACACACTTTAAAATAATTGTACTTTAGTATATATAAAGTATATTGAAAACAAGCATGCTTTTTTTGAACATATTTCTAAAAAGTGCAGTATAAGTACATTTGTTCCAAATATATGCTTTGTTACACTTTTAAGAAATATGCTCAACACAAGTATACTTTTAACATATTTCTAACAAATGCACTAGAAGTACATTGGTAATAAATACATGCTTAATTATATTTTTAAGAAAAATGCAAACACAAGCATAATTTTAGTGAAGTATAAGTGCATTTAAAGAAAACACACTTATGTTGCTCTTACTTAAAAATACATTTTTCGAGTACTTTATGTAAGAACATAGCAAAATTATTAAGCTTTTAGTGGGTTTAAAATATATGAACTTCATAAACACGTATGCCAGCTGCAATATATTTAAAAAATGTATGCATTTATCATTTTAATATTTAAATATATATATTTTTTTTTTTGATTTTTTTTTTTTTTTTTTTACAATGTACCAAATTGTAATGTATTAGAAACATTTGTCAACTATATTAAGCATTGCAATGAGCATACCTAAAATTACTGATGTTCACTTTTACTTGTAAAGGGCTTCTTAAAAGGATGTTGTCCACTGCATGCTACGTTTAAATTCCCACAAGGATTTCAACATCATATTATTTGAATTTGATCAGATACATTTTCCAGAGATGATAAAAAAGTTTGTATGTGTACTTGTTTAAATTCAAACACTAGCATACTACTTACACGTGAGTCCCGATTGGTTCCAGAGCCGTTGAATGGTTGTGATTGGTTCTTATGATAATGAGCTCGCCTCGCGCCGCCTGAAAGGACTTTGGACTATGTGCACGTTAGCATATGCTAGTTCCGGCTGCGAAACCGATATGGGGTGTCTAGTTTCCGGTAGCCTGATGGACGACGTAGAGGATGTATGTTTCTCCAGATGTCTTGAACATTTGCCGAATATTACAGTCGATTATGTTCATCGACTGGCTAATGATTTTCCTCCAGCTCCCCAGAGCAAGAGAGAAGGGGTTTAAATATTACATTTCTCAGTATTTGCATCATTTTGAAGGGAACGTTAAGTCACAACAACATCCATGTTGAGACTGATCTCATGAAATTGCGTATGTATGACAGGTATCACGTATTTTTGGCATGCTATCAACACGCATAATCTCTTTTCAGCGTGTTTATGAATACCGTTGACTTAACGTTATTATTGTGTATATATATATATATATATATATACAGTGTATATATATATATATATATATATATATATATACACAGTGTATATATATATAGCATATGACCTACCTCAACCCCAACCTACCCGTCACTCCTACCATCCTAGGAAAAAATAAATATCGCTCCCCAGATGTAGATCTACATTTTGTTTTGTTTCGCTCGGACATTTGACGCCGTGTACATACGCGGTACACGTGGAATCACTCGGACATTAATGTTGCCATGCTACGTGCTCAAGCTATGCGATTTGGTAACTGTTCTCTCTATACATTATAAAATGCGAAATCATGCGTTAGAAAGTGCATTTTCCAGAACAGTTTGTGTTGGCCATTGTTTTGTTTATGATGTTCAGAGGCTATGTTGTTGACAACCACTATCGTCATATAGATCAGTGTTGACAACCACTATACATGTCATACAGGGAGTAAAGGTATCCGACGTTGGTTCGTTCGTTATCAAGTTAGGCTGTTTAACACATATTAGGCTGTTCACACATATTTCTAAACAGGTCTCCCTTTCAAAATAGGTTCTAAACCCAGGGGCTTCTCCTGGTTAAAGGGTATAATATAATAAATAATTAGTAGCCTAAAAACTTCCTTCTAGTTGTCATGGATACGCAACGCTCCACTCTGTGAAGCGACTGCTTGGGTGCGGTGACAAAATGTGAAATATCGTTTACTTTTCACAATGCAGCAGCGCCTGGCTCCACCCAAATATGAGTGAACACTGTGTTGGATGACTTGACAATGAACAAACGAACATAGTTTAAGACAAATATATTTAGATAGCTAAGCTTTAGATAGCCGGTCCACTGATGTAGGATGTAAACAACGGCAACCGGAACCGAAGTACCCAACATCCGCCCTCAAGGCGGAAGTTAGTTAGCATTTTTCTCTCGCACATAGTCAATTCTCCTGTGTGTAAATGTTACTTGACTGTGATTAGATTTAGAGGTCTTTAGACGACTAGGAAGAAACCACGAAATTCATATGGATTAGGTGATATTTTTTGTTATTAACATTTTGAAACGTAGTGTTTTGAGAAGACATAGTGTTGATTTTACCCAGCTTCTTCAAGTTTGCATGGCGTGTGACATTTGGAACCTCATTATGTTGTGATTCTAGGTAAGATTTCTATTACATTAACGTTACTTGTCTTTGGCAGTAGTATAATTTTTGACACACAGTCTAACAGCACGTCTTTTTCAGTTCAGCTACATTCAATTTGACCAATCATAGCCAAGCTTTTCAAGTGACGTCGAAGCAGACTCGAAGAGATGAAGATGCAGCCTTAGAAGTAACTGGTAAGTTTTAGTTTTTTGCTAAATAAAAAGATCACTATTTAGATTTTTAATCTTTATAAATGTTTTAAAAATCTTTGTGGACACATTTGTTTGTCTTATACAAATATAAAACATTGTCCAATGCATCTGCAACAAAAAATAATTAGTCATTATAACATGTACAACATTGCATCAACATTATTTTTATTTGCAAAATGAAGCTGTGTATTTATTTCTGATTTCTTGAAAAAATTGGTGTCATTATGTCAATGATCTTCTTTCTTTGAAAAGTTTTGGGGAAAAATACATGTTATGAACAAGTTACTTTGTCTTGAGCTGACCAATAATGGTAGTGTGTGTTGATTGGTGTTTATAGTAGTTCAAGCCTGACAACCTTATGTATGCATATATAACTCTTTTTTTCATATTAATAGTTGTTGTTTTTCAGACAGCTGCTATAAGAAAAATTGGAATTGGAAAGAAAACGCAATTCTAATGCGGATGTCTGGCCACTTTAAGGGTTAGTTCACCCAAAAATGAAAATTAAGTCATTAATTACTCACCCCCATGCTGTACCAACCCCGTAAGACCTTCGTTCATCTTCGGAACACAAATGAAGATACTTTTGATTAAAAGGGGGGTTGACTGTGATTTCACTATTTTCATTTTAAATAGTGTGTAATGTTGCTGTTGGTGCATGAACAGTATCTGCAAAGTTGCAGCGCTGAAAGTTCAATGTAACCAGAGATATCGTCTTTTAAAAATCAGGAAGTATAATTGCCTACAAAAACGACTCGATTGGGACTACAGCTGGGTTATGGTACGTCACTAACCCGCACATTTGCATCAACCACTCCCTCAGAATATGTAGAAAATGGCATGCGTATATTTCTGAGGCATGTCGACTAGTCGAATGTGTGTTGTTCACGCAGCTGTCAGGTCTTCTGTGTTTCGGGCTTCCCATGGACGCTATACTTCCTCAACAATGGATACAATTTATGTTTGATTATGTTCCTGAAAATGACGATCGTAATTTAGCTCTCTGTGCTGCGCATTTTTACGGAAGACAGCTTCCAGAATCTCCACGAGTTCAACTCCAGATTCAACAAGAAACATGAAGCAGTTCCGACTTTAAAACCAGAGGCAGCAGTTGTTGGGCCACGATCTGTAAGTAGGCTAAGACTTTATCATTTTAAATGTATTTGCATGTATAATTCCAGACGTAACGTTTGCCTTGTGTTTTATTTTTTTTTCAAATGCCAGCGCTGGCTTTATAGCCACTACTAGTTAGCCTATGCTATTTTGTGTCCACGACAAACTCGTACAAACATTATGGATCTTAATTTTCTATAAGTACTAATGTTTTAAATGTATTTTTCATGTATATATCATATGCTTTATGACGTTATTTTCGATTTGATCAAGAACGTAAACATACCAACGCTGTTTGAGTATGACATTAGTAGCCAGTCAGTTGCTATTGTTGCCAGTCAGATGCTATTGTGTAAAACAAACATGCAAAAAGTTAAAAAATGTAGCAAATTATTATCATTCAGAAACGTTTAGTAAGAGCCGTGTGTGGTGAGGTTCTGTTTGACTCTCTCCATCGCGGCTTTCTCGGTCTGATTCTGCCTCAAACTGATACTGCAGTTCGACACATATTTACATTCTGGACCGGAGCTCACGTTCCGCCCGTAAAGGTAATAGGCGTTAAACCTTCCGGACAACATGAGCGACAGTTTAGCCAATCACAACACACCGGGCCAAACTAACCAATCTGAGCCCACGACGTGTTTCTGAGGGACTGTTTTCATAGAATCAGGAAGTGAAGCGCTCGTTCGAGGACAGAGGAGAGCGCGGCTGACAATAAAGCTGAAGTTTATGAAAACTAAGACTTTTAAAAAAAGAAAAAACACGAATAAATATTATATTGCACCCCATAAATACAATTATGCAAAGAAAAAAAGCAGTCAACCCCCCCTTTAAATTTGAGAGCTGGATAACTCCTCCATAGACTTCGTAAGGGACTAGCACTTGACGGCCCATAAAGTCATTAAAGAAAATGTTTAAATATTCCATGTGCCTACAGCGGCTCAATTATAAGTTTATCAAGAGAATATTTTTTGTGCGAAAAAAACATAAATAACGACTTTATTCGACTATTCCATCACTTCCTTATGGGCCTTGAGACGAGAATTGAAGAGATTTCCAGAACGCATGCGCGAGAACTGAGACGAGGACGTTCTTCTTCGACTACTTCTTGTTACCGGCTGCTCACCGCTTAGGAGTATTACCGCCACCTACCGTATAGACCATTTCACAAGATGTAAACAACACTGGTCCAGAAGCACTTCCTGTTTAAGTTTGTAACGGTTTTCTTTATTTCACATGAAAAGAAAACATCTTAAAGATGTTTGTTTAACTTTTTGATTCAGTTTTAAATGTTCTGTTGGTTGTATTTTATCCCAGCTTTTATGTAGTGTTAAAAAACTGAAACAGGAAGTGCTTCTGAACCAGTGTTGTTTACATCTTGTGAAATGGTCTATAAGATGATGATCCATATACAAGGCACTCCGGATTGTAAGGCGCACAGCACTGTCGTATTTGAGAAGATTAAAGGCTTTTAAGTGCACATTATAGTGCGGAAAATACGCAAATTGAAACGCGTATGTACAGCGCGCGTCTTCCTCTGCTTGTAAACAGAAAGTTTTGCGCTTTCAGCTATATCAGCACATCATCTTATACGGTAGGGGGCGGTAAAACTCCTAAGCGGTGAGCAGCCGGTAACAAGAAGTAGTCGAAGAAGAACGTCCTCATCTCAGTTCTCGCGCATGCGTTCTGGAAATCTCTTCAACTCTCGTCTCAAGGCCCATAAGGAAGTAATGGAATAGTAGAATAAAGTCGTCATTTATGTTTTTTTGATAAACTTATAATTGAGCCGCTGTAGGCACATGGAATATTTAAACATTTTCTTTAATGACTTTATGGGCCGTCAAGTGCTAGTCCCTTAGGAAGTCTATGGAGGAGTTATCCAGCTCTCAAATTTAATCAAAAATATCTTCATTTGTGTTCCGAAGATGAACGAAGGTCTTACGGGGTTGGTACAGCATGGGGGTGAGTAATTAATGACTTAATTTTCATTTTTGGGTGAACTAACCCTTTAAGTTAAATTCAACCAGAGGTTTGCGACTTCTTCTGTCCGTTATCTTGTAATACTGAAATGCTGTGACATTGAATTAAAACAATGTTCTGTCCTAATATTTTTCATAATGAGTTACTAGAAAGTGTACTTTCTTTTTCAAGTGTGTAAAATTTTATTGTGAAAATTGTTATCAGCATAATGTTAGTATAGTAAACTTATATTCACAAAGTACAATTCTGTGTTAGTATTGTTAATGTACTTTTGAAAATGTGAATATACTGTATTTATTGACCAATTAAGTACTTTTTTCACCTGGAAAGTGTGTTGAGTAGTCCCTTATTTAATTTGGCCTTCAGTATACTGGTAGCCTACATGCTAACCAAAAAGTAGCCTAGCAGAGTAATAACAGATATTGATAAGTAGCTAAAAAGTGTACTTTCTTACTAATTTGAATAAACCCAAAGTAGAACTGAGCATACTATCATCACAATAATAATATTTTAAAAGTATAATGCTTGTATATTTGTACGACATTCAAAGTGCATTTTAAATGTACTTCTAACACAGAGATGCTACACTTAATGCTTATTAATCAAGCATGTATATTAGTACATACAGCCATATACTTCAAAGTATACTTGGAGTGGTTCCACTTTAGCACGTAAAAGTACACTTCAAATTGTGCTTTTCTACAATTAAATTACAACTAAAATATATTAAGTACAAAATGAGTTGTTCCAAAATAGCATGCTTCAAGTTAAATAATCATTAACAAACTTGAAGTATACTGATGATTAGTCTGGCTTTAAGTATGCTCAAGTATGCTAAGATTTAATATACTTAACATATTTATTTTTCACCAGGGTGCAATTGGCTGTTGCGTCACTCGCATTGTGTTTTGGGCAGAGGTAGCCTACGTCACCAGACCACCACATCATTCCTGCTGGTAAGTCGCATCAAAAAGTGGTCATTAAAAATGTTAAAAATGAGTTTATGTTTTAAAGTGCAAGGATGGACTTTAATACTGCACACAAGTTTACTTCACGTATCTTTCAGTCGAGTCAAATGTGTTTGTTATTTGCGATGGTGAAATGTGATGACTGTGTATGTTAATCTGCTTGTGAACTCCAATTCTCTGTTGATTCCATTTAAGATCTGTGAGCAAGAGCAACATTTGATGCGTGCACTGCCCACTAACCAGTTGTTGTTTGTTTGTCTGAGTTATGTTTTTATATTCGAATTTTTCATGTTCTGTGTATACATGCCCTTGTGAAAAAAAAGTGCACTTTAGTGTACTTTTATAAAGTGTACTTATTACAAAAATAATACACTTTAAATGAATACACTTAAGTGTGATTTAAAAACAATTTTTTCGGGGCACTGAATGCACATTAAGTGTAATTTATTTCTAATATATCACATATTAAGTTGAAATAAAGTGTAATAAGTTGCAATCAAGTGTGATGTTTTGGAACAACTTAAATGGTACTTTAATACAACTTTATATATACTTTCATAATTGCTTCTAGTGTATTTAAATTATAGTTAAAGTGCACTAAACAATATGATGACACGCAATTAATGTGATTAAAAATATACTTTGAAGTCAGTCAACAATACAATTACGTTTGAATTAAATACAATTTTTTCGGAGCACTGAATGCACATTAAGTGTAATTTATTTCAAATATATCACATATTAAGTTGAAATAAAGTGTAATAAGTTGCCATTAAGAGTGATTTTTTGGAAAAACTTAATTGGTACTTTAATACAACTTTACATACACTCTCACAATTGCTTCCAGTGTATTTAAAATACAGTTAAAGTGCACTACACAATATAATGACGCAATTAATGTCAACTAAAATATACTTTAATGTCAGTCAACAATACACTTAAGTGTGAATTAAGTGTAATGTTTTTGATAAACTTAATGCATATTATATGTAATTGATTTCAAATGTATCACAGATTAAGCTCAAATTAAATGCTATTAGTTGATATTAAGAGTGATTTTTGAAATATGGTAAAAGTGTACTTCCAAATATACTGACAAGCAAATAATGTCAACAAAAATATACTTTAATTATATAATAGTGTACTTGTTTATTACATTAAATACATTTTTTAATTAAAAAAATATATAGTTGCAATTTATTTCAAATTTGGACAAAAAAAGTCTTAATAACCTATATAGTTACAATCAACACAAATTCAATTTAAAACCCTCTATATTTACTGACAAAACAATCTCTAAAATAAATACATAAAAACCTTTCTGAAAAAACCCAAGAAACAAACGGTTACAACACTTAAAATGAAAATTCTGTCATTATATACGCACCTTCAAGTTGTTTCAAACCTGTATGAATTTTTCTTCTGCTGAACACAACGAAGATATTTTGAAAAATGTCAGTAACCAAATAGTTAACTGGTCCCATTGACTTCCATGGTATTTTGTTTCCTACTATGGAAGTGAATGGGACCAGTTAACTGTTTGGTTACTGACATTTCTCAACATATCTCTGTTGTGTTCAGCAGAAGAAAGAAAGGTAACACTTAACTGCACACTATTATTCATTATAAGCATGAGTTAACAGTTAATCATTTATAAAGCATTAATAGACATTAATAATAAGTTTCTAAATACAGCAATAAATGTTTTTTTCTTGATTTATAAGCATATCTATAATGTGTTTAATAATTGTATTTTCATACTTTGTTAATGATCAATTAATAATTTCTTAATGAAGTATAGCATTATTTACAAACCAGTTATTTAAGAGTTGTCAGTGATTCATAAGATCACTTAAATGTAAGTTGAGGGTGAGTATATGATGACAGAATTTTAGACATTTTCAGAAAACATAATTCTGTATGATTTATAAGATTGTTTCCATGTAAATTACTGGTATTACTATACTTTTGGGGTAATTTGGTCTCCATAACCTAGGGATTACCAGTACAAACATCATTTTAGAAGCAAACACACATTACATCAAATACACAACCCATGAATTAATACAAACAAAATGTCATGTTATACTGCAAAATGTGAACACTAAGATTCAAATAGGTAATGAAAAAGGTATTATTAGTTAACTCCTTCAGTTAACACGAACTAAGAATGAATAATACTTGAAGCATTTGTTAGCCTTAATGTTAATTTCAACATTTAATAATGCATTATTATATTCAAAAGTTGTGTACTAAAAGTATAATGCACTGTGAACTTGTATGAACAATAACTATAAATTGTTCTAACTTTAACAAACTACATTTGAATTAACTAATATTATAAAAGATTAATAAATACTGTAAAAAATGCTAATTTTTTAGATCATGTTTTGCTAATACATAAACTAATATTAACAAATGAGACCTAATTAAAGTGTTTTAATTTTAGCTCTTAAACCTTTTCGTAGCACCAACATTAAAGAGGACAAAATACTTACTTCAGCATTACAGTGAATATAATTTTGTCTAAAAAATAAAATAAAAATGAAGAAATCCAAAGGCAAAAAAACAAGAAAACCAAAATCATTTGTCACCAAATGTTTTGAAGTAGTTGGAAAGTCCTGTTTATGTCAATGTCCCGGTGCTCTCCAAAGTAAATGTGAATGGATTTGTTCCAAATTAAGAGGCAGGAAAGTCAGGAAAAAATACCTTGAGGAAAAAAAAAAAAAGTGAAAACATTTGTTTATAAAACAGATCCAGTCCATTATTAAATTTGGCTCAAATGAATGAAAGTGATAGATATTTTCCCTTTAAAGTTTTACATACACCTTGCAGTATCTGCAAAATGTTCACAAAAATGTATATGTTGTCTTTTTGTTTAGTACTACCCTGATGAAGCAGTTTATTCTGCAAGGTGTACGTAAACTTTTGACTGCTAACTGTTGATGAATGTGTGATGTGATGAATTACCTCATCAGCGTCACACATAAATTATTGGAAACATGATCAATTTAGCTCCCGAATCTATATCGCGTATAGCAACGTTACTATCTGCGATTAAAAAGCACTCATCGCAATATCAACTGCGGTGAAAAAAATCAATAAGGAAAGCATCAAGATATACTTACTTGACTAATTATTTGCAGTATAACATCTCATCTGCAAACAGCCAAACGTGGTGCTCCTTTTGTTCTCTTCTTGTTTTCATTTCCTCATGCATCGCGATTGCAGAAACACAACAGCTTTTTTTAAACTCTAGGGAAGTAGTGCGTCATCGTGACGTCTGGCGCATGCTCATTAAACACCGTGTTCATATACAGTATATTTTTATTTCAACTTTTCTGTTTAAGTTGAAGTTGTTCTAACTCTTTGTGTTTTTATACTCTAAGTCTAAAAGTCAACTTTTTTACTAAAAGTCAAAAGTCAAAGCCAACTAAAAGTCAATATTTTTGTTCAGTGTAGACTTTCTCACATATGTAAAGTACAACACATTACTGTTATGCTAAAACTCCTCTCATAAATTACATTTTATTGTCATATATTATGTAGAAAACTGACAAAAAATGTCAACAATAAGTTGTCCTGGATTATACTGTATTGCAAATTTATTGGAAAAACACATTCCAAGTGCATTAATGCACACAGTCAATATATTCTAGATTAAACACATTTAAAATAAATGAACTAATTGTTTTTGGACAACACACTTGAGTTGAAATTAAAATGAATTACTTTCCATGTTTTCCATTAAAATTATTATTTTATTTAGTATATTAGTCAATTTATCAAAATACATTTCATTTAATAACTTATAACTTTAATAACTTTAAAACACTATGAAATTATAATTATTTCAAATGTAAAACTTAAGTAGACACAATTAAAAAGGGAATTTTTTTAAACATGCACTTAAGTGTGATTCGAAATATTAACATGAAAGTGTACTTTCTTTAAGTAGACATTATTAAAAAATTATTTTTTAAAAACATGCACTTAGGTGTATTTAGAAATATTGTGATGAAAGTGTACTTACTTTAAGTAAAATTTAATTAGATATTATTACAAAGTGCATTTGTAAAAAGTACACTTAAGTGTGTTTATAAATATGATCACGAAAGTGTACTTTCTATAAGTAAAACTTAATTAGACATTATTACAAAGTACATTTTTTTTAAAAGTACACTTAAGTGTGTTTATAAATATTGTCATGAAAGTGTACTTACTTTAAGTTAAACTTAATTACATATTATTACAAAGTGCATTTTTAAAAGTGCACTTAAGTGTGTTTATAAATAATGTGATGAAAGTGTACTTACTTTAAGTTAAACTTAAGTGGTCTTTAATTGTAATTATATTATATTATCTGCAAGTACACTTTTCAAAAAGTACACTTTCAATACAATTAAGCACACTTCTTTTTCACAAGGGTGTATTAGCTGAGTTAATTGTTAGCATTAGCACACGTGGTGTGTGCTCAAATGTGCTGTGTGCTTGCACGTGCTGAACTGAGTAACGGCGCCATTTTAGGTGGCTTTTCTTGTCTTTCTGTTTTTAATTTTATACCAAAAATATGAAAATGTTGGTTGCTTAAATGTATTGTCTGTCTGCAATTGTAAATTGATGAGAAATGAGAACAGAGACAGTGAGTTGTACTTTATTTCTTTAATGTCTTATTTTCATTTTAATTCCACTATACGATCACTTTTTAAAATGTACGAGCAGAGTTTCACATCTCTCCTGCTGATCTGTGAGCAACATTTGATGCGTGAATGCACTGCCCACTAACCAGCTTTTGGTTGTTTGTGTCAGCCTGTTTGTCTCAGGCTCAGTAAAGACTATTCTTGAGTGACCATCCACCTGCTCTCTGTGTGATTCCATCTGCACAAACACACACAGTCATATATATATATATATATATATATATATATATATATGCACATTTTGAGTTGTGAAAAAATAATGAAAAAATGTATTTCTGGTTAAACTGTATACCTGAAACGGTAGAATTTTGCAATGTTATGGCACTATATGCATGTTCAACATGTTGACCTCCAGTGTGAAGTAGTCATTTAGTTTTATACAGTTTGCACATTTTCGAGTTGTGAAAAAATAATAATAAATAAAATAATAATAATATAATAAAAAATATAAATAATAAAAAAAGCACATTTGGTCAACTATCAATTTCTGTTAAAGCGATACAAACTGGAATTCACTGCCCACTACAATCAAAGATACAGATACATATTCCACCTTCTTAAAAACTGTCTGTCTGACGCTTACAGCGGCACACATTAATTTGACAGATGTGTTGTGTATTTGATGTGACATGATCATGCTGCTGCCGCTTGGTTTCTGCTGCCTGCCTCAATGTTATATCCCGTATGTGCTTTAATGTGGCCTCTGTGTGAATTTTGTTTGTGTCGTGTTGCATCGTGTTGCTTGAATTGTTATGCCTGTGTCTGCTTGTCTATTTGTTTGAATTGTGTCGCATGTTTAGTATGTCCGTCCCCTCTTGATAAGTCCTGTATTTACATTTATTCATTTAGCAGACGCTTTTATCCAAAGCGACTTACAAATGAGAACAATAGAAGCAGTTAAACTAACAGTAGGACAAGTGCTATAACCCCTCTCAGTTTAATTTTAGTGCATTTTTTAAAATTTATTTCTTTATTTATTTTTAAAATAGAATAGAAGAGAAAAGAAAGTGTAGTTGTAATGTATTTCATTGATGTGCCTATTGACAACTGGCCAGGGACTACGGCTGGAAATTAGCCGCTCTTTTTTATCAAAAAGGGACTGTTCACGTCATTATAAACTAATAACCTAAACTAAAATGATTTCTGATTAAACCGTATACATGAAAAGGTCACAGTTATGGTCACAGTTATGTGGTTTTGTGGCACAGCAAATAAAATGCAAAAAATATTACTTCTTAAAAAGAAAAAATCTTCCTAGAAAATTTTTGAAAATGTTGTGGAAAAGAAAAAAAAAGTTATTTAGCAAGAAAACTGACAAAATTGTTTTATTTTTCCAAATGAGAAATAAAAGCCTAATGTGACATGTAACATAAAAAATGTATCATAAACACCTAATGTGACATGTAACATTACAGATCTTTGGAAAGGAGTGGTTGTACTTAAAAAAACAACAACAGCAGAAACATGTTTTAAGTGGTCCATTTAGTGTGTTTTATATACCCCATAATTTTCCTATAAGAGGAAATTGGTCCGGGTTCTTAAGGGTTAAACATGTTCTAAGGAGACGCGTGAAAGCAATGGCCAATCTGGGAAAATTATTATCTGTGAATTGAAATAATAGGCTGGCAGCTGTAAATGACCACACATCACACTTCACTGGCACCGGAGTCCTGCCACTCCCTCATTCACCTGCAGCTCTTCACCAGGTAAAAACACCTCGGACTATCTTTAAACATGGTTTCAGTTGGACTCTGCAAAACTGTAGGCCTAGTCATCGTTCTGTTAACGGGATTGCTGATGTTCTTTTATTCTGACTGGGAGTTTAAGAGAAAAATCTCAACAACACCGTTATTAAGGTATATGTGTCACTTTATTGTCTTTTCTACATCACTCTGTACCTGAAATGACCCTTTAAATTATTTTTGTACCTTTCCTAATGTGTACTGATTCACTCAGATCAATGATATGACTTTAGATTTGACTCACGAAGCACATTTTTAAATCAGGGATCGTAAAATGTTTTGAATGTGTCTGATTTGAATGATAATGACAACACCCGTATCGGGCTACTGAAATGTTAGTCCCTTAAGAGTGTTTCTAAATCTAGTTGAAGTTAAACTTCCCGAAGCAGTACATAGTCATACTGAAAAGGTTCGAGATGTTTAAATAATAGAAAATACTGTATATCTGTGTAAGGAATTTATTACTTGCCGTTATCAACCTTTCATTTGTGGGTAATAATAATAGCCTACATTTTTACCATCCGTTGAAAGATAATAGCATCTTCCTTCCGTGAAATTTATTTTATTTATTTGTTGCATAATAGGTTTTTTTAGCAACATTTTGAAATGAATAAAATATTGTTTCAACAAAAAATATATATGTATATATATGAAGACGAGTTCAGATGCAAAAGCCTCTAAATGCCATTTGAAATTTTCATCTTTAATGATGATTTTCATCAAACTTGTATATTTAAGTTCAGTAATTTCACTTAAATAACAATTAATAGATAATTATCATTTCCATTTAAGTGAAATTACTGAACTTAAATATACAAGTTTGATGAAAATCATCATTAAAGAAGAAAATTTCAAATGGCATTTAGAGGCTTTTGCATCTGAACTCTTCATATAGTCTTTAATTCTTGCTGTTAAAATCCTTACCGTTTTGTCATTCTTATTCTCGCAAATTCGAAAACCACAGCTTGAGGTTGCCTGACAAATCCATGAATCAACCAACCATATTACAAATACAAATGTTATGATAGTAAAACCCTAAAAGTAGCCTCATGATGGTTTAGGAAGAAATTTTATAATTTGGTTATGTAAATTGTACTCAAATATGGGTTTATGGTTGATCCACCCAAAAGGTTTTCAAGTTTCCAATGTCTCAAGGATACCGAGGTTCCAGACTTTCCCAAAATAAAGTGAGTATATTAATTTCACTTTTTTGTATTTTCCTTGTTTTTGTGTTTTTAATTTAAAAAAAAAATGTCTGTGTGTGCATGTCTCAGTATAGGGCCTTTTCACAATGAGAATCCAATGCCCTGTACCTGCCAAAAGACCGATCTTGCAAACCGGTTTGTGCCAATTGATGAACTGGATGACATGCAGAAACGGCGGGCAGAAGAGTTCAGACAACACCAGATAAGGTTTCTCAAGTTACCGGATCTTTTCAAAATCAGCATATAAAAAACACCCTATAAAAGCAGTCTGACTAATTGTTAAAACACAGCTTGAAGAAAATGTAAGACTTTACATTACATTTTACTTTACACAAGACTAAAGTGATTGCACTTTATTTTACAATACGAGTACTTACGGTGTACTTTGGGCCTTACTTATAAAGTCAGAATTGTGAGATATAAACTCCTAAATGTAAGTTATAAAGTCAGAATTGTGACATATGAACTCACAATTGCATGAAAGTCAGAATGAGATATAAACTCCCAAATTATAAATAAAGCCAGAATTGTGAAATATAAAGTTTTAATTTTGAGAATGTAAACTGTTGATGTAAACTTGCAATTGTGAAACAAAAAGTCACAATTATCTTTTTAAATTGTTTTGTTAAACAATTTAATTATTAAAGGACAACTCCGGCGCAAAATGAACCTTTAGTCTAATTACACATTGTTACCTAGTCAACCGTTATCTGAGATTTGAGAATCGTTATCCAAATCTCAGATAACCGTTATCGTTATCTGAGATTTGTTTTCATGATTGCTGAATGTAAATAGTTTTATCTCTAAAAACAGTTTAGCCTATAACGCTATGTCACGGCTGGCTCATATACCGCAACATAAAAGAGGCAAACAACAAATGTTTCAACAATAAACCAATTTATTATTAACCAAGCAAACGAATATTAAATAACCAAAAAAAAGAGAAAACCGACGTCTAGGGTAGGGGGAAAAACACACGCGCGTGGTTACTAAGTAAACAATATCTGACACTAAAAATAAATATGGGAAAACAACAATGCTAAAGAAATAATGTGAGAGAGGAGTGAGAGATGAGAGAGCTCTCACACCAAGTCACAGGTCTTTATACGACCCCCTATAATGAGTTATTTAGGGATTGTATACACCTGTTGCCAGGGATGGGCAGTATTTCAGATACATGTATTTAAAATACGTATTTGAAATACAAAATACTACTTTGTATTTTAAAGCCTTTGGGAAAAACCGAATGTAATTTGTATTTAAATACATTTAAGATGAGTATTTTTTGTATTTTTTCAAAATATTCAAAATACTTTCAGCCAGAATCCTAGAAGATCAGAGGAAGGATTTGGACATCTTGAACCAGTATCCAGTTATTAGACAGCTGTTTGTGAGGTTCAACACAATTATTCCCTCTTCAGCTCCTGTAGAGCGCTTGCAATAGGCCACACAGACGACGCCTTAAACCCAAACTTTTTGAAAAGCTGGTGTTGCTAAAGGGTATCGAATAGATGGATATCTGATACACATAGGTACACCACCTGGAGGAGTACACCATCAAATATAATTTACTTTGTCTTATTGAGTTCTTGTTACTGAGTGCGAGGTAATGATGGTGATAAAACATAGTAAAAGATGTTTGAAATTAGTTTTTTTTTTTTTTTTTGTAGTTTTGTATTTCCTACAGGGCTGGGAAAGGGAAGAGGTGTATAAAATAAAAATGAAAGTTTCTAAGTAGTTGCACACATCTAAATATTTGCTGGCGTTCAGAATAGGCCCAGATAGATTTCAGCCTAGGGATGCCTGCACTGAATCGCCAATGTCACATGTATTTTCTGTATTTTCAAAATACAAAATACTTTATTTGTATTTAAATACATTTTTCCACACAGTATTTTGTATTTGTATTTGAATACATTTTTCCCCACAGTATTTTATATTTGTATTTAAATACATTTCCATGTATTTATGCCCATCCCTCACTGTGTAGCAGAGCCAGTAGGGGTAAACAGGCAGGCGTAACACCTCCCCCACAAAATGTATTCCTCTAAGGAATGCAAAAGAAAAATAATTAAAAAAAACAACAACAACAAATTTCTTCATGATTGATCCCACTCCACTTGGCTCCTAACTCCTGCTTCCTGGGCCCTAGAAAACAGGATAGAAAGAGAAGGGAGAAAGGGAAAAAAAGAGAAAGAACAAAATACATCCTCATACTCGAGATAGGGCATCAGCGATGACATTTTCACTGCCCCGAATGTGTTTAATGTCAAGGGAAAATGGTTGCAAGAAGAGACTCCACCGCATTAACCTCTGATTACGATCCTTCATTCTGTGTAAAAACAACAAAGGATTATGGTCTGTATAAACGACGATTGGACTTGCAGATGATCCCAGATAGATTTTAAAATGTTGGATGGCCAAAACAAGAGCAAGAGTCTCCTTTTCCACAACAGAGTAAACTCGCTGATGGACATTGAATTTTTTTGAAAAATAACAAACTGGATGTTCTATTCCGTCCGGACTTCTCTGTAGGAGAACAGCTCCCGCTCCAGTATCGCTGGCATCGACAGCTAAACAAAAAGACTGAGAAATCTGGTGCAAAAAAAAAAATCTGGTAACATTGGGCCAATTAAAGGGTACTTTAGTACTTATAAGATCGGTCAAGGGTGATACAAGATCGGTCAAGGGTGATACAATAGAGGCAAAGTTTGGGCAAAACCCGCGATAATATCCGGCCATTCCCAGAAACCTACGCAATTCTTTGCGATTTGTAGGCACTGGAAATGCACAGATGGACTCAATCTTAGCTTCAATGGGGCGAACGTGTCCATTTCCTACTATTTTTCCTAAAAAGGTAACAGTAGCTTTCCCAAATTCGCACTTTACCAGATTTAACGTTAAAGAAGCCTTAGTCAAACGAACGAATAACTCCCTTATTTGGACTAGGTGATCGGTCCAAGATGAACTGTACAGAACTACATCGTCCAAATAAGCGTCACAGTCAGATAATCCAGACAACACCTTATTTATAAGGCGTTGAAAGATGGCTGGAGCATTTCTAACCCCAAATGGCATAACACAGTATTGAAGAAAGTCAAAAAAACATCGCATTCATGATGATTTATGGTAATTTTATTTCCGTTAGACCTGTGTCTACTACATTGACGCTGATACATTAAAGTGGAGGGGCTCCCCTGTTTCAAGATGGCGGCTCTATTGACGCATTCGTTCCAATGAACTGCCGTATCCAAGGTGAGGTCTAGTGTATATGTCTATGGTGTATCCTCCCAAAATGGCCGAACGGCTCAGACCCCGCCCACATCGGCACGTGACTCCTCACTCTCAATAGGCTAAACTGTTTTTAGAGATACAATTATTTACATTCAGCTATCATGAAAACAAATCTCAGATAATGGTTGAATAGGTAACAATGTGTAATTAGACCAAAGATTCATTTTGCGCCGGAGTTGTCCTTTAGGCGATGTCATATGAAGTTATAACTAAAATGTTTACTTTTTGGTTGAACATTATTAAGTCTATTGTATTGTACTTTAAAATTACAATTACACGTGTCTTTAGGACAGGGAAAGAAAACGATGTTCTTATTCTCGCCCCTGCCAACACCCCACTCCAGTATCCAATCAGAGGATTCAGAGTGTCCCCCATGAAGAAAACACTCATTCCTGGTGAGATCCTTTACTTGATTTCAGATTAACACATAGTTGCAGAGAGACATACATTTGCACACTTGGAATAATGTAAGATATACACATACACTTGGAATAATGAAGGTTGTTGATCTTTTGAAGGTTGTCTCTTCTGCTCACAAAGGCTCCATTTATTTGATCAAAAATACAGGAAAAATATTAAAATTTAAAATCACTTTTCTTTCTATTTGAATAAAATGCAATTTATTCCGGTGATCAAAGCAGGATTTTCAGCATCATTACTCCAGTCTTCAGTGTCACATCATTCACTCTAATATAATGCTCAAGAAACATTTCTGATTATTATCAATGTTGGAAACAGTCGCGCTGCTTCATATTTTTGTGGAAACATCATGATGCATTACCATTAAAAAGTTTAGAGTAATTGAGATTAAAAAACAGAAAATAAATTGGAAGAAAGTAATACTTTTATTTAGCAAGGATACATTAAATTGATCAAAAGTGACGGCAAACATGTATAATGTTATGAAAAGATTTAAATTTAAAATAAATGCTGTTCTTTTAAAGAAAGTTTTTAGAAAAAAAAGTTTCTACTCATTAAAAAATTCTCATGGTTTGCAAAAAATAAATACATTTTTAAAAAAGCAACACAACTGTTTTCATCATTGCTAATAATAGGACCATTATTAATTAAGCACTAATAATAATTAATCATAATTTAGCATCAAATCATCGTGATTTCCGAAGGATCGTGTGACACTGAAGACTGGAGTAATGATGCTGAAATTCAGCTTTAAATCACAGGAATAAATGACATTTTACAGAAATATATTACATTCTATTTTGTAATATTTCACAATATTACTTTTTCTAATGTAATATTGATTAAATGAATGCAAAACTTTGAAAAATCCAAATTATTGCTAAATTTGAACCAGTAGTGTACAGTATGTGTGTGTGTATATATATATATATATATATGTGTGTGTGTGTGTGTGTGTTTATTTAGGTTTTGCTATTAATTTAAACAATGACATTAATGCATTTCTATCTATGTTAATTAAAGAAATGTTTCATTATTAAAGGTCTAGCGCTTCAAACACAAAGCAGAGCGGTTTACAAGGTTTGTTCTGCTGAAAATGGTTTAATTAAGGTGATGGGTTTTATATCTCAGTCATTGGTTTGTTTCAGACGGTCTCTCTATTGTGTCTACTGTGATTTTCCTCCTTTAATCTGATGGTTTGTGCCATTTTGAATTTTTTTTTTTAATGTTGGTGGATTGTTTTAAAGACTTCATGATGTTAAAGATAATCAAATGAGCTCATCGGATCTGGCTCATCGATCTCCAGGTGTCTCTAAGGGTGCAGAAAGGGCTGCTCTCAGTGGATGTTCAGGAGGGTGAGCAGGTGAATGGACTGAATGAGAAACATCTGAGCATCTCATCCAGCAACCTTCAACAACTCAATGATCTTCTGAGCAGAGTGACCTACACCAGCACCATCTACCACATCAAGACCCAAGACCTCGGTACGTAACCTAAAGGGATTGTTCAGCCATTATACTCGCATGTCATTCCAAACCTGCTTGACTTTCTTTCTTCTGCTGAACACAAAAGGAGATGTTTTGATAAATATTGGAGTCCAAAACAACATTAGACCTCACCGACTTTTATTGTATGAACAAACCTACAGTATATTGAGTTATATGGTCCACTTTGATGATACTTTTTTTATCTAATCTAAATGTACTGACTTGCTCAATTCAATTTATATGTACAAAGAATATTTTTACAAATGTTTCTGTCTTTAGCATACTTCTCTTTTGAGAACCATGAAGTCATATTCCCGATTGAGATCAGACGTCTGTCTGTTCCTGTTCTGTTTGACGTGGGAAAAGGTGAGCTCAAGTATTAACACAATATATTTAATATATATAAGCTTCTGAACAGTTTTATTTTAGTTACTTTAAATTTTATTTTAAGGTTTTTTTCATATTTGTCAGCTTCTGTGATTTGTATTGTAATTTAAAAAAATCCTTGCTTATCTTGCTTACGCTACTCCTCTTGAATGAGTTAGTGAATGGGTGAATGTGAGGTAATATGTAAAACGCTTTGGTGGCCATTGGGTCTGTGAAAGCTATATGAATCCTCGATGCTCAACAAAAAACTCATACTCATAAATGTAACCGGTGCTACTCGACCCACTCTGAGCAGCCTCTAGCATTAGCCACTAGCGCCTCTTGAGGCCAGGGGAGTGAGGTTTACACACACAGCTCTTACTGGTCTACATCTGGTACACTCACCCCCTAAACCTCAATCCCATCCGGGTCACGGCACTAATAAACTGGTTCTACTTGACCTGCTGCAAGCTTGATTCAGGGGAGTGAGGTTTACATGCACAGCTCTTTAGTCTACATCCGGTACACTAACCCCCTAAACCTCAATCCCATCCGGGTCACGGCACTAATAAACTGGTTCTACTCGACCTGCTGCAAGCTGGATTCAGCCTCTTGAGGCCAGGGGAGTGAGGTTTACATGCACAGCTCTTACTGATGTACATCCGGTACACTCACCCCCTAAACCTCAATCCCATCCGGGTCACGGCACCAATAAACTGGTTCTACTCGACCTGCTGCAAGAGGTCCTTTTGAGGCCAGGGGAGTGAGATTTACACGTACAACTCTCACTGGCCCATGATGTACACTCTGAGATGCAAAAAGATACAGTGGCTTCCCTGATTGCATCAAATTCCATTTTCCATTTTCAAATTCCATTGATTTTGTTCTCTGGAATGCATTAGATGAAAACAGTGCTTTATCGCACATGTTTTGTGCAATATTGCAATTTTGCACAGTTAAATTTGCACTTTTGGATGGGAACCTAGCTAGTAACAATGCTCTTGAACAAATGACTGTTGATTAATTTATTATGTGAACACAATCAATCACCACACTGACCTTTCATGGGCTCATAATTCTCTCTCTCTCTCTCTCTCTCTCTCTCTAGACATAAACTCCCAGGTGACTGTACTAGTTAAAACTTTTTTGAGATATAAAGAACTAAATGTCCTCATCGATAGTGTTCGTCGGCTCTACCCAAAAATAAAGATCATTATTGCTGATGACAGTCTAAAACCAGAGAAGGTGGTCGGTGAGAATATAGAACACTATGTAATGCCCCCTGCACAGGTACAAACATCAGGTTGTATAAACTGAATGTTATTGTAATTTGCTTGAAGTATAAAAGTTTATAAATATTGTTTGGTCTTTCAGGGCTGGTTTGCAGGCAGAAATCTGGCAGTGTCACAGGTCACCACTAAGTACTTCCTGTGGGTGGATGATGACTTTTTGTTCCTTAATGAGACGCGTATTGAAAGCTTTGTAAGCATTATGGAAGCCGTTCCTGAACTAGATGTGGTAATTATGTCAATTATATCATCTTGATGACCTCAAATAAATATAAAAGTTGGGGTCAGTTAGATATCTTCAGCTCTCTGCGCATTCATATGATCAAAAACAGTACAATAGTAAATATTATGGAATTAAATTTTTTTTTTGAAGTTTTAAAGAACTGTTTTCTAATAGAATATATTTTAAAATGTAATGTATTCCTGTGAACAATACTCCAGTCAACTTTTTTGTAGTTAGGCCAGGGGTGCCCAATCCTGCTCCTGGCGATCGACTGTCCTGCACAGTTCATCTCCAACCCTAATCAAACACACCTGAATGTGATCCTAAAGACCTTAATTGGCTACTTCAGGTGTGTTTGATTAGGGTTTGAGATGAACTGTGCAGGACTGTCGATCGCCAGGAGCAGGATTGGGCACCCCTGAGTTAGGCTATTACTCATTTATTCTGTCTCTCTCCATCAGGTTGGTGGTGAGGTACAAGGAAATCAGTTCTTGTTTAAGCTGGAATATGAGGAAGGGAGTAGCGATGAAGGCGGCTGTATATCGCGGGTCAGTCGTACCCACGCGCCTCTGCCAGGTTTTGACGGCTGCTTCTTCGTGGATGTAGTTGTCAACTACTTCTTGGGCCGGACGGATGCTGTGCGACGGGTCGGCTTTGACCCGTTCTACAAAAGAGTGGCTCACGGTGGTAGGTGGACTTCAAACTGTTGATTGAAAACATCCACATCAAATGAAGTCACACGATGCGTTCTGGATGGGGTCTGTTGTTTAATTAACTTGCAAAGTGAAATTAAGCTTCAACAATAAGTTACAACATATTTTAGAGTTTAAAAGGATAGTTAAAAGCCAAAAATAAAAGTGTGAGAACTATGAAATATGAGGTTCTCGTGTGTTACGCATCACGTTTGAGCATCTTCAAGAACCAATGAGGTTCATTCTTGTGTTACGCATCACGTTTGAGCATCTTCAAGAACCAATGAAGTTCATTCTTGTGTTACGCATCACGTTTGAGCATCTTCAAGAACCAATGAGGTTCATTCTTGTCTTGCGCATCACATTTGAGCTTCTGCAAGAACCAATGAAGTTCATTCTTGTGTTACGCATCACGTTTGAGCATCTTGAAGAACCAATGAGGTTCATTCTTGTGTTACACATCACGTTTGAGCTTCAGCAAGAACCAATGAGGTTTATTATTGTCTTGCGTATCCTGTTTGAGCTTCAACAAGAACGAATGAGCACGTTTGAGCATCTTCAAGAACCAATGAGGTTCATTCTCGTGTTACGCATCACGTTTGAGCTTCAGCAAGAGCCAATGAGGGTCATTCTCGTGTTACGCAGCACATTTGATCTTCAGCAAGAGCCAATGAGGGTCATTCTCGTGTTACGCATCATGTTTGAGCTTCAGCAAGAGCCAATGTGGTTCATTCTTGTGTTACGCAGCACATTTGATCTTCAGCAAGAGCCAATGATGTTCATTCTTGTGTTACGCATCACGTTTGAGCTTCAGCAAGAGCCAATGAGGTTCATTCTTGTGTTACGCAGCACATTTGATCTTCAGCAAGAGCCAATGAGGGTCATTCTCATGTTACGCAGCACGTTTGAGCTTCAGCAAGAGCCAATGAGGTTCATTCTCGTGTTACACAGCACGTTTGAGCTTCAGCAAGAGCCAATGAGGGTCATTCTCGTGTTACACAGCACGTTTGAGCTTCTTCAAGAACCAATTAGGTTCATTCTCGTGTTACGCAGCATGTTTGAGCATCTTCAAGAACCATTGAGGTTTGTTCTCACACGTCAAGTAGGTTCGGTTGAGCTTCATTTTATGTTCGCTGATCAATGTTTATATGTGAATAAAAGCCTTTTTTGATTCCCCAAAGAACCTCTCAGTGAACATTTCTTAAAATAAGCTTTTTTTCATGTGAAGAGCTATTTAATAATCTAAAGAAACATTTTCCACAATTACAAACCTTCTGTGGAATGTAAAGTTTAGATGAATGTTGAAGGTTCTTTATGGAAACATTGATGCCAATAAAGAAACTTTAGTTTTAAGAAACAAGAATCTGATTTAATTTTTATTTTTTTTATTTACAGAATTCTTTGTTGACGGACTTGGAGATTTATTAGTTGTCACCTGCAAAGGTCTCAGAATTGGTCACCAAAAATATGGTCGCACAGACAAGTATGGTTCCTACAGGCATCCTCCCAAAAGTGATTCACAGACAAAAATAAGTCACAATTTTTTCAAGAACCATCTAAAATGCATAAAATACTAAGGGACACTTCAGGTGAAATATGATTTTCCTTACACATTATTAATCTTTGATTAATTAGATTTTTTTTTCTCTCTCTTTCAATCAAACTTATTGACAAATCTGTTCAGACTATTTTGGTCACACTTTAAAATAAGGTTCCATTAGTTAATATTAGTTAATGCATTTACTAACATTAAATAACACTGAGCAATATTTGTTTCAGTATTTAATAATCTTAATCTTAACGTTAGTAAGTAAAAATACAACTGTTCATTGTTAGTTCATTGTTAGTTCAGGTCCATTAAAACATACAACTTCTGATTTTAATATAATCTCAGAAAAATAAATGCTTTAGAAGTATTTTTCATTGTTAGTTCATGTTAACAAATGGAACCTTATTTTATGTTTTATATAGTATAATAATAGCAAAGTAACACAAAATAAAAATGATGTAGTGAATTGTGATCAAAACATGTTCAACTAAACTTAACTTAAATCTAAACTTGTTCTTTGTGTAGATTCCGGCTCTGATTCTGAACATTCTCTCGACTCCATGCATGCTGGGATGTTTTTTAAACACTAAGGAGTTCATATGTATGTTACAGAGTTGTCAGCTGGTTTTGACTTTTCCTTCAATATTACTTTTAAGTAATACGAGTTGGATCTAGTAACTAAAGAGCATACTGAAATGTATATGAGGGTAACAGGTATTATCGGTATAATGAGCTCAGGATAATGAGTATGAAAATTTTAGTGTCATCTTCATTTTTCTTCTTAGAATGTATTTCATTGGGTTTTTTATCTACTGCATACAAACGTATTTAAAGGGTTAGTTCACCCAAAAATGAAAATTAAGTCATTAATTACTCACCCCCATGCTGTACCAACCCCGTAAGACCTTCGTTCGTCTTCGGAACACAAATGAAGATATTTTTGATTAAATTTGAGAGCTGTATAACTACCACATTGGCTCCTAAGGGACTGCCTCTTGACGGCCCAAAAAGTCAATGAAGAAAATGTTTAAATATCCCAAGTGACTACCGTGGTTTAACTATATGTTTATCAAGCGACGCGAATACTTTTTGTGCGAAAAAACAAACAAAAATAACGAGTTTATTCGACTATTTCTTTTCTTCCTTGTAGGCCAGAACGAGACTTCCTTAGATTTCCACGACGCATGCGCGAGATTTGCGATCTGCTTACACCAGCTTACACCACTTCAGATCGCAATTCTCGCGCATGCGTCGTGGAAATCTAAGGAAGTCTCGTTCTGGCCTACAAGGAAGAAAAGAAATAGTCGAATAAACTCGTTATTTTTGTTTGTTTTTTCGCACAAAAAGTATTTCGCGTCGCTTGATAAACATATAGTTGAGCCACGGTAGTCACTTGGGATATTTAAACATTTTCTTCATTGACTTTTTGGGCCGTCAAGAGGCAGTCCCTTAGGAGCCAATGTGGTAGTTATACAGCTCTCAAATTTAATCAAAAATATCTTCATTTGTGTTCCGAAGACGAACGAAGGTCTTACGGGGTTTGTACAGCATGGGGGTGAGTAATTAATGACTTAATTTTCATTTTTGGGTGAACTAACCCTTTAAGTGTACACTACAGAATGTTAAAGGTATGCTAACGGTTGAAACAAGTGTAGCCAAGTCAATAGGGGGCGACGTCATCGGGTTGGGCTTTCAAACTGCCCTTGAATATTCCACTCCAATTTTAAGGTGCGTTCCATTCGACAGGGTCCCTACGCAGTGTTCACTGCTCCCTACTCCCTAAACACGGTACATCAGTTGAAGTGGACTTCGCTGTCAATATTCACTCATTTGGAATGCTCTGAAACGTCATCCAAAAAAGGCAACAACAGGGTCACGCAGATTATGATATAACTTAATAATATGTTAAATGTCTTAATTAAAATTTACTTTCCTTTCTAATTTAAAATCATATAGGCCTATAGATACATTCATAAATACTCTAGTTTGTATAATAATAATAATATTTAAGAATACTCAATGCGAAATTTAAATTTAAAATCTCTTCTACCGACTCAAACAGAGCTTGACGACGTAGATGTGACGTGAGCAACCCGTCTGTCTTCTAGTGGCTGTGGCATGAGAAATCTGAATCATTCCCTTCCAAAACTTGCAGAGGCGGAGAGTGTGAGTAGGAGCTGTCCATGAGCTAGGATAAACTTTAGCTAGGTATTCTGATTAATTATTTTGTCATTTTGCCTCCACGTTTCCCCGATTGCATGTGAGCTTCTTCTCCTGTCCATACGGTAATCTCTCTACTGTGCGACAGAGAGTCGCGTGGTTATGACGCAATCGTTAGCCTACTTTTACAAAAAACTGCTTCTACGGGGCCATAACATAAGCTACAAAGTAATGGATCATTTTATACATTGTCGTGTTTCTTTAGAAATAAATAATGGACAAATGGGGTCTTCAAACACCTCAGATGTAAAGTTATTTGCTGTCAAAGTGACGTCAAAATGAATGGGAGTCAATGGGAATGCTAACGCAAGTGAAGTTCTGTATACAAGATGGCAGCTCCCGCGAGGCTTCAACTTCCGGTCGATGGATTACCCCCTTGGTTCCGACTGATGATGCGGTGCACAATGACAGTATGTTGATTTTCACTCGCCACTTCCTGTGAAGTGATGTTTCGATGTTCCCTTATTCCCTACGGCGTTTTCAGTGCCCTTCGAACTGAACATGTTCGTTCACTTCAGATTGGAATCTCACTTAAAGGTCCTGTATTATCCCCTTCTTATTCCCCTAAAATAAGTCTCTGATGTCCCCAGAATTTGTATGTGAAGTTTCAGCTCAAAAAACCCAACAGATCATTTTTTACAGCATGTTTAAATTGTCATTTTTTGGGGCTCAGAAAAACGCACTGTTTTAGTGTGTGCCCTTTAAATGCAAATAAGCTGCTGCTGCTGCCGGCACAGGGGGCGGAGCTTCATGAGCTCGCGCTTAATCTCACAGAATGATGACAATATCAGAAACTCTCAGTAACGGTGTTCATTTCGAGTCGGACAATAATGCCTACGGAGTCAGAGTGCTATATAGAGATGGAACAGGTATAGTTTAGTAGTTTAATTACGATTATAACGTATTTGTCATCTGCTTGTATGCATCCATTATTTATTAATAGCATACAAGTCTGCTGTTTCGGACCAGGTCCGACTGATGATCAAAAAACTGTTCTACTGACGTCATTAAAGAAGGAAGTAGAGGGATGTAGTCCAAACGGGCCATTCGATGTAGGCTTCTTCTGTTAAATAAAATATCTCGCTTGGCATTTAACTTTGAGCTTTATAATTTTACAGATATTATTTATACTCTAACAACAAAATTACACACTAACTAAAGTTTGAAACATGGGATCACAAAGAATGGGACCTTTTAAGATAGCGAAATACCCTGTAAAGTCCACTTATGGTCGAATGGAACGCACCTCTATTTAGGTACGGGATTTCAGATAATCTGGGGGCTTCCTGTACAGATATTCAATTGAATGAATATAGGCAGAATTACTATAAACAAAGCTCTACTTTTATTAGATACATGGATTCTGGTCTTATTTGAGTTTACGTACATTTTTCTGGTCTTATTCACTATTCAGGTCTTATTTTGATTTTACATGTTCTTTGTAATGCATTATTTTTTATATATATAAAATCATATCTAAATACATTAAAATACGGGGTAAACTACATCCTGTGTGGATTTACTTTGAAAGGCAGTTCTGTTTGCAACCCTAAAAGCTCATTTGCATTTTCTTGTATATGCTAGTTCAAAGGTTTGCATAAGACAGCTCGTTTGCATTTCGTGTGTTGTCATGAACAGCATTTTTAAAATGCTTGGTCCACTTATAATGTAACATCAAAAAACATCCTAATTTAAAAGTAAATGCTATTTATTATCCTGTTTTTGACCCTCTCTTTCAAACACTTCATGGCCATGCCATTCAAGACTTGAAGTAAACGCCCACTGCTGTGATTGGGTAACAGTTTTGCATATTTAAATAAGAACTTGGAGTTACCATAGTTATAACTGACACAGGATCTGGGGTCTGATAGAAAATGTTTTTTTTTTTTTAATTCTTTCATATACTATTTTGACTTCTATCTTCTGCCCAAGTTTGGAATAGTATTTTAACTGATATAAAAATAGTATTTTAATTATTATTTAACCTTTTCATGCATGAATTATGATAATCTCAGTCAGGACTTTTTTATGTGTTTCTATTGCTCTTGGGGCATAAAAAAAGATTTTATTCAATTTTTTTAACAAATTTTTCAAAGAGATTTTCAGATGTCATGCATTTATTGAAGAGATGCTGTATTACACATACAATAATCAAACATATAAAGTATGTATTTAACAAACTAATCTATACTATGTATTTAACAAACTAATCTATACAATTATATCAAATCATGTGAAAACTATAAAATATATTAGAAAATATAAATCCGAAATATTGCAAAGGCAATTGACCTTCATACAATTTGCACTTTGGGTATCTTTGATATCAGAACATGAGGACGTGATTCCATCAGGATTTTCTACAGCCTGTCAATGTACAACTGTGGAAACCACTCGGATGTTCCTCCAGTGTGTCAGAGTATGTCAATTTACCCTTATTAGCTGATAATTCTGATTATGTTCAAGATTGACACATTTCCAGCATACCCCTCTTTTAAGAAACCCTAGCGATAGGTTTTTTTTTTTTCAATCTCATCTGAAATTAGCAGTGTTGGGGTAATGCATTATAAGACATGAATAACAAATTCAGAATACTTTTTTGATGCAACAAGTAAAGTAATGTGTTCCAAGTACATTCATTACATAATCAGATTTGTTTAAATGTTACGAGTGAAGTAATATTTTATACAAGTAACATGCATTACGTAATCAGGTTACTTTTTGATCTAACAATTAATTACAAGAAATGTACATTACCTAATCAGATTACTTTTTGATCCAACAAGTAATTACAAGAAATGTGCATTACATAATCAGATTACTTTTTGATCTAACAATTAATTACAAGAAATGTGCATTACATAATCAGATTACTTTTTGATCTAACAATTAATTACAAGAAATGTACATTACCTAATCAGATTACTTTTTGATCCAACAAGTAATTACAAGAAATGTGCATTACATAATCAGATTACTTTTTAATCTAACAAGTAATTAATAAGTAATGTGCATTACCTAATCAGATTACTTTTTGATCTAACAATTAATTATAAGTAATGTGCATTACCTAATCAGTTTACTTTTTGATCTAACAAGTAATTACAAGAAATGTGCATTACATAATAAGATTACTTTTTAATCTAACAAGTAATTAATAAGTAATGTGCATTGCCTAATCCAATTACTTTTTGATCTAACAATTAATTACAAGAAATGTGCATTACCTAATCAGATTACTTTTTGATCTAACAAGTAATTAATTATATGTAATATGCATTACGTAATCAGATTACTTTTTGATCTAACAATTAATTACAAGTAATGTGCATTACCTAATCAGATTACTTTTTGATCTAACAATTAATTACAAGAATGTGTATTACCTAATCAGATTACTTTTTGATCCAACAAGTAATTACAAGAAATGTGCATTACATAATAAGATTACTTTTTAATCTAACAAGTAATTAATAAGTAATGTGCATTACCTAATCCGATTACTTTTTGATCTAACAATTAATTACAAGAAATGTGCATTACCTAATCAAAATACTTTTTTAAATCAGATTACTTTTTGATCTTACAAGTAATTACAAGAAATGTGCATTACCTAATCAGATTACTTTTTGATCTAACAAGTAATTAATTATATGTAATATGCATTACATAATCAGATTACTTTTTGATCTAACAATTAATTACAAGTAATGTGCATTACCTAATCAGATTACTTTTTGATCTAACAATTAATTACAAAAATGTGTATTACCTAATCAGATTACTTGTTGATCTAACAAGTAATTAATTATAAGTAATGTGCATTATGTAATCAGATTACTTTTTGTCGTTACAAGTAAACAAACGCATTACAATAACGAGCATTATGAAAACAGATTACTTTTTAATCTAACAAGTTATTACAAGTAACATGCATTAAGTAATCAGATTACTTTTTGGATGTAACAAGTAATGTGTTTCAAGTACAGTCATTACATAATTAGATTTGTTTAAATGTTAAGAGTAATGTATTCCAAGTAACATGCATTACGTAATCAGATTACTTTTTGATCTAACAATTAATTACAAGAAATGTTCATTGCGTAATCAGATTACTTTTTGATCTAACAATTAATTATAAGTAACATGCATTACGTAATCAGATTTCTTTTTTATGTTATGAGTAAATAAATCCATTACAAGCAACATTCATTACAGAAACAGATAATGTTTTGATCAAATAAGTGATGCATTACGTAATCAGGTTACTTTTTGATGAAATGAGTAACGCATTACAAGTCACATACATTATGTAATTATATAACTTTTCGATGTCAATGAAAATTACACAAATATTTTTATTTACAGTCAAAAAAGTATTTTCAAAAACAATACAGTATAAGTATAAAATAGCTAAAATATAGCAATTGATGCATGAGGTCCACTATAGTGAACAGGTGATAAACAGATTTTTCTCCCAATCAAACCTTTTACTGTGATGACTTATTCGATATTGCTTGATGCTTTTTTTTACTTACAAGAGTCTCCTGGGATAGAAGGAATGGATGGATATTCCAGAGCATCTTAGTTTGAAGGGGAAAATAGTCAAATCACGATGACTTACAACTTGCTTGCAATGTGGAGGGAGGTACACGAAGATAATCTGAACAGTAGATGTACAATTCTGAAGCTATAACTTTGATAACTTCTAATATGTAAAATTGATTTTATTGTCCACTGCACTGTCTATTGCGTTACTCGGACATAAATTGAATATATTTTTTTACCAGGGTAATCAGTCTCCGTAAAGACCGTCAAAAATTGCCAGTGCCGACTATATTTCAAGTCGTCACGGCGGGGTATTGGGTAAAGTTTTCAATTAGCAATAATCGCGCCTCGGATAAACCTCATAGGCTACGATACTGCCACTGCGCAAAGCTAAAGATACAATGTAACACGGTCACTATCACATCAAACATGCAACCCTTTACAGAGACGGTAACAAAATGTCGCCCATGACAAGCTAACCAAGTGAAAAAGTAGGACCAAACATAAGTGCTGATATCAATCGAGCGGTGCGTCTAAAATATGCAAATGAGCAAAAATAGCATTTTAAAAAATATTTTTGCTTACTTTCGCGTTGCATCATGGGAATGGAGTGACGTAGTGAAACGTGGGCGAATGAAGAGATATCTAGTTTCAGAGCAATAACAATCAACTCTGAATCCGAGGATATCAGTGGACCGGCTCATCTATACAAGTAATACCAGAATATAAACGAAAACACGACATAAGAGAATTATAAATCCTAATTTACGAGCAAAACAAAACAATGTAGTGACATCACGGCCACGTGAGCGTTACTCTGATGCAGTGCATTTAACCACCGCTAGATGTCAGAAACAGCTCACTTATGAGATGTGACATCAACATTAAAACGGCAACTACACACAATCAACAATAAAGGCATAACCAAGAGGTTACAAGATATACAGTTGCTGTACCCTATAGCTTACTACCGTTGTATTAATGTGTATAAAATGCATCGTCAGGTTGTTCATTGTGGTTTGATGTTTTTCATTGTGCTGATGCTGACAGGGTCAGTGAGTCTGTGACTGTCTGGTGATGATGTCAGCACTTTGACTGACAGGATGAAGTCTTCATGATCAGCAGAACGGTCAGTCATGAGGAGGAATTTATTTCTGCAGCTCACGTTGACCTACATAACCTAAAAGTGTTTGGATTGTTTAAACTCATTTATCATTCAGATAAAGAACTTATGAAAAGCATTGTATAGTTTTTAGGGCTGATAAATGTAGGACACATCTGTCTTTGATAAATTGTTGTACAGTTTCTCTATCCAGAGTGTTTGTCATTGCACACTTACTGTTCTAGAAATCTTTTTATATTTGTGTGTATTAAACATATTACCTCTGTATGGGTCCAGGATGGAGCTTCGCATATGGAAGCAGCCTGAGGCCCTGTCGTTCCTCCTTTGATTTGGATCTGGATCTCAGGGCTGGAAATAGAGATGAACAGATGGTAGAGTGATGGCATTGGATCAGGCTGAGCGACCGGGCCGGGCCGCACCCACGCCGTACCCACTGCACCGCGAAATCGCTGAGGGTTTTACACCAAACCCACACGAGAGCTCTAGCTTTCTCTGTGAGAAAGAGCTGCTGGTCTGAAGGATAAAAATGTCATGTAGGAACATCACCACCATTTCACAGCTCAACAGCAGGGAGTAACTCAATAATACGTATTGATATTATAAAATAAATATAATATACTGTAATTTGTACTTATAAAACAATCACCTTGCTTTCTATAGAGCAAAAATAATTAATTATTATTATTACTTATTAATATTGAAAAATAAATAGAAAATAAATTTATAATGAGCTTATTATTACCATTATCGTTTTAAATATTATTAATGTTATATATTGATATTATAAAATAAATAGAAATATAATTATACAATAAAATATTAGTGTTATTACGTTATACAAATAAAATGATATTTAAAGTCATATTTTAGTGATATTTAAAACAGGAAAAATAATGCAACAAAGTTTGTACAGCAGATCTAGAAGAAAATAGTGTCATAGTCCATTAAGTTCAGTGATGGTTCATTTCTATTGTAAAAAAGGTATTAATTTAGTTAATTTATCTAGCCTATACAGCCGCTCTGGAGAAAAGAGTGATGTCATCATCCTGCTCAGCTCAGTTCAGTTCTCATATAATGGTGTAAATGCAAACAGATCAATAATATTGTTGAATGTTAAGTGTCCCCAACTGAGCAAGCCAAAATCCAATGGCAACCAAGGCGATAAAGCCAAAAAAAAAAAAAAAGCAACAGTGGCAAGGAACCAAAACTCCAAAAATCAGGTGTGGAGAATGGAGGAAAAAAACCTTGGGTTCTGATTATGATTCAGGCAGCATTACGGGTGATTATTATCCAGTTCCATCTGGTTTAAAATCAGAGTCATGCTGGTATGGAGACGAGTTTGTTGAGTATTAGTGCAGATGGCTGTCGTGTTGATGAGGCCTTCACAGGGGGAGTCTAGTTGACACAACCTCTGCTGACACTTCGTTGTGGTCATGTCTACGAGTTGGTCCACCATCTGATCTGGATACGGCCCGGATCCGGCTGACTACATCATGCGTTGTGGCCGTGTCTAGGCGTAGGTCCATCATCTGATCTGGATACGGCCCGGATCCGGCTGACTACATGATGCGTTGTGGTCGTATCTAGTAGCAGGTCCACCATCTGATCTGGATACGGCCCGGATCCGGCTGACTACATCATTCATTGTGGTCATGTCTAGGCGTAGGTCCACCATCTGATCTGGATACGGCCCGGATCCGGCTGACTACATCATGCGTTGTGGCCGTGTCTAGGCGTAGGTCCATCATCTGATCTGGATACGGCCCGGATCCGGCTGACTACATCATGCGTTGTGGCCGTGTCTAGGCGTAGGTCCATCATCTGATCTGGATACGGCCCGGATCCGGCTGACTACATGATGCGTTGTGGTCGTATCTAGTAGTAGTTCCACCATCTGATCTGGATACGGCCCGGATCCGGCTGACTACATCATGCGTTGTGGTCATGTCTAGGCGTAGGTCCACCATCTGATCTGGATGCGGCCCGGATCCGGCTGACTACATCATTCATTGTGGTCAAGTCTAGGCGTAGGTCCACCATCTGATCTGGATACGGCCCGGATCCGGCTGACTACATCATGCGTTGTGGTCGTGTCCAGCAGGTCCATCATCTGATCTGGATACGGCCCGGATCCGGCTGACTACATCATTCATTGTGGTCATGTCTAGGCGTAGGTCCACCATCTGATCTGGATTCGGCCGGATCCGGCTGACTACATCATGCGTTGTGGCCGTGTCTAGGCGTAGGTCCATCATCTGATCTGGATACGGCCCGGATCCGGCTGACTACATGATGCGTTGTGGTCGTATCTAGTAGTAGTTCCACCATCTGATCTGGATACGGCCCGGATCCGGCTGACTACATCATGCGTTGTGGTCATGTCTAGGCGTAGGTCCACCATCTGATCTGGATGCGGCCCGGATCCGGCTGACTACATCATTCATTGTGGTCAAGTCTAGGCGTAGGTCCACCATCTGATCTGGATACGGCCCGGATCCGGCTGACTACATCATGCGTTGTGGTCGTGTCCAGCAGGTCCATCATCTGATCTGGATCTGGCCAGGTTAAAGAGAAGTGTTTTTAGTCTAGATTTAAACTGGGGCTAAATAAGAAAAGGATCTTCCACGTGTAGTTGAAAATGTATACATTGTTAATTAGGGAGCTAATGCAGTGTTGACATAACCAGGCAGATATGGTCATACTTCCTGGTTCTATAAGAACTCTAGCTGCTGCTTTTAGAGAGCAATATTGCATTATAAGTTAATTATCAATATTATTTTTTACTAACTAATGATAAATAAATATAAAATCATATTATTTAGAGAAATTAAGTTAATTAATAAGTCTAATTATTATGATTATAATTATTATTAGTATTATCAATAAGTTACTATTTATTTTATAAAATAAATATAAAATATAACTGCATAATGAATTATTATTATTATTATTAATATTAAGTTACTTATTAATATCATACAACACAAATTTTATAGAACAATTATATTGCATAATAGAGCAAAAGTAAATTATCATCATTATTATTACTAATAAAGATGATAAAATAAATATATAAAATAAGAAATGTTAAAGAAATAAAAGTAGTATTTTTATTATTAAGATAATTCAGGATGTTAAAAATAAATATAAAATATTATTATTTTATAAATTATTATTATTATTATTAGTTTACTGAAATGTAACTGAAATGTAGCAAAAAAAATGCATGTGAACTGAAAGAAACTGTATTCAGAGGAGATCAAAGCAAATCAGGAATTAGATGATTTAAAAATGAAGACTGCATTATGAAAATAAAGATGCCTTTGTGCTCTTTGATCAAAGTGATGATGACAACAACCAAGTTATCTATGAGTTTGTGTGTCTGTCAATTCAGTGAAGTTCTCATTATCATGATCATTATCAAGAAATAACACTGACATTTCCGTTTCGGCTTCCCAAATGCAGGTTATTTTTGTACGAGTCGGCGTAGAGTCTCGCATTAGATCTGGGTGAATAAGGAACCAGAATTGAATTATAGGTTGAGTGGAGGAGTGACTATCATCTCATCATCTCTCACTCCACTGAGTCATAAAGCTACACAGCTCTCAAACACAGCACAGGACGAACAAAACCAACAGATGCAAGTGTGGACGCATGAATGGAGCTGATCTTATAGCACACAGGTGGGCATACCTGCGCAACACAATTAGCACATGCAGCTGGTCAAAAGCGCACAGACAAATATATATATATATATTTGCATATATATTCAGCATCAGTCACATTAACTGTATGTCATTAGATTTACAGGTTTGGAAAAAGATCAGCAAATGATCCTCTAATCTGGCCTTTTTAGAGGACTTTCTTCTCAGGATGAATGAGAGGATGCATAATTGCTTTTTACCTGACATCTTTGAAAGACAGATACAATGATTAAAGCATCCATAGCCAGGATATCATTATAAAATATGACATGATTTTAAAAAATACCTATAACATCGACTATGCAATAAACTTTAATTTATTTAGTGCTGATAAAATTATTAAAGGAGTAGTTCACTTTTGAAAAAACCTTTGCTGATAATTTACTCACCCCCATGTCATCCAAGATGTCCATGTCTTTCTTTCTTCAGTCGAAAAGAAATGAAGGTTTTTGATGAAAACATTCCAGCATTTTTCTCCATATAATGGACTTCAGTGGGAACCAAACGGTTCAAGGTCCAAATGAGAGTTTCAGTACAAACTGCAAACTGTTCAAAGGGCTTTAAACGATTCCAGACGATGAATAAGGGTCTTATCAAGCGAAACTATCGCTCATTTAACCCCTTCGCTGTCACCCCCCTTTTTGAGAATGGGGGTTAAAATGCACTATTCAAACTTAAATGGTTATAATTCAAGAATGCTTTGGAATATATACCCAAAGCTTTCTTGAGTAAACAAGTTTTATAAACAAGTTTGGTCTTGTTTTGAAGTATACACTCAGCAGATTATTGCTGAAGTGAAAACGTTTCAAAAAATGAAAGTATGAAAAAGTTATGGAAGTTTAAATTTACAGTAAATCAAATATACTGTATATTTTTATTTTATATAAAATATACATTTTACAAAATATTTTTACTCTAAAATTACTATAAAATCATAGCCATAAATCTAACCAAGTTATGTTCCAAGTTTGAAGTTGATTTCACAAAAATTGAAGTTCCCATGAGATTTTGTTTAGGCGTAGTAGCAAAAATAGCCACTGGGTGCCATTGAATTTAGTTGTATACATTCTGCCTTAACAAATTAAAAAGATTTTTGTCCAAATATCACTTCTGTCACAAAATTTGAGATCTTGAGACACAGACCTTTCTGACAATATGTGTTTTGTCAAGATTAGAAAAAGTTTTGATCATAAATTATGAAATATAATGATGCCCAAAAGGGGAGAAGCCTGATAAAATAAGTGCTGTTTCTATAACACAACGTTCAATTATAAAACTGTTTTCACAGGATGAATTCTGAGTTTATAAGCTTTGAAATGATACCTAATTTATGATAACTACTACAATATATGATATACTGTAATAAAAAAGGCGATAAAAATAATATTATATTTTAGAGAATAATTTATATATATATGTGTGTGTGTGTGTGTGTGTGTGTGTGTGTGTATATATATATATATATAATCATTTTTAGAGGATAATATACTATAATTTTTATTGAAAAATACAGGATTATATATTTTATTATGAACTTTTAGCATAAAAACAGAAGTTTCACTGATTAAAAGTGGGTGCATCGACTTTTTGTGACAAAGGTCAGAACCCTTGAATAATTCCAGGATATTCTTTTTTTTCATTGGTTGTTGTGTTAAATCTTACCCAGATACAATAGTGCTCTTTTCTGATTGGCTATTGAGTAGCATCTTTCTTTTTTTGATTGGCTGATAAGTGGCAGGGTCGACCGCTGAACTCCGCTTGATTCCCGCCGGTTCCATCATGAGAGCGGCACGGCCTGAGAAATTATGGCATATTAAATATATTATAAATAGTTTTTTCCGCATGAGAATTACAATGTGTGATGGGAGTGCGTGACAAGACCGAAATGCGTGACACTGTAAAAAATATTCCACACTCTACATTAAGGGGGACCACATGACGGTGAGTAGGCTAATTAATGACAGAATATTCATTTTTGGATGAACCAACCCTTAAAACCATGACCAACAAACCAGTTTAGCCTGGATTAACCGTTTCCTTAACCGGGATATCATATTCATTTACATTTAGATTCCATAGGCTACTAGCCTCCTGTGGTATTCTTGAAAGTCTCTTGAAGTAGGTTAACGTGTTTTTCTTTTCTTTTTCTTACTCTTAAACGCTACATTTTAGCTCGACATAGATAGCGTTAGTCTGTAGCGTTAACAAAACAGCACAGACGCAAGGACGTCTGTGTAAACGACCCCTGTATAATTCAGAATTTCGTTTTGCACACAACTAGTGAACTGCCGCTTTTCCAGCGGGACTGCAGTCTCCGAGTAGCGGAGGTGTGCGATGAATCACACGGGGCGCTTTAACGAAACGTGTGTCTAAAATTAGCCGCCTTAGAATGTGTGATGAGTTTTTCTCAACTCTGCGATCTCACACTATGCCACCTTTCCTCGTGTAAGAGCCTCCATCTGCCACACAATCTTTCCACGGCGGGCCCCGGGAAGCCACTGACTGGGACGAATTACAGGCGCCAGGATCCTTCACTTCAACAGTCGGAAGCTTCATGGAGGAGGGAAAAAAGACGCTTGAAATCTCAGCTGTCAGGGAAGTAAATCATTATGAATCAGGCTATGAAAACGGAATCGGCAGTAAGGCCGTATTGACTTTCTGTCTCAAGGTCTGAAAGAGGATGGATGAGGAATTCACATCTTTTATGGGTAGTTAAATTTAACCAAGGCCTCTTTTTTCTGGTTTAGAGCACACGTACAGCAAATGTTTGTTGCTCGCCTCGGCCAGTAGAGGGCTCTCCAACGGCGTCGAGCGCGCGCACAACAACAGACAGATGGAAACGGTAGGCTATTGCTACTTTATTGATCCCTGAAGGGAAATTCAGTGCAAAACGGCAGCAACATCAAATAAAGTGTGCATAAATACACAACTTTAAGCTCACAGCACTAAACATTACAGATAGTGCAGCCAATCGTGTCGTATAGGGCCACAGTGAAGTCTCACACTAACCAGCGCTGTCATAAACGGCTCAAATTCAATTGAATTCAAATAGAAACTGAGCTGAAGGTTTTGGCTTGATATCAATGATTATAAATTTTCTTTTTTGAATTTTCCCTAATGAAGTGCTTAGTCATTCAGTGCAAACACTTACAAAGCAGTTGTTGATACAGGATGGTAATACATTGGTACTTAGGCCTATGGTTCTGAATTGTTATGCAATGGTACTGCAAAGTATTAACATGATACAGGGACAAAATAAAAATGAGATAGGCTATTTCTTTTGTGTGAACTGCAGCTTTATTTTGAAGAGAGATTGATGTAGTTTAGAAATGCATTGTTGGATTTAACCTCTGACTTAAATATTTTCGTTACAGTGTCATGATCTGCTGTTCTGCAAAACTGTGTTGTTTAACAATCCAGTCACACTTAAAAATAATCCAGTCGCACATGTGTCTGTCTGCTCTGGCCTGTAACTCATCACTCACATGGTTGCCTGCGAAGGCCGTTTCTCTGCAAGGATCTCATTATCCGATCTCTCTCTTTTTCATTTCCTTATTTCGCTCTCCGTGTCTCTTCTCCTTGTCTCTCTCTCTCTCTTTCTCACACACTTCCATCTTGTGTACAGCTGCCTCAGCTGTAAGTCTGACACAGGGCCGCCACTCTTGATTCATCCCATGAGTCTTTGGGGCAGTGCCCGCTCTCTTCTCAGACATGCACATTTGCATAACCATAAATCACTCACCAGAAGTGACACTCAGTAAACAAGGAGGCTCTGGATCTCGGCCTCTCTCTTTCTTTCTGGACAGCTACAGGTTTCAGATAAAATAAAGAGATGGATCTGTGCAAAACATGACTTTGTTTCACCCTCAAATTCAAAAGAAAGACATTTAAGATTATATTTTGCACAAAGAAAATAAAGCCTCTTTTAGGACCATTAAAAGGATAGTTCACACACTATTGAAAATTCAGTCATCATTTACTCACCCTCATGTTGTTCCAAACCTGTATGAATTACTTTCTTCTGTTGAACACAAAAGAAAATATTTTGAAGAATATGGGCAACCAAACTGTTGATGGACCCCATTAAAGTAGTAGTTCACTTTTAAAAAAATGTGATAATTTACTCACCGACATGTCATCCAAGATGTCCGTGTCTTTCTTTCTTCATTTGAAAAGAAATTAAGGTTTTTGATGAAAACATTCCAGGATTTTCTACATATAATGGACTTCAATGGGAACCAAACGGTTCAAGGTCCAATTGGCAGTTTCAGTACAGCTTCAAAAGGCTTTAAACGACACCAGACGATGAATAAGGGAGTCATGACTCGAAAAAAGATTTGTTCGTTTTGATGAACGAACAGGAGAGTCACGAACGCTCATCACAGAACAGAGCAAGGCGAGCATTTGTGCTTATAAAACGTACTTTTTTATTTAATTTTTTAAATGAGCGATCGTTTCGCTAGATGAGACCCTTTTTCATTGTCTGGTGTCGTTTAAAGCCCTTTGAAGCTGCACTGAAACTCTCATTTGGACCTTGAACCGTTTGGTTCCCATTGAAGTCCATTATATGGAGAAAATCCTAGAATGTTTTCAGCAAAAACCTTAAATACTTTTCAAATGAAGAAAGAAAGACATGGACATCTTGGATGACATGGGGGTGAGTAAATTATCAGCAAAAGTTTAAAAAAAAAAAGTGAATTACTCCTTTAACTTCCATAGTATGGAAAGAAAATACTATGGATGTCAATGGGGTCCATCAACTGTCTGGTTGCCCATATTCTTCAAAATAAAAATAATACATTTATACAGGTTTAGAACAACTTGAGGGTGAGTAAATGACTTTTGGGCTTTTCAATTATCCTTAATTTTCAAATATCCCTTTAGATTTTCATTAAAATGAAGCATATCTCTCCATTACTGTAATGCAAGGGTGTCTCATTCTCTTTATATGGAAACTATATTATTTATATAATAATCAAATATTAATGCATCATAGATTTATATATTTTTTTTGACAATTAAGCACATCTTTCCTCTTATTCTCATTACCATGATGTACAAAAATCTCATTCTCTGACATGAATTATTTGTGTTTAGTTTATTATATTATATAATTAAAGTAAAATATATACCATTTTAGGCTTAAATAGTAAACAAATAAAATAGAAAAAATGTAAATAAAACATCCAGACAGATTATGATAGTAAGAATTGGGGCTTAATTGTTATGAAAATAATGCAAAAGTTCTTAATGGTCGTATAGGCTTAATTTTCTGTTATGCAAGATTTTAACATGGAGGATGATTTTGTGCATGGCTGTATAAGGTGTATACACATGCTAAATGTTCTGGAGAGGACTTCTGGGTGGTTATCCAGTACAATGACCTGTTCGGAGTCTCTTGGGCCCTGCACAAGAATGCTGGCAGAACGCTTTTAGAAACAGCTCTCAAATTTACAGCCCCATACAATAGAATCCCATATAGAGATCTGGGTTTGACATCTCGTGTTTGATTGAACACCTCATATTTTGCTTCCCCACACACAGAGCTGCAGAAATAGGATAATTTATTGTACGACCCCTGACAAGAATAAACTACACCGTGTCCCACTGCAGGAGATGGATGTGAGTGTGTTACACTTTCACAGGTGACTGGCACTGCTGACAGATGATACACACAATAGAGTTTGATCTGTCAGTGAAAGTTGTTTGAGTTCAGCCCGCTGACTGTGCCGCATAAAGCAAAACACAAATAAAGCTAATTAATATCAGAAGGTTATGCCATACTTTGTTATAAAACATGGTACTGAATGATTAGCCTACAATATTTCCATTACCATATTACATACTTTAGTATTTTGGACATCTATAAAGTACAAAAAATGCCATAGGCTAGGAACTATATAAAAGTACCAACTGATATGGTAATGGTGCCTGTCTATAATAGCCAACTTCAAATAGATTAATCTCACCTACACTAGATTAAAAGCATTGAAGATCGAGCTATCTTCCATCATGTCTTCGCTTGTTCTGTGGTTTTAAGCTCTCAGCTCGGGGAAGGGGAGGAGACACACTCACACAGCACACACACACCAGCTCCGTTCCCCCGTACGAGAGTAACCGGGCTGGAGGAGGAGAGCGCGATCGGACCTCCAGGTGTGTATGTGTGTGTGTGAGAGAGAGGGAGTGAGAGAGAGAGTGTTCAAGTCACACCTGGATGCATCATGTGATCAGATACCTGGGCGTGTAGCGAGCGTTCAGTGTTTTATCCAGTAACGGGCAACACGGAACTGAAGAGCTGTGTCTCTCCGCGCGTGAGTGACATGTGAACTTTCCGTGCACCGGGAATCTATTCCTCAATCTGAAGGGAAACCGTGGTCTGGACGCTGCAACTACCGAACTACCAAGATAGGTAAGTCTGTATTTGTGTGTCTGACGCTGAATGGTTTGTGTTGCACATTCCAAAAGACCGTATAGAGCAGTTCACGGTTGTTTTTGGGTTCAGACGGGACGCACATCCCGGGCTGACGGAGACGCATGTTGCATGTCAGATGATGGACCCGATTGTGTGTAGTGAATAGCCTTTTCAACATTCATTCCTTGAAATTAGAATGCGTTTTTCTTTGTTACTACTTTTCATTTAGCCTAATTATTAATGTTGTTTCTTTCACTAGTTGTTATTCAAACTGGTATGGTCCGCGAACTATGACTTTCCAGTGAGTCTTATCGTTTTTGTCAGTATTTTTATATCGGTTAGTGTCGCCCATAACGATATCCGTCAAACTATCTTGAAGACATTTTGTTTGTTTGTGTATCTATATTAAAATGATTATTAATGACTGTTGGTCTTTCGATATTATGACAACGGAAAGTGCTCGTTTGTCGTTCTGTTGATATCTTCGTGACGTCGCGAGCGCATATTTAGCTGACTAACTTACTCTTTTGGTTACTTAAATGGTTGAAACTGTTATTTAAATGTATTATACTTCTATTTAAAACGGAAACATAGTTTTAAAGACCCTCAACCCTTTGTTTTGACTTATTTTGATGGGTTCAGACAACCCATATCCCCATAATTCGCATCCTACTTCAATAGCTGCCTACTTGACTATCGGTTAGTCTTGCTGCTACTAGTCAAAATCCCAGCAGTGGTGAGTAACTGTGTTTCATTGTTGCAGGTAGTTTTTGGCATTGTTGGCACTGTTTCAATCTTAGTAACCCTACTAAACAAGCAAACGGATAAAACCAGCCTAAGCTGATTGGTTGCTGGTCTCTCTGACTGGTTTTAGAGGGTTTTTGGACACTAGTCTTTTTGGCTGGTCTTAGTTAGTCAAGCTGAGAAACCAGCTAAAAACCAACTGAACGCCAGCTTGGCCAGGCTGCTTTTTAAACTAGCTTTTAAATCTGTTCTTTCTTAATGGTTGACCAGTCATACTCGAAATGATTGCAATGAATTGGTTACCAGTTTGAGATAATGGCAATATTTGTTCCTCTCCTTGTGTCACTTCCAAAACAACCCAGTAGTGGCTTTCCCCCCGCCCCACCCAAAAAAATATTTTAATGAAATTGAACAAAATATCCCGCCAAATGGCAATTCAAGCAATTTAATGTCTCATTTGCTGTTTAATTATTAATGCCATGAACCCAACTGCTAGTTATGACCTTGATTTGTCTTAGGCTAATGGATGGATTCATTTTTAATGGGTTGGATCTGGTTAATAGTCCCCAAGTCTTGCACTTCTCTTGACATTTCACCGTGTCGTGATTTAAAACCACTAGTTACGTTTCAGGTTTCAGTGGTAAAAGGTTAAATTGTGCTTGTTTAGCAGCTGTGCTTTTCCCACATTGTTCATTCACTTTGCATGTGCGCTCGAGTACAGCGCGAGTACAACAGGTCCGGAGACAAGCTCTTTTTGTGTCTTTAACTGTGTAAATCCCGCTGTTTGTCTTGGCACACTGGCTCCTTTCAGCCCGAGCTCTGAAGTTGTGCGTCTCACATTGTACCGCCTTGTTGTGCCTCTAAATTGCGTCTCTATTGGGCTCTCCTCTATTTCTATGCCGAGCTCTACAGTGAAAGGGAGGAGACATCCCTGGGGGATTATCCTCATTAAATGGCTTTAAACAAACGAGCCAGATTAGCCGGGATCGTTCTCCATGTGGGGGCAACAGAGCCAAGGGTGGGTGTGGTGTGGTGAAACGAACAACCCCAGCAGCAAGAGGCAGCGTCCTCATAAATACACACCATCTGCGCTCACGCACACACACCACGTATTCGGCGTGAAATCAGGTCCTGCTCCTGCCTACAGCGCTCAGGCTTATCTGCCATCCAGCGAGCGTTTAGAATGGAGCGACTGTCCCTTATCTGAGCGGCGAAACGCATGATGAATGTCCTCTCTGCACGGAGCTGAATGATTTCATTCACCTTCCGAATGTCCCTGTGTTTTACGCTCAGAAATCATCTATTACCCACAATCACCTGCAGGGCTGTCAGCGAAAGCACTTGGCTGGAGCACTTGGGTTTATCAAAAGCTAAATAAAGAGGTAGCATTTGTCTGGTGTTTGCCTGCAGGATAGTGATGTTTAATGTTGGACATTCACCCTTCCTCTGTAGCAGCAACAGCACCCATGACTTCTTTTTATTTGGAGGGATCTGTTTTTCCATCAACAATGCCTAATTCAGAATACTTTGCCAAAGGAGAAATGACACAGAAGAACTTCCTTTTTTGCCTCCCCTGTGGTTTGGCCCATTACAGGCTTTTAGGCATGTTCTCATGTTGCCAGTTTGTGCCTGAGTGTCTTTGATTGGTCATTTGGGTTGCCTTTTAGCATGTCAGACTCTGCTCTGCACTTAAAGTAAGGCATGTTGACATTGGAGATTCTTGGAAACGTTGGATGCTTTTCTTGTATCGGTGTGTTGAGTCTGGCTGCTCTAAAATGGCTTTCTCACACTGATATTCTGAAATAGTTTGGCAAGCGTTTCTTAACCCAGTCCCGATGATTCAGTCCAGAGAGGGACGTTGAAGTTTCCACTTTACATTCTTCTCATAGTTTTCAATTTAACAGTGCATGCTCTAATAATTAGGTAAAGTAGATGCGATGGGATTAATTGCCTCTCTTCCAGGTTCCAGGCTGAGTTTTTGTCCTTATTTGACTGTGGCGAGTGACAGGCACGTTGTTGAATGCTCAGTTTAGGCTTGTTCGACTTCATATACTGTAGCTCTGCGCAGACCGCCGGCTGACTTGAAGCAGTGAGAGCGACTGACGATTCGAGAGCACTTATCTGTTTTATAACAGTAAAATCTCATGTAGTCGCAATGTTTCATTGTGTCCTGTTTATCAAAATAAGTAGACCCATACTTCATTGGTATTTATCTTGTTCAAACAGACGCTGTAATAAGCAGTACATAAAGTAGTAAATGGAAATGTGTCTGAAATATCTGTGTATTTGACAAATATTGCATTTATTTCACTTCAGTATGCAAACGCAGCACAAGCGTCATTACGGGAAGCAGAAAGTGTTTTCGATTACATCCAGCTGCAGCCGATGACTAACACAGCTTATTTGTTTTGGCGTGTATTTAGGTGGCTCCGCCCACAGCGAAGTGGAATTGGACCACTCACGCTCTACATTTAAATGTGAATACCAATATTTTATATGTACACCAATTTTTATGCCAATATGTGTGTATTACTTTAATTAATTCGCTTGATTGGACATAATTTTTGATTGGTAAATTGAATTAAATTTTAAAACAGAATCCAATTTGGAATTTGTGAAAAAAACAACAAAAAAAATAATTTATTTGATTTTATTCATTCATGCATTTTATTTATTTTTATCTGCTGATATTTTTAGTTTTGGTATCGGTAGATATTATATATAATTAATGGTGCATGATTATCTCAAATGATATGACATCATGACTTTTGCGTAAACATACACGCCACTTTCGAGTCAAGTGGCGTGTTATCTCTACACATTTTGAGCTATCCGCGTGTATGCGTGTATGTCTACACCATTAATGTCCGAGTGATTCCGCGGGTCTATACACGCCTTCAAATGTCCGCGCGAAACGAAGCAAAATGTAGATCTAGTACATACATCTGGGGAGCGATCTTTTTTTTTTCCTAGCTAGGATGGTAAGGGAACAGTCATATATGCCATTAACCCCAGTGACGGTTAGGTTTAGAGACTGGGTTGTGGTAAGTCATATATTTATATATACAGTAATGTAACGTTAAGTCAACGGCGTTCATAAGCACGCTGAAAAGCGATTATGCGTCTTGATAGCACGCCAAAAATGGAAATACGAATTGGCGTGTCATACACACGCTACTTCATGAGATCAGTCTGCAAATTTTATGGAATAATTGACGACAGGCCATTGAATTATTAAAAACGAAACGGAGTGTTATTTTTATTATATTTTTCTAATAATTCAACGGCCTGAAGTCAATTATTCCGCTTGTACTACAGTTACCACACCTCCATTGTTCAGATGATGCATATCAAGACGTTTGTCAAGTTTTTGTCATTAAAACGCTCTTGTATTTAGGACTAATTTCTTACGCATCTAATGCCAGGCCTCCATTGCTAATTCCAAAGCGTCATTTTAGAGTTAGTAACGGAGGTTTGAGCCACTGATAGCAGACTAATGATGGGGGACACACTTACGACTCGCCGAAATATTCGAAGACCGACTGTTTCCATCGACTGTAGCAGGTCTTAAACACCAACTATGAACACTTGTTTGGGCATGATCAGTATCAAATTACATTCATTTCAACCCGTCTCATACTTTATTTATTAAAATTAAACTGTATGTGTTGATTAATTGTGAAGTTAGACATCGAAAATTGCAGATCAAGCGCATGGGGCTGCATGTCTTCTCTTGTTATGAATTGTATCCTATTTTCCGTTATTACAGTTCACTACGCGCATGGATATGGAACTGTAATGCGGTCAAACCTGCCTGAAACTACTTTAGCTGTGCATTTCCCTGAAAATAATTGCACACCTTTAGAACGTTCTCAACCAATCAGAATCAAGCATTCAACAGCCCTGTAGTATAAGTTTAGATAAACTTTGCCATCTTCTAACGCTCACTGAAATTTAATGTTTAGATTTAGTAACACTGTTAATATTTAGGAAATCTCAAAATCAATATCCATTTTTCATATCATACTATAATGTTGTGATGGTTAAATTCATTTTTGGCATGTAAAACGATAAATCTTTTTAGTTATGGTCTCTCTTGTAATTATTTAGACAAAATAGTATAAAATTTTAATGAAAATCTCTGTATTTTTAATTTACTGTAGTTTTGTAATGTAATATTTCTATGGCAAATTTATGTTCTGATGCCTGAATTCACATATAGATTTTTTTTTTTTATTATTTTATGGATTTTACGTTTTTGTGCTTAAAAAAATTATGCACAAACATTTTATTTAACAAAGTGGAATGGATTTACGTATAACATGAAAATGTTATATGCTAGTTGGTTTATCGCCCATAAATGTATAATTGTCTTTACACTGTCTTTAGGTGTTTGTGTCAGGCCTGTAAGGTCTTATCTATGGTTTAATCTGGTTATTATGATATCTTGGCGATGTGCGAAGTCAAGACAGTAGTTTTAAGGCCCTTGAGCCCCCTAAGGGCCGAGTTACATCAGATTACAACAGCATCATGGGAAATGACGGGCATAAGGTGAGATCGCATTCATTCTCACGCTTGCTAATCAACAGCTGGCCCCAGATCTGTGCCGCCCGAGGATCTTCATGCAGCTTCGCTCGAGTGTCGCATATAAACCTCTGAATGTGACCGAACCAAGAAAGTTGTGGCTTTTCCCTCTTTCACTTTTTCCATCTTTTCCCCTCTCTTTTCATACCATCTGCTGATGGGCACAAAACCATTTCCTCAGCTTCGTTCTGGTCACGCAGATGGATTCAGAGTAAAAAAAAAAAAAGAGTCAGTGTTCTTGGGAAAATAAGACTGGAATGTGTGGGAGGGACTTTTGCACATGCACACAAAACCTTCGCCCGCAGGAGAACAAGATCTCCAGCTTTTGCTTCAAAGAGTCTCGTTACAAGCATAACACGCTATCAGCGCAGGCCGAGACTATGGCGTAACATTACAGCCGCCTCGAGCCCACAGAAACGCTCCACTGTACGGATAGAGCGTTGGCCTGAGCCCAGGCGGGAGCTCCCTTTGGAGCAAATGGGGCAAGCGGGGATTAAACCCAGTTTGAGAATAAAAGGAGAGCCTCCATTGACAGCTGTAATTAGTCTAAGATTTGCCTCATTCTGGAAAACTGCCAAGTCCTTGACTATTACAGTGGAAAATCCAGACAGCTTCCACTTGAAAGTTTTCAGGCACGAGCTGTTTCTTTCTGTGCTGGAAACATGGGTTGAGTGGCGTAATTCAAGGATACAAAACAAAAATTAGCGCTTTTTCGTAACCTATTATCAGCATCCACAGAAGTGTGCAGAAAGCCCTGCAGATTTGCAGACTCGTCATCCACAAAGATCTGGATATTTTTAGCCCCATGGGTGTTCATGTATTAAGTAATTTTGGCTAATTTGATCATGCTTTCAGCTGCCAATAAGAGGTTTAATTCATTTTATCAAGTTTATAATCATTGTACAGATGCACATATCAGCAACACTTTGGTTAGACTGTTTGTTTTTAATTAAATGTATTTTTAGTACATTTTAATTATTTAATGTGTTTGTTGTTATTAATTTTTAAATTATTGTTTTGAATACACGTTTAACTTCATTGTCATTGGTTATTGGTTTGTATTTATTTATTGGTAATGTAGTTTTTTATTTCAAATTTATTAATAGTTTCACCTTTTTTAAATAGTAAAAATGTATTTTTATGCATTTTTTACATAATTATTCAAAATGTAGCTATTAAATGCTGTTTTTTTTTACTTAATCAGGTATCAAACAATATTTAGCAGATTTCAAAAGGAACATTTATTATGATGCCTAAATTCACAAGAAGCATGCAACTGTATGTATTTATTTATTTCTATCTGTTGTTGATGTATAGCAAATTTCAGTAGGAATATTTATTTTGTGATCCCTATATTCAAAACATATTTTTTCAGAAGTAAGACTTATAATATGGGGTATAATATCTGTAAATTAAAGCAGAATTATGTCATTTTTTCAACCTTTATAATATTTTTCCAAAACCCTTGAGATGGAACATCAACTTACAATAGGTTGACTGACAAGTCTGCTATAGCCTGACAGTGTCTGTATCGCTTTTACTGGCACTTCGTAACTTCGGGGAGCGGGTAGGAACCCGAACACAAAAAGAACTACAAAATTCGACTGCTTTACGGCATACGTCACTTCCCCCACTTTCCGACGCGAGAGCCCAACGAGCATTTCTTTTTACCTCTGTATGTTGTCATGGCTGAAGCAGCGAGTAAATCCAAATGTGAAGTGCGTCAGAAACAGAGCGCGCGGGCGATCAGTTTACTGTTGTGTTGTGTAGCTTCGCCCCTCGCCGCATCCAATGTAGACTGCATTGCTTTCTTTTGAGGGCGCTTAACACACTCAAGCATCCCTGTAGAGAAGGGGCGGGATGTGAAAGTATACTGACTAATGAGTTTGGAAGGGGCTACATTCTTAAAAGTAAATAATAGACGATTAAACGGACAAAATTATTAGTCAGGATACTATCCTATGTCTGCAGGCTGATAGTCATGTTTGTTACTTATTTTTCTGGTGACAGTGTCTTGCCTCAGGCTATAATGCAAATCAATTTTTCAAATTTGCAGATTCATCTATGGTAGCTTGATATTATTATATTGATGACATGGCTATTATCTACCAACAAACATTGAATTGAATTAGCATGTCCATTATGTAAAACAGTAGCCAATAGGCTAACGTTACTATAAAGACGCTGGCTTGTAAACGCGAGCTACGCGATCTTTTGACGTTTGATAAAAATAAAGTCTGCCCAAGATGTGAGAACTCCTTCCTTCTGCAGAGTTCGGGGGTATCGCTTGTCAACAAATGCACTCGTGTATTCCCTAGTGTAACCGTGACAGATTTTACGACAGTAGTAGAAGACAATACTGTTTCCGAACTGTAGGGGGACCCCGAGAGCAAAATTCCAAAAAATAGCATAATGCTGCTTTAACAGCCAACATTTTCATATCAGTACACTCCTAATCCATAATTTGCCTCAAAATGAAAACGACACCAAAATTTGTGTACCGATTGTGTCTGGGCCTGCATATTATGAGCCCTATTATTAGGCTTGGGCCTGCCTCAAAAGTCCCTGACTTTTTGAAGGTATCTTAAGGCTGCCAAAATGTTTCCAGCACAGTTTAACTAACTGCGGGTTGGGGTATTATTTCAGAAGCTCAGGTGAACCGATGCGTGCTTTATTTATCTTTGCACGGCGAGAGATTTTCCGGTTGAACCCGCCTCAGTCAAACGTATAAGTGCAAAATGATAGATCCCCCTGATACGCGTGACATCGTCGTTCCCTTCACCTTGTTCCAGCGAGGAGTTCAGTTGGCCGCTGAAGGGTGTAATTCATTTCTACAGAACCGAGTAATGTCTTGTTCAAACAGAGCAGTTGCGTCACATTTTAATTACTGACACTACAGTTCTCATAATGTGGGCTTCCATGTGGCAGCGGTGTGGGTGATGTCTGTGGGGTTTCTTTGCACGTTGAGGAGGGGTAAGTCTCTAGGCTGTTAATTAAGCAATAGACGAGTCCCGGAGGAGCCAAAACGCATGAGTGAAGGGGTCAGACATTTGCCAAACAGCTGGAAACCAAGGTCACACCAACCTGAGCGAAAAAGACGGAGAGAAGGAGGGGTTGGCTGGCATGAAGTCTGTGAGGAGTTGAGGCAGTTGCCAAAAGAGGAGGTGGTTGCAATATTTTATTTTCGACATTAATCCGAGGCTTTACGGTGGCTTTCCTTGGACTCAAGTGTGGAAGACACTCAAAGAAAAGCAGAACTGGTTCACACAGTATTTTCAGCATGTCTTAAAGGGTGGTGAGGTATCATGGGAAACGCTGTTGTTTTTCTTTCCCTGCTGAAAAGACCAGCATGAATGTCCCTAAATGACCCTTTTAAATATATGTTATGTATATTATTACGAACTGCATTGGCCCACTGCTAAATTATTAACAAGACATTGGCTGAATAAGAAAATCACATTTTTGTAAATGCATAAGCAGCTGCAGAAGTGTGAGTTACCAAACTCACCTCAAGCTCTGGCCGAATATTGAATTATTAAAAAATATTAGAAATGTAGTAGCTGCATTACAAGTGCGTGTGTGTGAATACTATTCATCCATCTGTCTGTCTTGTCTGTATGTCTATCCATCTGTCTGTCTATCTATCTGTCTGTCTTTCTTTCTGTCTTTATGTCTATCTGTCTGTCTTATCTGTATATCTGTCTGTCTTGTCTGTATATCTGTCTGTCTGTCTGTATATCTGTCTGTATGTCTATCCATCTGTCTGTCTATCCATCTGTCTGTCTATCTATCTGTCTTGTCTGTCTGTCTGTCTATCTGTCTTTCTATCTATCTGTCTGTCTTTCTTTCTGTCTGTATGTCTATCTGTCTGTCGATCATTCTGTCATATCTGTCTGTATGTCTGTCTTTATATCTGCCTGTATGTCTATCCGTCTGTCTGTCTATCGTTCTATCTGTCTGTCTGTCTGTATATCTGTCTGTCTTGTCTGTATATCTGTCTGTCTGTCTGTATATCTGTCTGTATATCTGTCTGTATGTCTATCCATCTGTCTGTCTATCCGTCTGTCTGTCTATCGTTCTATCTGTCTGTCTGTATCTATCTGTCTGCCTTGTCTGTCTGTCTGTCTATCTATCTATCTATCTGTCTGTCTGTCTGTCTGTCTATCTATCTGTCTGTCTGTCTGTCTGTCTGTCTGTCTGTCTGTCTGTCTATCTATCTATCTATCTATCTGTCTGTCTGTCTATCTATCTGTCTGTCTGTCTGTCTGTATATCTGTCTGTCTGTCTGTATATCTGTCTGTATGTCTATCCATCTGTCTGTCTATCCGTCTGTCTGTCTGTCTATCGTTCTATCTGTCTGTCTGTATCTATCTGTCTGCCTTGTCTGTCTGTCTATCTATCTGTCTGTCTGTCTGTCTATCTGTCTATCTATCTATCTATCTATCTATCTATCTATCTATCTATCTATCTATCTATCTATCTATCTATCTATCTATCTATCTATCTATCTGTCTGTCTGTCTGTCTATCCATCTGTCTGTCTGTCTGTATATCTGTCTGTCTGTCTGTATATCTGTCTGTATGTCTATCCATCTGTCTGTCTATCCGTCTGTCTGTCTGTCTATCGTTCTATCTGTCTGTCTGTATCTATCTGTCTGCCTTGTCTGTCTGTCTATCTATCTGTCTGTCTGTCTGTCTGTCTGTCTATCTATCTATCTGTCTGTATATCTGTCTTGTCTGTATATCTGTCTGTATGTCTATCCATCTGTCTGTCTATCCGTCTGTCTGTCTGTCTATCGTTCTATCTGTCTGTCTGTATCTATCTGTCTGCCTTGTCTGTCTATCTATCTGTCTGTCTGTCTATCTATCTGTCTGTCTGTCTGTCTATCTATCTGTCTGTCTGTCTGTCTGTCTGTCTGTCTATCTATCTGTCTGTCTGTCTGTCTATCTATCTGTCTGTCTGTCTATCTGTCTATCTATCTATCTATCTATCTATCTATCTGTCTGTCTGTCTGTCTATCTATCTGTCTGTCTCTCTGTCTGTCTATCCATCTGTCTGTCTGTCTGTCTGTATATCTGTCTGTCTGTCTGTATATCTGTCTGTATGTCTATCCATCTGTCTGTCTATCCGTCTGTCTGTCTGTCTATCGTTCTATCTGTCTGTCTGTATCTATCTGTCTGCCTTGTCTGTCTGTCTATCTGTCTGTCTGTCTGTCTGTCTGTCTATCTATCTATCTGTCTGTATGTCTGTCTTGTCTGTATATCTGTCTGTCTGTATATCTGTCTGTCTGTCTGTCTGTCTGTCACACACACACTCGTATGTATATATTTCAAGATAAATATTTTTGTCGTAATGCTTCACATGTTGCATTCATGACTTTTACATCAACAACAGGTTATAAGGTTAGTTTCTTGTTTTACATTTAGAGTTTACAACATAGACTGTGATCCATCTGTAACTGAAACCATAGTTCTGCAATTAGATCCCTAATCTCTCTGTTTTATGAGGTCATGACCTTTATATCCGATACCAGTCATATCAGTCATGCGTTGGGTGTGGAGATGCGTCTACTATAGACAGAGCATGCCGGGACTCAGACGTGTGTTTGGAGGTGACCCTGCGGGCCTGTGGAGGTGGAGGGAAAGACTTGTGCTGCTCTGGGACTCTCTGCGGAAACATTCCTGAACTGATCCAGAGCCAGGAATTCCAACTATGTGCCTGAAACCAGACCGGCAGAGAGAGGTGGCCGCTCTGAGATGACGAGGCCTTTGATTTTCGTGTTTGTTGTTTTGCTTCCTGACCTCTGCCCGTCTGAACGGTTCTTTCCCTTCCTGCATGTTCTTTTCTTATTTTTTTTTAGCACACACACACACACACACACACTCAAAATATTTAGGCCTGAATGTAAGATTTACATATTTGAAGTGCATAAAAAAGTAAATCCATTTGGATTATACAGTTTTAATATAAACAAACCAAAAAACATTGTCAGTCATACATCAATTAAAATGAACACCTGAACTGGCCCTTGGTCAGCCAATTAGATAGCCCCACCTCCAACTCGCACCATTGGTCGAGCCAATGTTGCTGTTTTGTTTTGATCGGGATGCTCAAACCAATGAACTTTTTGTCTTGCTTATAGTAATCTCGGCATATTAAACTGGGACAGAAGAAAGCATTTTAACATCCAAATAAATGACACACTTCAGCTTTAAATGAAAGAGAAGCATGTTAATGAGTCAAGAATAGCTCCTTCTGGCCTTTTGTGCTTTATTCATTTTCTTTGCGTAATTTTCTTGTTCCTCACATCCCCATGGTTTCGCTTCCCTTCTCTTTTTCAGTCTTTTGTCATGTTCTCTGTTTGTATTTTTCTCTCCCTCCCCTTATCCGGCTACTGCGGCGCCCCGGGCTCAGGATCCGTCCTCGGATCCGTGGCTGGCTGACGGTTGTCGTTACAGCTGTGTGTGTCTCCAGCCGTACCGGTGTGTGTAGCCTGATCCTATCGGACACGCACCCCACTCCATCTGACTCATCTGGGTCGAGACTCCACCACATTGACCCGCAGCCCTTTATATAAACACACATTTCTCATGCCTTTCCTGTTTACACCTGGTTACCGAAAAGTGCTGTTGTAGTAGTGATGGTATCACATGATTTACCATGGTACTGATTCATATACCATAGTGTTTACTTGGTACTTTAATTAATGGTACTTTTAAATGAAATAAATTATCATGGTTTTTGGACATGATACCACTGTATTTCCATATTTTTGGATATGTACCTCAGTACTGCCATAATATTTTGAAAAAAATACCATGATATTCTTTAGAAGGACCATGGTGCATGGTGTTTTAATACCATTGTATAATTTAAACTACCACAATATTACTATCTGATACTGTTGGGACAACATTACCTTGGTATAATATATCAATATGTCCAGTAAATACCATTGTGTGTGAATTTCAGTACCATGTATATTTCAAAGTACCATGTATTACCATCTGACTACCACTTTTTGTGATGATGTTGAGTCAACATTACCTTGGTATATGTCCAAAAACCTGGTTTTATCGTGGTTCAACATATGTAAAAAAAAAACAAAAAAAAAAAACCAAAAAAAAACATTATGTTGTGGATTAGCAAGGCACCAAACCATAAGTCGAAAAGTGTATTGAATGAATGATTCATGCTTATTATGTCAAAATGCTACAGTGCTACCTTGTTATATGTCCAAAATACTCCATGTTAACTTTGGTGAATACCATGGTACATAAATTAAATGCACCATAGTATTACCATCTTGTACCCTCAAATGTACCAAAAAAACATGGTATAGATTATAGTGCTTTTAAAAATGGAAAGAGTGTATTGAATAAGACGTGCTAAGTAAGTCAATATGCAATGCTAATGCCACGGGACTGTTTTGTAAGTGTATGCTCATCTCACTTTGATGTAATGAGATTTATTCTTTGCTTTTGTGTATTTCACATTCTAGGTCTTTTGCTAATGTTATAGAATCCTTTGCCTTTAGGCAGTATCCCAGAATTCAAATTTAGCGTTTAGCAAAGCTTCAGTCTCTGTGGAATAGTTTCCTGACTTTAAACTCAAACAAATGGCTGCCTTTAAGCAAATGACATCACAGTCTGTGCCGCAGACCTCATAAACATGTCTAAACACACGCTAGCAGCAGCTAGCAGATGCTAAAAACACGTCACCCTGCTTTTGTGACACCAGAGGCTTTTACACGCAAACCAAGGAATAAACCCACTTCCCAAACAGTTGCTAGTGTTAGCATCATTTTGGTGTTAGCATCATTTTAATATGTTGCTGTTCAGACCTTTAATTATCATGATTAGCATTGGAAGGACTGTGGTGGGTTTGGGCCGAATCACAACTAACGCAATGGCTAAATGGGGAAATAAATAAGCGTTTTGCTTTTCCAGATGCTCCCTCAGGAAATGTGAACAGGCTCGTCTGCACAAGATTAGCTTGTTTGTCTGCTAATCGGCTAAATCAGAATTGTCATGTTAAGGCCTACCAGGATTTCGACTAGTTTTGTAGCCTCTGATTCTGATCATATTGTTATGAGTGATTGCATCTGTTGGGATATTTGGGGAACAGATAACTTGCCTTCTTTGTTTCTTCTTTTTTAATATATGTTTTTTGGGCGGATTGGTTACTCTTCCAGTTGCTCAAAGTTGGTCCTTTCACTGTGTTTAGTGACTGTTGTTTATTTGCAGTAGATTCCTTTCCCATGAAAAGTATAATCTAAAATTGTAAGTCCGAATCTTCACCATAAGTTTTCCAGCGGAGATGCTTTTATTGGTCTGGGGGTGGATGATACTTCACCCTAATCCACAATATATTGTGTTTCACAGTTTCCTCTCAGACCTGCTCAGGGTTTCAGCGTGAGAAGTTTGAATCTGAGGTGATTATGGCTTTTTCAGAGTTGAGAAGTTCTTCACCGCTGTTTCTTGGAAATATGGTTATTTGACAAGAAAAAAATGCACACCTTTTATGATTTGAAAATGTGTGTGAAGTGCTTCTGTGGATTTGAAATATGCGTGTTATGAGTATTTATTGTAGCAGAGAAGTTCAAGTCAAGTTACCTTTATTGAGATAACAGGAAAATAATGCAACAAAGTTTGTTTCCAGAAGAAAATAGCGTCACAGTCCAGCTTAAGTAAGTTCAGTGATGGTTCATTTTTGTTGTAAAACAGTTATTAAAGGGATAGTTCACTTTTAAATTTATTTTTGATATGTTTTAGCTCAGTGGTTCTCAAACTTTTTCAGGAGGAGGCCCCCTTGTGTAGGGTGAATCCTTTTGTGGCCCCCCAAAAGAAAACTCATAACGAAAACATCCTCAAACGTACAATTTTACTTACAAATTTTAGATTGTACCAAAAACAAATGAATTTGTACAATGCTGGAACAACAGTTCTGTTTTTAGCTTTATGTCTTTGAATATACAAAATTAGTTAAATTGTACATTTCATTAAATATAACATTTTTTTATAAAAAATGGTTTTGACAGTTAACAGTAATATTGTCTGAAAAGTGCAACAAAAGTATTGAATACTGAACATTTGTGATGTTCATAGTAAAAGATAAACACTGAAAAATTAATTTGCTGATTGTAAAAAAGTGCATTAAACTTCTTACATTTTAAGGTAGTAAATGACAGTGGCTCAAGTTTGGTTTGCAAATTTGAACAGCAATCTGTTTTTTCAGCAAGAAACAAAAAAAAAATTCTACTCTACTTAAAGAAATACTTTTTCAATATAGAAGACATACAATTTTATACAAGTTTTACAATATAAAATAAATCATGCAATGCAGATTTCAGACAATCCAAACTTACATACAGGTAAAATAATTTTTTTTAAATAATTTCATATTCTAGAATTTCTTTGCGGCCCCCCTAGCGCCATCTAGTGGCCCCCCAGGGGGCCACGGCCCCCAGTTTGAGAACCGCTGTTTTAGCTGACCTCAAGGGCATCCAAGATGTAGGTGTCTTTGTTTCCGCAGTATTTTCAATTTTGATATTTTTAGGTCAAACCGTTCGTCTCTGTCAGTCATATAATGCAGGTCTATGGTCACCACCTCAAAGAGCATGCACAGAGAAGTCCAAATTAAACATGATTTAATGACTCATAAATGTAAGTACACATTGATGGCCTAAGACACGAAACGAGCGGTTTGTGTGAGAAAACAAACAGTATTTATATCGTTTTTACCACTTGTAATCACAGCCACATCCAAGTGATCTGAGGGAACGGGCACTTTGTGGCTGTGTTAACTGTTAAAAATGATATAAATACTGTTCGTTTTCTCACATAAACCGCTCGTTTCGTCTCTTAGGCCATCAATGTGTCATTAAATCATTTAATTTGGTCTTCTCTGTGCATGCTCTTTGAGGTGGTGACCATAGACCTGCATTATATGACTGACCTAAAAATATCAAAATTGATATTGCTTTCTCAGTTAAACTCTATAGAAGGCTGTGTTTCTCCATCTGGGTCGGATCCAATATTTCCGATAATTCTGACGTGGAGAAGATCCATCCCATCTAACGTTTCGGCACAATCTACACTATTGTACACAATCTAATTCTAGTGGATCAGTCATGTCATGAGATTATTAATGGCACACAGTAAGAGTTTAGAGCTATAAAATGAATGTGAACAGCAGCTCAGATTATTTGGAAATTGATTTTAGGTTATATTGCTTCTTGGAAAGTTTGAGACCATTTGGTATTGGATTGATACGATTTCAGGTTATCTGTTATTGGATAAATGAGAATTAAATGAGAATCGCTGACGTTTGCCTCTTGAAAAAGTTAAAGGTCGTTTGATGTTCAATTTGAGAAGCATTCGTTCGTTTTCGTGTTTCCGACGTTTGCTTCTCAGAGAGGTTTAAAGTATTTTGACATTGGATTGATGAGAATTATTCGAGTTATATTGAGATCTTTTTCTCAGCATGAAAGTCTCTCTATTGAATCTCAGAGAAACGTGTGAGATATCACAGAAATCTCATTTGCATTTTCTTTCCCAAAGGCACTTTTAACCAACTTCACCCCAATTGAATGCATCCGAACGGGGAAGCAGCTGGATTTGTGGCACAAATTCAAGCTCCAAATTGGGTCTGTGCTGGCCGCTTTCCTCAATGACACCAGATCTCGTTAGAAATCTCCCTGTAAGCTCATTAAACAAAACGCTGGCGCTGTGTGACATGCAGTCATTGACTGAGAGAGTGACCAGAGCTTAGACTCGTTCAGGCATTACCTGACGGATGCTCTGTGAAGCACTTTTGATTTGTTCAGCAAAGTCTCTTCTTTTTAGTTCGAGGGTCAAAACTCCTGCTGGGTTAAATGGCTTCTATAAGCGCATGCTTTAAGTGACTAACTAAAAATAACGCTGCGTCTCCAGATGTAATTGCGGTGGAGAGGCTAATGGTGTGGCTAGCCCCCCTGTCGAGCCCAGCGGAAAGACCTTTCTCTCGCTGATAAGTTTTAAGACCCGAGGATTCGATTTCGACCGACAAGAGCTCTCTCTGAAAGCTTGTGCCAAACACCGGCCTGCTGTTTTCAATTCACAACAACTCCGATCGATTTTGTTTACCTGAGTATTAGCTCACACTTTCACAATCCCTCCGTTTTCTTTTAGCTTTTAGAAATCCTGTGAATTCTTTCTTCTCCTCTTCCTGGTCCAGGGCTTTTCCAGAAGGGGGGTCTATGAAGCAGACGGATCCATGAATTCCTCATCGCTAAATCTGTTAGCTGATCAATAATTCAGTCTCGATCCAATCTCACCTGCGTCTCCGGGGCCCTCGCATCAACGAGGCAGACGTCCTTGAGCCGGGCACGTGCGCAAGCGCATTAGAGCGTGTTTTTGTGTCTGCCTCACGATCCCCGAAGGCTCGCCGGTTTATCAAAAGGAGCGATCTCGTTACCAGGTACGGGACGCGTGGAGGCGCCAATCTAACCGTTGTGATTAGTTGAGGGGGGTCCGGACCCCTGCTGACGGCAACCGTCTCATCTCTTTCCAGCACCGAGCGGGGAGTTGTTTCCTCCAGTGATGACCGTGCGGAGTCACGGTCGCAGGACAAGGGCACGGATACGCTCTCTTCTCATCTGCATCCACACGTGCCCAGTGGTTTTATCAAAAGCCAAGTGTGTTTTCTGAATGTCCTCTGTGTCATTCACTCTGGAAAACAAGCGCTGTTCTCCACCTGAACGGTACACTTTATCTTATCGTTAGCAGAAGCCTCTTTCTCCAATAAAGGAAGGCTCGAGGCTTTGACTGTAGACGGTTTGGCCTACACACACTAACTACACACACTCTATGTACAACATCCACCTGCTGACTCCATTAGAGACCTCATACTGATGATGGCCATCTCTGCTTTTAGTTTACTCAAAAATGAGAAGAGGAAAGCTCTTGAAATCTTTCTCCATTTTATTAGTCGTGCTGCTATGAAAATAAACTCCAAGCTGTTGAATGAACTGAAACCAAATCTTTGAATGCAATTTTTGGCATTTATTATTATTATTATTATTATTCAATGTTTTCTAAGTTATCGAATAATTAAGAAAAAAAAAATATTAAAAAAGTACACAACCTAATATCTAGCAGAGTGATATCACTGGTAGAATATCAAATACTTTTGATAGTCAGATATACTTTATGCATATCAACCCACGTTTAAAAGAAGCCCCGTTATGCAGGAAAACCTTGGAGTATCCTTTAGTAAAGTGTTCATCGACATCGGATACACATTTGAGTTTATTCATCCAGGTATTTTCCACCTAATTTGTTCTACTAATGCCATTTGATGGGGTGCTTTTAGCATACTTCATAGTAGGGATGTTGGCAGGTTTGTAGGACCATGTTTAGGAGGTTTGGAGTGAATTCTTTGAGGTGGATCTTTTGTCGTAGTTTGAGAGCACAGTATTTCCTTAACTCGTCACGTCACCTCCGATAAGGACTCTTGGGAACACAGGCAATTTGTTACAAATTTAACAATTGCTTTTAAAGGACAAGCCATCGCCTCCAGTTGTCATGACCCATTTGGCACGATAATCAGCGCTTTAATTAACAAAGTCAGTTTGGAATATCAATTAAACTGTTTTTTTTTTTTTTTTGTCAGCGTACGTGTCCTACTCCGTCCTGAAACTGCGATTTGTGTTGCGTTCCTGGCTGGTGATAATTTGTAGCTGTGGGCCAATAAATCCGATTATTTCTTCTCATGTTAATGCAGTGAACACGCCTCTCTCGTTTACAACAATATTGCCTCGCTAATGAGAGGTGAGGGGGGAAGTCTGGCTGAATCCCGGCTTGTTTTCGCTCTTGTTGCATTTGCAATGAATTTCTGCCTTGAGGAACGCAGGGATGTGAGCTTGTAGGAATGCCAAGCATCTCTATGAAAACACCTCAACCTAGTCTGGCATCTCTGTCTCTCCTGTCATCCTTCGTACATGTTAGGTCTGTTTCACACTACACCGCTATGACACATGCCCGGACTGTGTTCCTCAGGAAAACATTTGTTTTCGTCGCATGTAGGCGCACACAGAATCTGGACCTGGGAGAATTGGGACAGCTGTCATTCAAGAATTTCTGTAATTCCCATGTTTCCTTATTAGATATTTTGGATAAGTTGAAATGTTAAGCCAAGTGCTTTTTCTTGCTGAAATTTGTGGATTATTCCATGTTTAAATCCATTGCATGGAATTCCACAGATTTTCCTTTATTTCCTTCTATTCATAAAATGTGCTAATTTGAACTGAGATTACTATATTTTTGTTTTTCGAAAGTATATTGGCAAATAAAAAAAAATAATAATAATGCATCATTGTAAGGCAAGTTTGTCAAATGTACATAAAAAAAAATTAAATTAGATTTTTTTTTTATCATGCCGCATTTAAGGCTTTGTGCGGAAGAGGTTTAGGGCCAAGCAGTAATAAAAAATAAAACCATCTCGATTTTTCTCGAAATTTCGAGAAAAAAAGTCGAAATACTATCTTGAGAATAAACTCATTAAATATCGAGAATAAAGACGTGTTTCGAGAAAAAAAACTTGTTCAATTTCGATAAAAAAGTCGAAATACAATCTTGAGACTAAACTCATTAAATATCGAGAATAAAGTCGTTGTGTTTCGAGAAAAAAATGGTTAAATTTCGAGAAAAAAGCCTAAATACAATCTTGAGAATAAACTCATTAAATATTGAGAATAAAGTCGTTGTGTTTCGAGAAAAAAATGGTTAAATTTCGAGAAAAAAGTCTAAATACAATCTTGAGAATAAACTCATTAAATATCGAGAATAAAGACATTGTGTTTCGAGAAAAAACTTGTTAAATTTCAAGAAAAAAAAAACGAAATACAATCTTGAGAATAAACTCATTAAATATCGAGAATAAAGTCGTTGTGTTTCGAGAAAAAAATGGTTAAATTTCGAGAAAAAAGTCGAAATACAATTTTGAGAATAAACTCATTAAATATCGAGAATAAAGTTGTTGTGTGTCGAGAAAAAACGTGTTAAATTTTGAAAAAAAAAAAAACGAAATACAATCTTGAGAATAAACTCATTAAATATCGAGAATAAAGTTGTTGTGTTTCGGGAAAGAAAAAACTCTTTAAAGTGTATTGCTCTTTTAACTGGTTTCCATTCATACAGCCGCCATTTTGAGCATTATGATGTTGTGATGGTGCAATTAAAATTGGATTTGGCTCTTGTTTGACAACAGGAGGTTTCAGTCATGGCACCATCTTGTCTCAGATTTAATGTGTGGTGTAGGTGAAGAGCATAAAACTAAAAAACACAAGTGTCATGCTTCTCCAGACAGCATACTTAACTTTTCTTGTCTGAACTTTGTGAAACTTTTTTTCAACTTCCTCATTTTCCAGTGTTGTATGGCTACATCGTACATCCATCACTTCTTCAAAAGAGCAACATAATATGTTTAATTTTTTGTGAATTCTCCTTTAATGCTCCGAACAGGCCAAACTCCCCCTAAACAACCTAACCCTGGGAGAGCTGAGTCATTATTGGGCATCTGTGAATTGAAAGAGTTCTGAAGGAGCATAATGATCAAATGCTGATTCATTCAGAGAATTAAATAGTTGGACGCTGAAATTAATTATGGCCGGCTGTTAGATGCCGCTGCAGAATTTACAAACGGATGGTATAATGGCCTTTGTGCTAAAATTAAGATCTCAGGAGGGGAAAATGCATTTAAATATAGAGACATTTTAAACAGGCATATGGCCATAGTATCAAAACCAAAATTTAAGGGTGAAGCGTGTGATTTTTATTATATACTGTATATATACATACAAAGTATATGTATGTATGTATATATATATATATATATATATATACATATAAAAATATACACACACACGCTGGTAGGTCACATGATGACTAGTACATTCAGATTACATTCATACTATATAGAACATGCTTTTTTAGCAGTCTTTAAGTATAACTTATTCAAAATAAGTACCTACTTAAGAGTGTGCGATTTCAGACGCAGCCTCAGACTTCCACTGTTTGATCAAACAAGAAGCCCCACTCAAAACTCACGCCAACGTTTAACATCCGCCATAGTCATACTGCTTAAACAAACAGCTTCTTGAATTACATCTAACTGAAATCTCAGGTCGTTCATGTTTACTATTGCTTTTAGAGCAAACACCTCTCATAGCACCTTTTGAAACCAATTCACTTTTTGTTTTTTTGCATCCACAATACAATGTTCCCTTTCGCATGTTGTAACAACATGTTGAAGTTTTCTACAATGTAGAAAGCATTGTAAATAAAACCAATTATGAAAAATAAAGAAAGAAAATACCTTTTCAGTTTTACTACTGCAAAATTCCAGGTTAATTCAAAGTGTTACTTGCAATTTTTTCTTCTTTTTCACCAACTTTTAGACTGTTTGGCTTTTGATATACATTTGCTTAGGGATGGATTGGACTTTATATAGGAAATGGATTAAACTTTATATATATATATATATATAAACTCTGTGATATGAATTTCTCAGTATTTCAAGGTGAAGTGTGTATTTGGCAACTGCTAAAACAATGACTGTTTCTAAACAGGTTTCCCAAACCTCTCGAATTGGTTGGACAGATAGCCCCGCCCTAAATTCACATGATTGGGTGTGTTGAAGCAATGTTTTTAAGGCGCCAAAGCTTACTTGTAGTCGTTTCTACACATTTAAATGCTATTTTAGTATTTTGCCATCCTAAAAAATGTCACAGTACACCTTGCCAAATGATTTCGCTGCAAATCCTGAAGCGGCTCCGAGACGAGCAGATCTTTAGCTGTTTGTCTCCAGACGCAGAAGAACGTGTTCGCTGTACTGGGATTACACGCCATCAGTCATGGCAACATTTCGACAAGCTGCCAGAGACGGCCGCTGCCACCTGCCACAAAGTTAAAACTTCCAAATCCTTCTGAAGAAAAGCACGAGTACAATGTGTTTAGCTTGTGCAGAAATCATTTTAGTCAGGACAAGAATCACTTTTCCAGACGCCTGGGCACTGAACCATGTCCACGGGCCCTGACATTTCTATATGTTTTTATAATACCCTCGACCGGATTAGAGTGCTGCGTTTCTGTTCTGCCGCCTTGCATGCGGCACCACATCTGTGGCGTGAGCGTTTTCGTTTTAATTAACGATGCCCCAGTTTAGACAACTCTGTTGACTTCTAGAGGTATTATCACCTCGAAAGGGTCATAGTTGAAATGTTGGATGACGGATATAAGATGTTTTAATGCATTATTGCATATGTGGTACTTAAAATCAGTATTTAATCAGTAGTTTAGTCTTGTTTTTTTTAACTTAAACATATGTAAAAATCTGAAAACTATGGAAGCTTGTTTCCGCCATATAATGAAAAATATAAAAGGTAATTGCGACTTTTTATCTCACAATTCTGACTTTTTTTCTCACAATTGCAAGTTTACTTCTTGAAATTCTGACAGTATTTCTCAGAATTGCGAGATGAAAAGTCAGAATTGCGAGATATGAAGTCAGAATTGCGAGATAAATTCGCAATTGTGAGATATAAAGTCAGAATTGGGAGATATAAAGTCGCAATTGCGAGATATAAAGTCAGAATTCCGTGATATAAAGTCAGAATTGCGAGATATAAAGTCGCATTTGCGAGATAAAAAGTCAGAATTTCATGATATAAAGTCGCAATTGCGAGATATAAAGTCAGAATTGTGCGACAAAAAGACCGAATTTCGTGATATAAAGTCGCAATTGCGAGATATAAAGTCAGAATTGTGAGATATAAAGTCAGAATTTCGTGATATAAAGTCGCAATTGCGAGATATAAAGTCAGAATTTCGTGATATAAAGTCAGAATTGTGAGATATAAAGTCAGAATTTCGTGATATAAAGTCGCAATTGCGAGATATAAAGTCAGAATTTCGTGATATAAAGTCAGAATTGCGAGATATAAAGTCGCATTTGCGAGATATGAAGTCAGAATTGCGAATAAAAAGTCATAGAAAATAGTCATAGCTTCCATAGAAAACAAGATCATTAACTTGACTAGTGGAATTGCATGAAATATTAAAGACTTGGTTCAAGATTAAATCTAACAATGTTTTGATTTAAATAAGAGGTTTTCACTTGAAAATACCATGCAAATACTGATTTATTTTATGGTATGTTATAGATAAAAGCTCAATTTGATCATATTTGGATATGAAATTTCACACAAATAACCCTTAGAACTGAAATACACACGGCAATTCAAGGTGAAGTGTGAAGCTCCGCCTTAATTTTTACTGACCAATCCTAACTTAAAGTTGCTAAGGGGGTGGAGCTTAGCAAATGTGCATTTGAATAATACAAGTTTCCCAAAACACTATCATCAATCAAGGTGTTGTGAAGCTGTTTCTCGTTGATTATATAGAATGAGTCTGGTTTTGTCGCGTCGTCCGCTCTCACTGTAGATGAATCGCCGTGACCTCCACAGATGATTTACACAGCAGGACCACTAACCCCCCTCCGTCTGTCTGTCTGTAGAGGTGCTGGCCCATTACCTGAGGTATCCGTGAGCTTTCCAGACAAACGATTAGTCGCATTAGTCTCGTGGCACGGCGGATCTTACACTGAATCGGGGATATCAGAGTATTTCCTGCACTGCTTAATGAGGTGTGCTTTATGTGTGTGTGTGTTTGGACGCTTCACAATGCATTACATTTCTGACATTAAAAATGAATGCTGGCCCTTTATCTCTCTGTTTATATCATGCAGTGAGAGGATGTTGTGTAAACCAGACGCCACAGAGAGAAGTCGTTATGGGACCTTCCTTTAACAATAACAAAATACATACAAATATTAGATGCTTGAAACCAACATGACATTTTCATTTTAAATTTGACTTTATATGCACATTTAGGATTAGTGTGTCTCTAGTCATTGCCAGATTATATACTATTTGATGCTTCCAGGGCTAGAATTACTAGAGCTTAAATTTAATCTCAATATTTTTCATTATTTTGATGATCATCAATTTCATTCATCTCAATATTTTTGTATTTGTTCTGAAACAATGCTTAACAGAGTGTTTTTGGTTACGTGTGATAAGTAACACAGTAAAATGTGAAAACAACATGCATCACCTTTTCCCCTAAATGAACAGAAAGATCCTATTTATTAATATTATATTTAATCATTTTTTATTTATGCCTGTGTGCAGTAATAAATGGTTACATATATATATATATAGAAATATATATAGAAATATATATATATATATATATATATAATTTTTTTTATATTTTATTTAGTGAATTTTTTTCATTTGTTTTATAAAAAAAAATTATTATATAAATAACTATATAGGATTAATAATTCTAGAATGATTGGGGTGATTTTGTTGGGGATTGCATCTGCATAAAATATTGTTAATAATAATAATAAAAAGAACCAAAACAAAACTTTATTCATTTTAAATGTGAAATCGTTTTAGGGCTGAAAAATTTGGGAAATATTTTAAATATTGGGATGTTCATATATCGGTTTCAGAGTAAATGCACTGTGCGTCTCAGAACGGCTTGATTCACAGTAAATGAGACTCTATACACTGTATTATGAAATAGTCATGTGAATATCAATTTTATATCAATGTATTGTGTTAATAAGAAAAATATGTATCCAACCAGCACAGTACATACTTTTCAAACTTGGTAGAAGTATGCGAAATGTGATTTAGCCATTGTGTGTGTGTTGAGCTGTAATTAGGTTTTAGTTGCTTCGAGATTGATGGAATCGCCGTCCGTAGACAACAGACATGTCCTCAAGTGATGTGATTTCACATTATCATCGGCTCCTAATCTTCCCAATTAAAGATATCAAAACAAAGTTTCTGCTCTGTGTCGCTGGCCTTCGCTCTCTCCTCGTCAGTCTCTGGTATCTCTGTGCGTCTTCAGAGCTCTGGCTGAACAGGCAGATTAGTAATCAGGTCAAAGTCTTCACCTGCGATTCGATGCGAACGGACAGCCGAATGGTTCTTCACCGTCCACGTCCTCTTCTGGGAGATGCTGGCGTACCGTTATCTGACCGCTTCTATTTGTCAAACGCCCCCAGATCTCACCTGCCACCTGAGCCCCTCAACGCTTGAACAATACAGGTCGTGTGTGTTTGAGGGAAGGGGTGTCATCTCGTTTCTTGGACACACGAGAAAGCGATTTCGGCAATCCTATAAGATAATTACGAATCACACTGTACCGCATGGATCTAATCAACTTGTGTACGACATGTAGCCTATGTAGTAGGGCTGGGTATTGACACAAATTTCACAATTCGATTCACAAGCTTGCAATTCGATTCCGATTCGATTCAATATTGATTATTTTGGATATCAGTTACAATAAATGGCAAGTTTTCTCAAATCTCTTAACTAATGCTGTAAACTATGGGAATCCAGTTGTAGCCTGCTAGGCTTCATTAGCCTAATGTGAAGGTAATAATTAACTGTTTTGTAGCTATACACACACTTAAATGACACTTTTATTTATTTTTATAATAAGACTATTATATGAATATAAACATTTAAATGGTGGCTGTCATAACTTGCCAGATTTATTCAAATTTGCATTAAATATTGAAGAACATGAAGATTATAATGCATACTGTATGTAATATGGTGTATAAATTTAGCAAAATGCTCCTTTCTAGAGTTACTTTTTCTAGCTGACTAACGAGTTTATGTGGGTTTTTTGAGGTAAATATGACGATCACATTGATTACAAGCTGTTTAACTGACGTCTTCCACGATTGAAACGCTGATTGAGCAAATCAATGTGACATGATACGGATTTCGATAAGTTGTACTCTATCTTTTAACAATCTTTCAGATGCTCATTCATGTTTATTTCGCGCTGTGACTGGTATTATTAAGCCGGAAGAGAGATCAGCGCTGCTGCTTCTCTAGAGCTGCGCCAGAGCGATCTCACGCCACAGCGCCAAAACGTTATTTATAATTTTTACATTTTTAAAGAAAATAGACGTAATTTGAAAATTGAGACTTAGTTTCATATCAATAGTAACAAAGGACAAAGATTATTGCGAATTTTTTTGTATTATTTTTTTGGGTGCGCAGCCACGATAGAACAGGATGACTAATCGATTCTTGAGATTTAAGAATCGATATCGGTTCGTAAAAATGAGAATCGATGAGTATCGAGAAATCGATATTTATTACCCAGCCCTAGTAGACTGTACTATGACACCTATTGAATTGTTAGCTACGACGCAAGTTAGCATAGAAGAGTAAAAACGTCATCAGCATGCGCTAGTGGCTTTGGCAATTGTGGTTTTTATTTGTGCTGAAAAGAGGAGGGAGTGAAAGGAGACTATGGACAGTGGTTGCTAGGGAAAATAGGTCACTTCTGTAAATGGAGATTGAGGTAAGTAGTTGTCACGTTGATCAATATGCTATTTCATGTTGAATTTTTATTGGCTAGACAGTAGACACAGCAGCCACGACCACAGAAATCACCACGATTGGTCATCTTTTGTCTGGGACGGCCCAAAATCACACAAGTGTATGGGCATTAGATCCCATTTTGAGGTTCTAGAAAGAGTGTTGAGTTTGTGAAATCAAGAGGCAACACAATGAATTGGTTGTGTCTCTCAATCAGTTCCTTGCCTTGTTTGTCCAGTTGAATACATCTATTCTGGTGTTTAAAGTTTAAGTGCCCTTAAATGTTTCATAGGGTATTCATTTCAGGATTCTGTCAGACATGTTATCTTGACTTCCTCTCCATTTCATCATTTATCCTGGAGGCATTTTCAGGTTCACACAATCCTCTTTTTTTCCCCTCCATACTTTCTACAGCATGAGTAGAACTGTTTCATTGAGGTCTTATTTTTACACCTCCTTTTGTCTGTGACCATAAGTTGGATTTCACCGTTTTCCAATTTGGAGCAAAGTTTGACTAGATTGGAATCCGAAAAGGTCTGTGGGGAAGGAGAACAACCAGTCATCATCGCTTTAGGTCGGCCATTGTCGCCTGAAAACCCACATTTCTCGTTTATTTCCCGGTCGCTTCTGCTATTGTGCGTTTTCTCATCTTTGGGTTTGTATCTGGCTGGAAATTGATAAGCCAGAATCCCTGACAATCCAAAAGGATTTGTGTGTGTGTATGTGAGGAGGGGACACGAGCAGCGTTTTTGTTTATCTTGCTCGCCTTTTCCAGATGGCGCTCAGCAGAAAGAATCCACTTCTTGACATGCTCTCTTTCTCTCCCTCATTATTGGCCGGCTGTTGGCTCTTGCAGAAAACTTCGACGCCGAGAGGGGTTGAAGGTGTTTCTCGCCAAGAGGAGTAAAAGCACAGGATGTTTGGGTTTAAGTGTGTCTATAAACATTCAACCTCTTTATTTTCACTCGAGTGACTTGCAATCCATTACTAGTAATGGATATATTTCCATGTTTTATTACATGAGTGATGCCGCAATCCTTTCACAACCAATAAATCAATAGGCTGATTCATTCAAAACAACCCAGAGTCATTTGTGCCATAAGTGTGCAGGTATTTGTTGTGTGCGTTGTTTAGAAACCGCAGGCCTGTACTTCATGATTCCTCCTTGTGGATATACATTTCGAACAAACACTGTAGCCTACAGCAAATCTCCTTCACCATCGGCGGTAATCACAGTCTATTTTTGAACAATGCTGTAGAGCAGACTTGCTCCTGGAAATCTACCTTCCTGCAGAGTTCAGATCTGGCTGTAATCAAACACACCTGAACTAGCTAATCAACGGCGTTGTCTCAATTTGCATACTTGCACAAAAAGTATGTACATGGTTTTGAGTATGTCGGAGGACCGTAGGCTACACCAGTATTTGGCCACAGTGTCAGATGAATTTATCTTATTTTTTTCCATTTGTATGTGAACAGAAGTATTAGCTAAATGGCCTCATTGCGAATTGTTTCCGCTTGCATGTGAAGTTAGCGTTAGCATTAGCTAGAGGACCTTATCAGATAAGCTGTGTTTTAATTCAGAGGCTGTATCCTTTGAAGGACACAGACTTCACCGACCACACCCTCGGAGTCTACGAAGGTGCGAAACCAAGCTAACCATCACATGCCCGCTCACAATCGCTCACTCTTAAAGGGATACTCCACTTTTTTTTGGAAATACGCTCATTTTACAACGCCTCCAGAGTTAAACTGTTGAGTTTTACGTTTTTTGAATCCATTCAGACGATCTCCGGTTCTGGCGGTACCACTTTTAGCATAGCTTAGCATACATCATTGAAGTGGACAAGACCATTAGCATTTCTCCCAAAAAATTACCAAAGTGTTTCGATATTTTTCCTATTTAAAAACTTGACTCTTCTATAGTTACATCGTGCACTAAGACTGACGGAAAATGTAAAGTTGCGATTTTCTAGGCTGATATGACTAGGAACTATACTCTCATTCCTGCGTAATAATCAAGAAACTTTACTGCCGTACCATGAGTGGAGCAGGCGCAATGACTACACAAACTTAGTCCCGGTCACGTTGGAAGCTGGGCACTATTTTCAGGGGCTGCGTCATAACATTACGTCACAATAATAAAAAAATTATTGTGATTTTAACGGTAAAAGACTGAAAGTTTCCGTACTATATAGGTAAATTAACTGTGATATCATTTTACTGTAAAATACTGTTAAATTTACAGTTTTTGAAAGTGAAATAATAACAACTCATTGTATATCCAGTGAAAAACCATAAATTGACATTCCCACAATTCCCACAATGTAACACTTGACATTTTATGTATTTTTGTTGAAATAACTATTCCTCATAGTTCTTTTGTTTTTTTCTAATCAGTTATGTACATTAGGGTTTTATGTTACATTTAATGTTGTTAACTGAATGTTTATTGCATTTTATTTTTTTATTTCATGTGTGTTGCCATGATTGTGTTTAATGTTTGTGTGAATTACACTGTGCAGCTTCTTTATATAAGTATTAACCTTTTTATGGAAGATTTATTGTAATGAGCTTTGCTCATGTATCACTGCTGTGATTATTGTTGGTTGTCAGTGTATTACAACAGTACAAAACGGATATAAATTTTTCAAAAGATTAGTAAATCAACATTTTATCAGATGAAATATGCTTTATTACTGTAAATTTTAAGTTAAGTCTGTAAAACCATTAATGTTCATACCATATTTTTAACGGTAAAGATCTGGCAACCCCAGCTGCCGTTTTTTTTACAGTAAAGACAGTTTTATTTTTTACAGTGAATGACCTTATTGCGTATGTCGTCTCCATTTGCATGTAAACATTAATAGTATTAGTTAAATGATATTATCGCATATTGTTTCTTTTTGCACTTGAAGATTTGCATTAGTTAAATTCATTACCATAAAATTGTATTTTACTTTGCATTTAGCTTTGTGTATATTAACAACTTGCATGTGCAACCTTGGTGTTTAGCTAACTTCATTAGCATAAAATGAATTTAGAACTGAATTTAAACCACCATATATACTATATACTGCAGAAAAAGTAAGAGTTGGGTACTCTTATGAACATAGCATTGTTGTTATACTATTTATGGCAAATATGATGCAAATTTGTCCACAGCGCTACTTTCCTGCAGAGTTTAGTTGTAGCTCTAATCAAACACCTGTCTTAATCAAGGTCTTGCGGTTCTAATTGAAAACGACGGGAAAGTGTGTTCATACAGGGCTAGAGCTAAACTTTAGCATGCTCGAGGCTTACAGGGCATCGAACTGCCTTCAGAGGTCTCTGTGTGTGCTCACCCATGTCTATTCCTTTGCTTTGTCCATTTATTGGCTGTCTAACTAGCCGTCCTGCAGGTCATCAGGTGCTATTTGGCTGTTCTGATCGAACAGGTGTTGGTCTCGCTGATTTTTCTGGGTTCTGTATTGATAGACGATCGATGGGTCCGTCAGATAAGGACAAGCGTGTCCCAAGCCACCGATCCAGCGCTTATCTTCTCGTTCCACCAGTAGTGCAGTTCTAATGAGTGCTAGAAACCCTCAAAACCATTATTGAGCTCTTTGGCTGCCAATATGTTGACTCTGTAGAGATGTTTGTTTGTCTCAGGGCAGGGGATTGTGTTTTTGTGGTGTGTTATGTCATTTTCGAGGTAAGCTAGTTGGTAACCATCTTGGTAATTCCCCTTGTGAGATGGATAGGCCTATAAAGTATATCCATCTCAGGTGTGTATTCATGGGAAAGACCAGGATTATGCTCGGAATGGCATGCTATATATGATCATATGCCATTTTCAATTACATTGTCATCATACACAATTTACCAAAATGTGGAACTATATATACTTCCATTTACTTGTAAATGGAACGTTTCCATTGTTTTCCATTGCTTTCCATTCCATTGTTTGGAATGAAATGCAAGCACGCTAGTTACTACTGTAAATACTGTTGTATTTTTATATATATATATATATATATATATATTGTATTTATAATACATTACAACACAGTAGTAACTAGCATGCTTGCATTACATTCCAAACAATGGTCTGGTTATGCTTTGTGGCTAATAAACCAATTGGCTCTTCTGCTTTTCTACAGCGAGTCACCATGTTGAGTGTTTCTCTCATTAATTTTTCATTGAATGGTCTGTTTCTTCTTCATACTCTCCCCAGCTGTGAAAAGACTTTGAATTTGGTTTGTTCATGTCACCATAGAGTTAGCAGGTGTCCCAGCAGACCACCTTATGAATTATCCTTCATGGACCAATGAAGTGTCTGTCAAGCTTTCTCAAGTATACATTTTCATGCTAAGCTTGTGATGATTTCTATTTCTGCAGGTTGCAGCATGTTCAGACTCATTTAGGCAGATAGAAGATTTTAATTGAACAAAACCTCCTGACATCTACAGTTTGCCCGCATCTTGATGGAGGAATGAGTTATGTGAGCGTAGCCAATCAAACACCAGGTTAAAAGGAGTAGTTCACTTTAAAAAAAAACAAACTTTGGTAACACTTTACAATACGGGCGCACTAAAGCATTAATTCATGCTTAACTAATGCACAGATAATACTGAATTAATGTTTAACTAATGATTATCTAAGCTATTCATTTGTGATTACCACATTAGGAACTAATTAAGAGTCTGTAAGGTTAATTTATTAGTTTATACATTAATTGTTATTAATTAAATATATAATTGTGGATTAATTCCATAATAACTCATTTTTTTAACTAATAGCGTTAATTAATATGTTAATTACCAGAATGAGCCAAAGCCTTGTATTTCAACTTCCAGATAATATGACAGGTACAGTAATACTTCATTGTTAGTGCAAATTCATGTGAAAATTACTAAATGACTGGTTAATAATGATGTGCCCCAACAAGTAAAGTCATAACATAATGAGACCCTTATTCATTCTCTGGTGTCGTTTAAAGCCCTTTGAAGCTGCACTGAAACTCTCGTTTGGACCTTGAACTGTTTGGTTCCCAATGAAGTCCATTATATGGAGAAAATCCAGGAATGTTTTCATCAAAAACCTTAATTTCTTTTCAACTGAAGGAAAGAAAGAAAGACGTGGACATCTTGGATGACATGGGGGTGAGTAAATTATCAGCAAAAGTTTTTTTTAAAAGTGAACTACTCCTTTAATATTCAGGTTTGTTGAGTGCAGGCTGGTAAACCACAGGAAACTCTCCGAGATCTTGCATTTACTTGTAGCTTCAGTGTATTATAGTGTATGGGTGGAAAAGTCACTTGGAACAAGGCTTTCATATCCCTTTAAACGGTCTCTCGCTCTATCTCTCTCTCTCTCATGGATGCCCTTTACTACCCCTCACTAGTTCACCGTCAGAAATCCTCTCAGATATACTCTGAGGGCAGCGGCTCACAGCTACATAACACATTACACACTAAAGAAATTTCATTCAGAATCGAGAGGAGAAAAAGCAGTGAACGATAACTTTTTGGCTCATGTTCTTGTTTCGTTTCAGCCTTGTTCGCTCACTGTCCTTATAAATATTCATACACTTGCATTCACAGACGCCAAACTGTGAATCCGCGAATTCACTCAAAACTCCAGTGAGTAGTAAGGTTTGATCCCTCTTTCACTTGTCTTCGCACCTTCTAATTTTCTCTCTCTCTCTTTTATTTTAGTATGGAATCTCCTGTGGATTTCCACTCTCTCTGAAATGTTTGCCTGCAGACTGCATTATGTTTTTCCCTCTGTATAATTTTCTTCATCACATTACAGACTCCTCTTTGTCTTCCTCGCATCATTTATCACATTTGAGTGTGAAACTCAAGGTTGGGATTACACTGCAAAAATCATTTTCTTAACCAGCATTTTTGCCTTGTTTTTCAGTAAAAATATTTAATCGTTCTTAGAAGATAAATTGCCATGTTTTTGCAGAATTTACATTGAATTTAATTGAACTTTTCTCATCCAACTGGAATTAACAAATCTGATAAATATGTAGTGAGGTGTTATGTTAAATGCAAAAACTGACAATAATTACCTTAAGAAAATCAGTGAATTATTCAATATGTATTCTCTGATAACAAGTCTCTTTATTTGATCAAAAATCCATTTAGAAACAAAATAATGTGTGAAATATTACTACAACGTGAATGTAAATTATTCCTGGGATCAAAGCTGAATTTTCATCATCATTACTGCAGTCTTCAGGGTCACATGATCCTTCAGAAATCACTCTAATATGATGATTTGCTGATCAAGAAACATATTATTATTACATCATCATGAAAACCCTGTTTTTTAAATGAATGGAAAGTTCAAAAGAAGAGCATTTATTTTAAACAGAAATCTTTTGTAATATTATAAGTGATTGCTTTCATGTTATATCAGTTTAATGCATCTTTACTGAATAATTGTTATATATATATATATATATATATATATATATATGAAGAGTTCAGATGCAAAAGCCTCTAAATGCCATTTGAAATTTTCTTCTTTAATGATGATTTTTATCAAACTTGTATATTTAAGTTCAGTAATTTCACTTAAATAACAATTAATTGGTAATTATCATTGCCATTTAAGTGAAATTACTGAACTTAAATATACAAGTTTGATAAAAATCATCATTAAAGAAGAAAATTTCAAATGGCATTTAGAGGCTTTTGCATCTGAACTCTTCATATATTAGACCCTAAACATTTAAATGGTAGTTAATATTGTGATGCATGTTGTTAAACGGATACTCCACTTTTTTTGGAAATAGGCTCATTTTACCACTCCCCCAGAGTTAAACAGTTTGGTTTTACCGTTTTCGAATCCATTCAGCCGATTTTCTGATATGTAGAAGAATATCAGTAATCAGACAGTTTCTGGTCCCATTGACTTCCATAGTAGGAAAAAAATATACTATGGAAGTCAATGAGACCAGAAACTGTCTGGTTACTGATATTCTTCTAAATATCAAAAAATCGTCTGAATACATTCGAAAACGGTAAAACTCAACAGTTTAACTCTGGGGGAGTGGTAAAATGAGCTTATTTCCCCAAAAAAGTGGAGTATCCCTTTAACATAGTATAGAATTACTTGTACGCTAACATGTTCATACTGCCCACCCCTGTGTTGAGATGTTCTTTAGACGGCTTGACGCTTGTAGATAAGGGGACAGATTGAAACTGTATTTGTTTAGCATTTGCATTGGCAGCTTTTAATACCATGTGAGCCTTGAGTGATTTTAAACAGGCTGCTGTTAGCTGATTGATAACGTTTAGCGTGACATGGCTGCGGTTCCACTGGGGCTGCAAATGAAAGGATGAAGCAATACTGCACATCACTGAAATCCAGCACTGGGCCCAATACCGAGCCCTGAGGGACGCCGTAATGGCCGCGTGTGCCACAGATTTCTTTCTCTTGCACTGCTGAAGCTAATGGGGCGGCGTTCGGGAGAATGTCCGAATCTCACATTACTCACAATCTGCCTCTCTAATGGCTTTTCATCGTTCGAAATCGTTTTCAGAGCTAAAACAAGCTCTCAGCAGCTCGTCGATTAGGGGGTCAGCGGACGTGTAATGAATGTTTGCGTTATTGTTTTTTTTTTATGGAAACATTGCTATCTGAAACCATGCTTGCTTGGGGCAAAGGGTCAGTTAGTTCATAAAGTTTAATCTAGTTAAACCAAGTGCTGGTTAAACTGCTGGATCATGCATGGTCTGGAAAATTGGATCATTCATATTGCATTTTGCGCATATTTTTTGTTTTTTTGTAACGAACCGTTTTGTGTGATTTGTTTTAGTGAATCTGGTGTTGATGTTGTTATTAGCAGGTGAAATTCATTCTTAGTGAATCCATCCCCTAGAGATTTAAAGCGTCATATTGCTTTTGCTCTTTTCAGTTCTAAATTTGCATGATGTGTTGACGCTCTGGGAACGACTTGTGGACAGATGCGGTCCAGCTTTGCTCCTTGTTGATGGACTCCCGCTGGTTTTGGCTCAGGTACCAGTGTGGGAATCATCACATCCAACACCTGTTCTTCTGCTAAGCACCTTCTTGTCTTTGTGAATGATTTGCTCTCTCTGGGATTTTTCTGAGAGTCCTTATCTGTTTTCTTCCCTCTATCTCTCCTTTTTGGCTTAAGCTCATTAAATGTTTCCGAGAGAATAGGAAATCAATGGCGCATATGGTGTGAGAGAACTTTTTTTTCTTGATTTGTTTTTGTATCTGTTTCCACATATCTCTCTTTCTTTTGGTTTCTATTTGTTTGCCAAGATAAAATTACTTGAAGAAAAGTTGCATAAGATAATGGATCTTTTTAGGTGAACTATCCCCTTCTTTTTGCAAATACGTTTATGCTGAAAACAAGAAAAAACATATTTGTACTGGAAAAAGCGAGGCAGATACTGATAAAGAAATGTGTTTTTTTTTTCAGCTTTTCCCACTCCTCCTCCTCTGGGGCGACAGACTGTAAGGTAGGAATATGGTTGATTTCAGATGCGTACTTCATCTTGTTGGCAGATGAGCCCCGGCTTGGCGGCCTGTCCGGTGTTTGTTGTCGAAATGGCTATGCAGCACTTGGTTAGGTTCCCTCACAACCTTTATTCATCCTGACACGCATCAGGCTTCTGGATCGCAGTGGATAGAGCCGCTGGAAGGGAAACGAGAATGTGTCGGATAGCTTAAAATGTTTATCGTTCCCCCCCACCCCCCTCTCATTTAATCATCCTTACCAGCGCTCTCTCTCTCGCTCGCTGAGCTGTGGGTTTGATTAGTCAGGCTAGTGGAGGATGACAGTATGCTAAACTGTTTTTCTAAAGTAACTGAAATCATGCTTTTTCTTTGAGATGACATTAAATGCAACTTGACCCTATTTACTTTCTATTTACTTCATGTCCTTGGTCTTATTGTGCTCTTGTTACTCTTAAAAAAAACGAATTCGAAATGACCATCTCTGCTGCTGAAATAAGTTTTTTTTTTTTCTGTTGATGTATTCTAAGGCTGCACAAGTAGGGAACATACAGAAGCCCTGATCTCGAAACGTTTCGACTTTAATCTCAAAATATTTCGACTTTAATCTTGAAACATTTCGTCTTTAAAGAGTAACTAAAGACTTAGCCAACTTTTTTTAGTTAATGATCTGTAAGAATGGATCTTTATTAATACCAGTCATTGATTCGAGTAACTTTTTTGACATTTGTTTATGAAGTGTTCTATTTCTACAATAGATGGTATAAAAACGTCTTAGTGCTGCCCTCTTCAGGTTGAACGGTGGCCACTGCAGTTGAATTTTCCTATTGGATGTTCCGCACTTCGTGACGTACGCAGGTTTCAGCTCGCCACGCGAGCTACGCCCTTGGCAGTATAAAAACCATCTTTGTTTCGTCAAAACCAATGTAGGGTGTCAGGAATTGGAATTGTGAGTATTGAAAACGATCAGGATAGAGAAACATTTCAACTTTAATTTGGAAACATTTAGACTTTAATCTTGAAACATTTCGAATTTAATCTCGAAATATTTCGACTTTAATCTTGAAACATTTCGACTTTAATCTTGAAATTTTTCGACTTTAATCTCGAAATTTTCCGACTTTAATCTCGAAACATTTCGACTGTAATCTCGAAACATTTTGACTTTAATCTCGAAATATTTCCACTTTAATCTCGAAACATTTCGACTTTAATCTTAAAATATTTAGACTTTAATCTTGAAACATTTCGACTTTAAAGAGTAACTAAAGACTTAGCCAACTTTTTTTAGTTAATGATCTGTAAGAATGGATCTTTATTAATACCAGTCATTGATTCGAGTAACTTTTTTGACATTTGTTTATGAAGTGTTCTATTTCTACAATAGATGGTATAAAAACGTCTTAGTGCTGCCCTCTTCAGGTTGAACGGTGGCCACTGCAGTTGAATTTTCCTATTGGATGTTCCGCACTTCGTGACGTACGCAGGTTTCAGCTCGCCACGCGAGCTACGCCCTTGGCAGTATAAAAACCATCTTTGTTTCGTCAAAACCAATGTAGGGTGTCAGGAATTGGAATTGTGAGTATTGAAAACGATCAGGATAGAGAAACATTTCAACTTTAATTTGGAAACATTTAGACTTTAATCTTGAAACATTTCGAATTTAATCTCGAAATATTTCGACTTTAATCTTGAAACATTTCGACTTTAATCTTGAAATTTTTCGACTTTAATCTCGAAATTTTCCGACTTTAATCTCGAAACATTTCGACTGTAATCTCGAAACATTTTGACTTTAATCTCGAAATATTTCCACTTTAATCTCGAAACATTTCGACTTTAATCTTAAAATATTTAGACTTTAATCTTGAAACATTTCGACTTTAAAGAGTAACTAAAGACTTAGCCAACTTTTTTTAGTTAATGATCTGTAAGAATGGATCTTTATTAATACCAGTCATTGATTCGAGTAACTTTTTTGACATTTGTTTATGAAGTGTTCTATTTCTACAATAGATGGTATAAAAACGTCTTAGTGCTGCCCTCTTCAGGTTGAACGGTGGCTACTGCAGTTGAATTTTCCTATTGGATGTTCCGCACTTCGTGACGTACGCAGGTTTCAGCTCGCCACGCGAGCTACGCCCTTGGCAGTATAAAAACCATCTTTGTTTCGTCAAAACCACTGTAGGGTGTCAGGAATTGGAATTGTGAGTATTGAAAACGATCAGGATAGAGAAACATTTCAACTTTAATTTGGAAACATTTAGACTTTAATCTTGAAACATTTCGAATTTAATCTCGAAATATTTCGACTTTAATCTTGAAACATTTCGACTTTAATCTTGAAATTTTTCGACTTTAATCTCGAAATTTTCCGACTTTAATCTCGAAACATTTCGACTGTAATCTCGAAACATTTTGACTTTAATCTCGAAATATTTCCACTTTAATCTCGAAACATTTCGACTTTAATCTTAAAATATTTAGACTTTAATCTTGAAACATTTCGACTTTAATCTCGAAGTTTTTCGACTTTAATCTCGAAGCATTTCGACTGTAATCTCGAAACATTTCACCTTTAATCTCAAAAACGTTTTGACTTTAATCTTGAAACATTTCAACTTTAATCTTAAAATTTTTCGACTTTAATCTCAAAATTTTTTGACTTCAGTCTCAAGTCCCGCCCACACAATTCCGAACAATGCCACACGGAATGTTAATGTCTTGCAAATACGGTTTCATGTCTTTAAACCCATCTTAATTCTTTAATGTGGCATTAAATTTATTATTTTAGGGAAGACATGTTTTTGGAATCTTATTTGACCATGAAACATGAAAACAAATCAAGTGCATTTTGACATATTTCCTTTGTAACTTCAATCTTTTTTTGTCTCTTGTCTAGCCTTGGCTCATAAGATGTACTATAACCTGAGCATGCACACACACACAGATTTTCATGTTTTATGGGCTACTTTCCATAGACATAATCATTTTCATACCGTACACGCTGTATATTCTCTCCCCTTACACCAACTCTACCCATCACACAAAACTTTCTGCATCTTTACATGTTCAAAAAACATCACTCAGTATGATTTATGTTGTGTAATATTTGTATGCATAATATTTCTGCTTTCCTCATGGGGACCAAAAATGGACAAGGATTTTGGATATTGCCATCTTTGTGGAGACATTTTGTCCTCATAATGGAGGGTTTACAAGGCCCCACACACACATACACACAGCCTTTTACACACACTTTCCAGTGTTCTGGCTGTATTTCAGGCTTCTGCTTCACTATCAGCAGTGGAGCAGCTTCGCTCTCGCTGTTCGGCCAAGCCTTAGAAACAATACGTGCTGTTATTTATTTATTTATTATTTTCAGAAAGAGGCCGTTTGTCGGTGTGTCGGGGGGAGCGGGTAAGCGCCCGTGTGTGTGTGTGTGTGTGTCAAGCTGTTGGGCAGGTCCAGGCACAACCCATTGTGAGGAATAATGGATGCAATGGCCGCTATCGCAAGAGTTATCTCCCTCACACACACACACACATACGCGGCTTGAGGAGCTGGTGATAAATGGCTTTGAGACTCGCTGTCTACGATCAATAAACCACTAGCACCAGATGAGTGAGACCGAGCTGCCGCTCTCCTTTTCTACTTTGCTTTTCTCCATCTGCTCCGCTTTGGCTCCTTCGGTCACTCTCGTCTCGTCTCATCTCTCCATCTCTTCCCATCTGGTCTCTCATTATCTGCAATACTTTTCTCATCTCTTATCTCACTTTTGTCTCTCATTATGCGGTCTCCTTAAGTTAGCTTGTTGTCCTATCTCGTCTCATTATCCTCACATCGTTTGTCTCGTTTTTCTCTCCTTGTCTCTTATTATGCTTTCTTTTCTTATTTGTCTTCTCAGTGTATATCTCTTAGGTTATCTTTTTTTCTTAAAATGTCTTTCTCATATCTTTTGTGTCTCGTCTATTTCGTTTAACTGTTTCTGTCAGTGTCTCATATCTCGTTATTGTCTTCCAGTTTTTACATCTCATCTTGTCTTGCCTGTAACTCGTCTCGTCTCATCTTTTTCTCGTGTCTTCTCTCCTCTTGTCACTTTTTTTTTCGCATTTTGTTTTTCTTTTGTCTCATTTCACATTCTCTACTCATTTTGTCACAGCTCTTCTTTCTGGGCTCTCAAATATTTTGTGCCTCTTTTAACGTCTTTTCTCATCTCATCTCATCCTTTTTCTTCATGCCATTATTATCTCCTTTCTCATTCGTCACTAATTATTTCACGTTTTCATGTCGTGTTTTTTCTTTTCTAACTTGTCTCATCTCATTATTTTCTCTTGTTTTCTCTTGGTCTCATTTTCTCACTCCTCTCGTCTCAATATTTTCTTGTTTTCACATCTCATCTAGTCTCTCATCACTTTTCAAGCCTCATCTTTTCTTTTCTCATCTTGTTGCCTCGTCTCACATCTTCATCTCGTCTCTGCTTGTTTTGTCACAGCTCTTCTTTCTTCGTCTCGTCTCGTCTCTCCTTTTTTGTGTGTGTGCAGCGATTTCTCATCTTGTGGCTTTCATATCTCAACTTTTCTCACATCATCTTGTATTTCTCATCTTATCTCAACTCTCATTATTCTCATTGTTTTCATATCTTTTCTTATGTCCTCACCTGTCTCTGCTCGCTTTGCCACAGCTTTTCTTTTCCACTCTCATCTTTTCTGGCCTCTCTCTAATCGTCCGGCTTCACATGAAGCTAGGTCAGGTCATATAGGCCTTATTTGAGGGGCGCAGGTGATCGCTGGTCAGTCGCACACACACACATGCACATCATTGTTCAATTACTAACACTCAAATGCTCACCGAATGGCTCAGATGCGCTCTGAGTGTGTGTGTGTGTGAGAGCGTTTCCATCTGTAGGGATTGATCGTGGAATGAAAGTGTAATGGGAGATGAGCTCTCATCTCAACCCTCACTGGAACAGAACAGAGATTTGGTTACAAACACCAGCCGTATGACGTGCACTCACTCACACACACACTCACACACAGCAGCACGTGTGATCACAAATCTCCAGACAGCGTCACACACCCTCAGAAATCTTCAAAAGAAAATTGTGAATGCTAATCAGATGTTTTTGTCTATTTCTGGCATGTGAATACTCTAATGCTCGGACTAATTAAGCCTTCCATAATAAACCTCCTCCATTCTCTCTCCTCCCTCTCGCTCGCTCGCTCTCTCAGTCCAGCTTCCAGAGGACGTGTTGCATTTCATCTCTCATCCTTTTCTCCTCCCATCCCATCTCTTCTCGTCTCATCATCTGCTCCCATCTCTTCTCCTCTCTCGATTTCACATCTCATCTCATCTCATCTCTTCTCCTCTCTTAGTATCATATCTCATCTTATCTCTTCTCTTCTCGCCTCTTCTCTTCTCTTCTCGCCTCTTCTCTTCTCGCCTCTTCTTTTCTCTTCTCTTCTCGCCTCTTCTTTTCTCTTCTCTTCTCGCCTCTTCTCTTCTCGCCTCTTCTCTTCTCGCCTCTTCTCTTCTCGCCTCTTCTCTTCTCGCCTCTTCTCTTCTCTTCTCGCCTCTTCTCTTCTCGCCTCTTCTTTTCTCTTCTCTTCTCGCCTCTTCTCTTCTCGCCTCTTCTCTTCTCGCCTCTTCTCTTCTCGCCTCTTCTTTTCTCTTCTCTTCTCGCCTCTTCTCGCCTCTTCTCTTCTCGCCTCTTCTCTCGCTCTCTCTTCTCGCCTCTTCTCGTCTCGCCTCTTCTCTTCTCACCTCTTCTCGCCTTTTCTCTTCTCTTCTCTTCTCACCTCTTCTCTTCTCGCCTCTTCTCTTTCTCGCCTCTTCTCGCCTCTTCTCTTCTCGCCTCTTCTCGTCTCGCCTCTTCTCTTCTCACCTCTTCTCGCCTTTTCTCTTCTCTTCTCTTCTCGCCTCTTCTCTTCTCGCCTCTTCTCGCCTTTTCTCTTCTCGCCTCTTCTCGCCTTTTCTCTTCTCGCCTCTTCTCTTCTCGCCTCTTCTCGCCTTTTCTCTTCTCTTCTCTTTTCTTCTCTTCTCACCTCTTCTCTTCTCGCCTCTTCTCTTCTCGCCTTTTCTCTTCTCTTCTCACCTCTTCTCTTCTCGCCTCTTCTCTTTTCTTCTCTTCTCGCCTCTTCTCGTCTCTTCTCTTCTCGCCTCTTCTCTTCTCGCCTCTTCTCTTCTCGCCTCTTCTCGTCTCTTCTCTTCTCGCCTCTTCTCTTCTCGCCTCTTCTCTTCTGATCATCTCCTCCCATCTCTTCTCCTCTCTCGGTTATCTGTTATTGTCTCTTGGTTTTCTCGTCTCATTTTGTCATCCTTCGCATTTCTCATTTTCTCATCTATCCTCAACCTTAATTTTCTCATCTCTTCTCACCTTGTTTTCTTATGTCTACTCTCATCTCGATTTTACTCGTCTTGTTTCTCATTTTTGTCTCATTCTTGTCTCTTGCGGGCTTTCTTTTTTTTCTCATCTCATCTCGCCTCACATCTTATCTCGATTTTATTTATCGTGTTACTCGTTTTTGTCTCTTTTGCATTCTTGCTTCTTTGTCTCATTCGTGTCTCATCCAAACTCATTATTTTCTCATTCTCCTCCCCTCTCATTCCTTTTGTGTGTTTGTTGTATGGCTGTGGTCCACTGCACCTGTTGCTGTCAGTGTAGTGTGTGTGTGTGTGTGTGTGTGTGTGTGTGTGTGTGTGAGATCCTCACCTCTGCCAGAACTTCAGACCTGCTAGTGAAGTGTATTTGTGTCTCGTCTGCCCCCGCCTGTCACACACAATGACCCTCTGCTCTAATGAAGGCAGGGTCAGGATTGTGTGTGTGTGTGTGTGTGAGAGAGAGAGAGTGGTAGGTTGTATGTGTGACTGTGTGTGTGTGTTGAGGGTAGAGAGCAGCTAATTGGTTGAGCTGCCAGCTTCAGCCTCTCCCGTCTTTCAGCTCAAGGAGAAAACACACACAAGCTATGTTTCCATTCAAAGTTGCTAATTTAACTTATGAACAAAATTGGAATATCACATAAAACATTTACGAATAAAGCACCGTTTCCATCCAGTGAGCCGGAGAGAACAAATTCGTCACTTCCTGATAAACTGGCGTTAAATATCACTAAGAAAAATGGAAGTTGCTGCAAGAGGGAGAAGCCACGGTATATAATAATTTTGTATAAAATAAATGATTGCGCGCAGACTCGAAGTTAGCTTGATTTCGTAGGCGGATGCCTGCTGTTCTAGTAATGCATGTGTGTTAAACAGTTCTGGGAGGTTATTATACTGAACCACTTTGACGACAAACTTAGCTCAGGCATTTCAGAAGAACCAAAACAGCATTTCAGATGCTGTGTAACGAGATCGGTCCGCTGGTTAGTCTAGTTACACCGTCCCAGCGCACAGTCACATTTTTTGATGCACGTTGAGGAATTTATTTGGTAAATTTGTTCCCATCATCGTTTATGCAAATGTTTTCTTATCGGATAAAAAGTTTCAATGGAGGTTTTTTTATGCGTTTTTTAGAATTTATGTAAATTTTGTCATTTCCATCCAGCGTTTTAATTTTTATGCGATATCCCAAAATGCGATTAAAAACAGGTGGATGGAAACATATGGCGCTTTCCATTCATGCTGGGTGGTGTGACCACAATTGACCAGAATTAAATCGGTTTTCTGGTTTATGACGTTTTTTTCTAAGATGACAGGAGCCATCTTAGAAAATAGTCTCGATAAGTCGATCCCCGAACTTCATACAGTTCAGCTCACTCAGCACGACGTTCGTGGTTTGATTTGTCGTGACTGTTTTCCAAGATGGCTCCTGTCTGTATACAGAAAGTGAACTGTCTTTATAAAGTATCTTCTTATTAAACGGTCTGTACACTTACAAAGTTCTCAATGCTTCGTTTTGCATGTATGGACCCTCATTATGTTTCTGTGTTAGTGTGGGGCTATTTTGAGCTTTATTAGTGGTATAAACTAGCTATTTCTTTTTACTTAGTAAATGCCCCCATTGCTAGCATTATACGCTAAACAGTTTTTAGAGATAAAACTCTTTACATTCGATTATCATGAAAACAAATCTCAGAGAACGGTTGACTAGGTACCGATGTTTTATTAGACCAAAGGTTCATTTTGCGCCGGAGTTCTCCTTTAAGCAGTGAAACGCACTCAAACTGCTCAGATGAGCAAAATAACATTCGCCAGAATTTGACGATTCAAAAGGAGCCAACCAGAGTCATGATTCAGGCCAAAACTCCTGACATTTAGATCTGACATTATTTGAGATGATTCATACTAGAGGTTTTGAAGCAGACTTGACTCCATTTGTCATAATTTGGTTCTCCTTGAAAAGATTGATATATAACAGTTCGTCTTAAATGTCATTGTTTAATTCATTTAATATGCATCTTTTCTTAACTCTTGACATTTTGATCTGACATGGTTTATATACTTTATATAGGGTGCTTTCATACTAGAGATTTTTAAAGTGGGCTTGAGTCCATTTGTCAAAGTTCAATTTGTTTGGTTTTGCTGGAAATGCTTAATATGAAAACAATCCGTCCAATGATATCATAATTAATATGTTATGTATATGTTTTCTGCTCCCGTCATATTATAGTAAAGAGTAGTTCTCATCTGAATGAATGGCTCTTTTTGCATATAAATCGACTAAAAGTGCCATTTTTCCGTCGTTCTATCCATTTGTATATGTTAAGTGCTGGTGGTAAATCCGACACAACAAATTCATGAATAAAACAGTGAAACTGGCATGTTTTCAACCTAACTCATTACGTAGCTCTTGTTACGAACAGCTGCCGTTTGTATTTGGTGTTACTCAAGGTGATTACGCACTTCTGCAGTTCGGTGCCAGAAAAACAATTTGAACAGGGACGAAATAGATCTGATTCGGACCGAGTCTGAAAGCATCCTTAAAGATTGCTGACCACTGACTCTCTATAAAGTAAAGTACGTTCCCAGACTGATACAGTGAGCACTTCTGAGAAAAAATAGTTGTTGGGTTTACAAGAGTTTGCAAGATTTTGGGGTTTGAATCTTTTGAATGATTCAAAAGATTCATTTGAGGCAGTTAACTGAGAAAATTATGTATTCGAGCACAGATATCTTTCAGTTATGCCCGTTTAGGGGTGATTTGTGCGGACAGTGTTTTGAAGCGTGACCAGTGAAAAGTGACTGGTGTCTTTTGTGTTCAACGAGGCTTGGCAGCTTTACAACCAATGAAAATGCAGATTTTAATTCACCACGTCATACAGTCAGAGTTAGCCTGGGAAAACCCAGACAACTTCCGGCAAATTTAGATTTGCTCTGGAAGTTAGTCTGGCAAAGAGCTCATTCAAGCCCATTTCCAATCCGTCGAAATCGAGGCACCAATCAGAAACGTTGGGGTGGGCTTTACACGATGACAACAGCGCTGGGTTTTTTAAGCAGATTTTGTAGCCTAAATTACAATGGATGTCGCCGTCGAACATCACTCGTTCGAATCAGCTATCGCGTCTGTTTTTAAGCGAATTGAACGTTTCCTTTTTGTTAAAAAACGAACAAAGAACAACACTCGGAGTTTCTCCGCTGCTCAGCAGACGTCATCTCCTTCATCGCTCTAATTGGTTTTAGGTATACCCGCGATGTCCGTTGGTGATGCCCCTCTGGAAATGATTTGTCTATGACGCTTTGCCAGACCATAACTCAGTTACAACTAGAGCCAGACCGATTTATCGGCATGCCGATATTATTGGCCGATATTAGGCATTTTCCAAACTATTTTAGTTAAAACTCATAAATAACTACAAATAACTAATGTTAGGGAAATCTGTTGATGTTTTGTTGCGCGTTTCTGGGGGAAAAAAAACACACGTTGCATTGTTACAATGTCGAAAAAAAATATCGGCCGATATTAAAAAAAAATATATCGGCTGATATATCGGATTTTAAAACCAACAAATATTTGTATCGGTATCGGCCTTCAAAATCCTTTATCGATCGGGCTCTAGTTACAACTGAGAATGGTGTGGTTTTAACCAGGCTAACTCAGAGTAGGAATGTCTAACAATTTCAGCAATTGCGATACTTCAGTGAAGTCCACGTCTTTCTTTCTTCAGTCGAAAAGAAATTAAGGTTTTTGATGAAAACATTCCAGCAATTTTTTCCATATAATACACTTCAGTGGGAACCAAACGATTCAAGGTCCAAAAGACACTCTCAGTACAAACTGCAAACTTTTCAAAGTGCTTTAAACGATTCCAGACGATGAATAAGGGTCTTATCAAGCGAAACGATCGCTCATTTAATAAATAAATAACAAAGTTTAAGTTTTATAAGCTCAAATGCTCGTTCATGACTCTCCTGTTCAAACTCGTTCAAGTCATTTGGTTCATTCAACGAATGAATTGACTCGAAAAAAGATTTGTTAATTTTGATGAACGAGTTCGAGCAGGAGAGTCATGAACGCGCATCACAGAACAGAGAAAGATGAGCATTTGAGCTTATAAAACTTAAACTTTTTTATTTATTTTTTAAATGAGCGATCGTTTCGCTTGATAAGACCCTTATTCATCGTCTGGAATCGTTTAAAGCCCTTTTGAAAAGTTTGCAGTTTGCACTGAAACTGTCTTTTGGACCTTGAACCGTTTGGTTCCCATTGAAGTCCATTATATGGAGAAAAATGCTGAAATGTTTTCATCAAAAACCTTAATTTCTTTTCGACTGAAGAAAGAATGACATGGACATCTTGGATGACATGGGGGTGAGTAAATTATCAGCAAAAGTTTTTTTAAAAGTGAACTACTCCTTTAAGATGCATTTTGGTTGATCAGATCACAAGTGGTCTCTGATAAATATTGGTGTAAATGGGGTCTAAAACGTTTTGAGCTTGTCCACTATCGACCACTTCTAGGGGTAGTTGTGAACGCATTCGACCGGATTGCTTTCATAGTGTAAACGCTCATGTGGTCGAATCCGTTCAAACGGCCACAAAAGACACTACTCTCCATCTCTAGCCAGACGGGATTTAAACTTTAGCTGGAGACCCAAGTTTGGTTTGAAGATGAAAATGTACCAAGCACAATGTTCTCTCTCTCCATTCCTGATTTCTAACACACACACGTACAGGTGTCAGAGCAGAAACTAAAGCTTATTTCGTCCATTTTCATCTCCCCTCAAAGAAATCAGGACAGAAGTGGTTGAAAGTGGACAAAGGAGACCAGGTTTAAACGGGAATGTCTCCCTCGTCTACTTGTGTGATCCGATCGACCAAAACGCAGGTGTAAACAAGGCCTCAGTGTTATTTGTCCATTCAATGAAAGTCAATGGAGTCCAGTGTTGTTTGGACCTCAACGTTCTTCAAAAACATCTTTTTTTATTCCACAGAAGAAAGTCAAAGCGATCGGTATGGAACTAGCAAATTAATTTCCTTTTTGGGTCAAATCTGTGTATATTTAGTTGTCAGATCACTCTCATCCCAAAGCTTTCAATGGCTTAAACTCTTTGAAACGATGCGCTTCAGACTTTAATTTCCACAGTAGTTTGGTTGTGATGACATTTTCCAGCCGTTTTGTGTTTGATCGTCAGCTGATATTGTTGCGTGAGTCAGCAAAACTGCAGCAGCCCTTCAACAAAGTGCCGCTTGTTCTCCTGAACATTTCCCTTCCAGCTCTTCTCTTCCAGACTCCCCCTCATTTCCACGCGCTTATCAAAGAGACAGAAGAATGAAAGAGGGGGTTATAAAAATGAGAAGTGATAGTAGGTTTCAGCCTTTTGTAATGAATATCCCTTAGAGGTATTGAAATGCTAATTTTACGCTCGCAGTTGGCAAACTCACCAAATCGTGAGGAAAATTTAAGCGGCTAAAGCCAACCCCAACATTCAGCTTGGAGAATCTCTCTGTCTCTCTTTAGCTTCATTTAGGTGTTTTACTCTTTTGATGTTTAGCACCATTTCTCTCTCTTGTTTTTCCATTTTCTTCCCCAGATACACACATTCTGGGGTGTGTGGGATTTGGCAATGTTGGGAAAGCTTGTTTGGAACTGAAGCTTGCCAAACTACAAGAATAGTTCACCAAAAAATGTTGTGTTTGTGTTGTTAAAAACCCAATGACTTTCTATTTTTCTTTTTTTCTTCTTTTTTTTTTTTAGTGGAACAATGCTCTATAACAGGACTATTTAATTGGCGGCCCACATTTCCAAGTATTTGAAAAACCTTTTTATTTTGTTTACTTTAGCTTACTTGTTGATACTATACTGTATGTTTCAATAAATAAGATAAACCCACCGGCCCACCTCAACTTTTCGATTTAATAATGCGGCCCTCGAATGAAGCTAATTGAATAGCCCTGCTCTATAAGCGTTTCCAATTGGGAATTCAAAAATGAATTTCATTATCGTAACGGAACAAATCGTTATATATTATATTCCTGTCCAAATGAACAGATTCACCAAAATAATCAGTTTTTAAAAGACATTTGAAAAAGTGCATTTGATTACAGGCTCAGGTCAATCTGCTGTAAAAAATAACACGTCAGATGACATAAAAATGACATGCTACTCATCGAATAAGTAGTTTGTTTGAAAAGCTACATTTACTGTATTGTCGAAAACCTGAGCAACTGAAAAGTGTTAGTAAGTGTTGTTGCTAATTTTAGTTAGTTCCTTCCCGTCACTCTGCTTGAGTGATTTCCAAAGGCTTGTTGGAGTTCTGCCAGTGTAAAGTCTCCTCTGGCAGCATTTCTCCAACACCGAGAGAGGGAGAGAGACACAAATTGAGAGGGGTCAGAGAAATGAGGTGCACCGTAATTAGCAGAGTCGCTCTCTCCGTCTCTCTCTTTCTCACCGGTTCTCTCTCTCTCTCTCTCTCCTCGTTAAGGCGTTTCTTGCTGCAATTGTTTGGCTGCCACATCCTGAGGGAAACCGCACGGATGGGGATGGGGGGTGTGGAAACTTGGAGCCGGGTAAACAGTGACCTGTTTCATTCAGAGCACATCTTTTACTCAATCTCTGAGGTTTCTATTCTTTTATTTTTCCCTATGGCCTAGAAAAGTCACTACTCTGCTTGGATGCCATCCCCCCCCCCCAAAAAAAAACATTGGGTATGAATCTCAGAAACCTCTGGCTGTGCGCTCCGCCTTGTAACCTGTGACATGGTGGATGTGAGAAGGTGCCCAATATTTGTGGCACGCATTTTCCTAATCTTAAAGTGAAAATTAGCAGATTTTTAACCCATTTGCATTGTTACAATGTCGGCAGTAAATGTAATGTAAAATATAGCTGCGAGCAGCGATGGCGGGCCCAAGCCGGTGGCACCGCAACCCCGGTTCCTTTAGTTACCTAAAGGCACCCGGGTAGCGGTGCCGAAGGCTTTGGCCCTTTTATGATTAAATGTTAAAACGGCTTGCCATACTCTGTCATTTCGACTAGTCACAATTATGTTACAGATGTCTTAAATGATAATACAAACTATCCAAAATGTAATTACGAATAGACAGAAAGACGTTGTTGATATCTACAATGTTAATTCCGGACAGGCAAACTTAGCTTTTAAATGTTAAAAGGGCTTGCCATACAGGGACGTAGGCTCAGAGAGAGGCTCACCATATTCAAACCAAAATATCTGACTTCCTCTTGGTCCGAGCTAATGACTATGTATTAGAAAGTTGTCCGGCTTGAGGAGTACAATGTATATACCGATTTTTGTAACTGTAGATAAAACTAACAACCCACTTTTGTCAAAAGGTGGCGCTATTTAGTCCTTGCACATTGCCCGTTTCTGAAACTTTGCACATGTCTACTGGCTAATAAATGTGATGTATCTGTTGAGTTTCAAGCAATTTCAATTTCAATTTGACTGTTGAAAAGAAGTGCGCCGATTAGATACTCAGGATCGGTATCGGCTCTGACACTGCCATCTTTGACGAGGCTGATTCAAATTCTATATTGTGCATATACTATTCTGTTAGGCACAAAGGCACAAAAACTTTCTAAAGTACCATAAAGTTTTTGTGTACTGTATTATTAGTGTTCTGAAGCTATTATGTGATATAGAAATTAATATTTAAGTCATTAAATTCAAGAACACAAACTTTTCCCTCTCTGCGCCTGTCAGTCATTCTCCATTCAGCATTCAAACAGCACGTCACATTCGGTTACAGTCAATGATGAAACGATCTTCAATGATTCAATGTTAATCCTATTATACTGGATCTTTAAGATAAAGGTCTAAAGGTCTATATTTTCGAATGAAGAAACTTTTTCTTGCTGGACTTTATTGCTGTAACTTAATCGTGTTACTTTCTACCGGGTGTCGGACGCTGTCGGTTAGATCACAACACTAGAGTCAGAGCACTATAATTGTTCTTCACGCACACAGTAACTGAAATTTAAAACCTTTAAAAGAAAAGGCTCAAAAACTATTGCATAGATAGATAATGTATAATACACTGTTCATAAATATGTATTTCCTTTGTGCTTTGAACTTTTCAATACGGACTCAATGCGCTGTAACTTCATGTGGCTTCAAGCACATCATTCTCCGCTCGGGATGCACATAAGTGCTTTGTGCTGCACCGTATTGGAGCCGTAATATCATAATGCAGTGACGTAATGACAGATTATTAATTGCCTTTCAATTATATGTTGCTTTATTAGCAGCCATGGCTATATTTTTTTTTAATGATTTTTGTTATCTTGTTTTTCATGAATGTATTTTTCAAAAATAAGAGCAATGTGTATTATCTATTATTAATATGGTTTATAATAGCATTTTTGTCATAGATTATGACAAAGTAATCATATGATCCACCAGCGAGGAACCAGCAGAACAGAGTGAACATTCTTTTCTGTTTAGTTCAATCCTACTTAATAGGAATTTATTTAAAATGCTCGCTCTACTCCACACCATTAATGTCTTGTGCGGACATCCGTATTTTGACTTTCGGTTTTAAGTAAGCGATTTAAAAGCTCCCAAGTCCCAGCGGAGTCACACGTTGATTAACCGGTGGGAATATACACAATAGGCCTACCTGATATTGAACACAAGAGGGCAGTATAGCACTACGTATGACTCAGATTATTATTTTTTTATGAATACAACAATTCTGGCTGTTTTTGAACGTAAACACAATTCTTAAATGAAAAAAAAGGAAAAATTGGGGAAGTTATAATATTTGTATAATTTAATTTAGAAACAAATGATGTATAATTACATTTTTAGAAGATATGAGCTTTTAGTGTTTACTTTTTTGACATTACTTTAATCTTTTGCCATAGTTGCACATGTCTATTGGCTAATAAATGTGATGTATCTGTTGAATTTTCAAGCAATTTCAAGCAAGCTAAGAGTCCCAAAAGCATCAAAAAATAATGTTAAAGTTTGTTTCGTTGCCACGGCATTTTGAAAGTGACACACTTCCTGCTGCCAGTTGGTGGCGCTATAACTTTGACTCACAATAGTCACATCCATGTGATCGGTCTCTTACAGCGAAAACACTGCTGAAGTTTCATCAAGATCAGTTAATGTATGCTGAAGTTATAACACACATCCTGTTCCATGTTTCTCGCCATAATTTCGTTTCCTCGCCACGGCCAAACCGTTCGAGATATCAAAAATCCCGTGGCACTTTTCATCCTTAATGTCTTGACTTCACGCTGATCGAGTTTCGTCGAATTTTGGTTCAGTGCTCTAGGAGCAATAATTTAAATTACATTGCATGTGTTTTAAACACAACCCTAAATAGCCAACTTCCTGTTGGGCTGGGGTAAAAAGTAAGAGTGTGAAGTATATATGAAACGATGAGATCTATATGATGTGTACCAAGTTTCATATTATTACATGCAAGTGTGTTTGATTTATGGACCAAATTTTCAGACCAAGTTTATTGACCAAGTTAATCTGATTAATAAACTAATTATATAAAACTATTGTCAATTCACTACAATTAAACTAGTTATATGCCTTTACTTATAAAAAATAAAATAAAAACTTATTTAAAAAATACCAGGCTTGAGAAATGTATTTTCTTTATGCAGGTCATACACACAGCAGTGAAATGGTTAAGCCCCCTCCCCCTGCACACACACACACACACACACACACAGACAGCCAGCCAGCCAGCCAAAGCTCAGAGTGGCCATATTCAAACAAAAATATCTGACTTTCTGTGGGTCCTAGCTAATAAGTGTCAATTAGAAAGTTGTCCGGCTCGAGGAGTACAATATACATACCAATTTTTGTAACTCTAGTTAAAACTAACCACCCCACTTTTGTCAAAAGGTGGCGCTACTGAGCCCTCACCACGCCCGTTTCTGCAACTTTGCACATGTCTACTGGCTAATAAATGTTATGTGTCTGTCGAGTTTCATGCAATTTGAAGCATGCTAAGGGTCTCAAAAGCATCCTAAAAGCATCCTAAAAGAAGGGTAAAGTTTGATGCGTCGCCACGGCAACAGTTTCAAAGATATCAAGAATCCATTCACAGGTCTACATCTGCCGTATGTTTACATTATACATATGAAGTTTGAAGCAAATCGGGTAAAAATAAAAGGGTGATATCTAAGCATTTTGAAAGTGACACACTTCCTGCTGCCAGTTGGTGGCGCTATAACTTTGACTCACAATAGTCACATCCATGTGATCGTCCTCTTACAGCGAACACACTGCTGAAGTTTCATCAAGATCAGTTAATGTATGCTGAAGTTATAACACACTTCCTGTTTCACGTTTCTCGCCATGATTTCGTTTCCTCGCCACGGACAAACCGTTCGAGATATAAAAAATCCCCTCGCAAACTTTCATCCTCAATGGTTTGACTTCACGCTGACCGAGTTTCGTCGAATGTGGATCAAAGCTCTAGGAGGAGTATTTGACATTCCATTGCGAGCGTTTTACAAACAAACCTCAATAGCCAAATTCCTGTTGGGCTGGGGTAAAAAGTAAAAGCGCGAGGTATAGATGAAACGATGAGATCAACATGTGTACCGAGTTTCATATTATTACATACAAGCGTGTTTGAGTTATGGACCAAGTGTTCGGACCCCGTTCCAGGGGCGCTGACGAGCTGCCCTGCCACGCCCGGGTACCATCTTCAGCCCGGCTCTGATGGCCGCGGGTTCTGACCCGTGTGCAAAGTTTCAAGAGTTTTCGAGCACGTTAAGGGCCCCAAAAGTGCCCAAAAAGGTAGCAAAATAATAATAATACTAAAGAATAAATATAGCTGCGAGCAGCGATGGCGGGCCCAAGCCGGTGGCACCGCAACCCCGGTTCCTTTAGTTACCTAAAGGCACCGGGGTGGCGTGTCGCAGGCTTTAGCCCTTTCATGATTAAATGAAATGTTAAAACAGCTTGGCATACTCTATCTGTCGTTTCGACTAGTCACAATTACATTACAGATATCTTAAATGATAATACAAACTATTCAAAATGTAATTAAGACTAGTCACTTTTGTCAAAAGGTGGGGTGTTGAATATCTACAATGTTAATTCCGGATAGGCAAACTTAGCTTTTAAATGTTAAAAGGGCTTGCCATATAGGGACGTACAGTAGGCTCAGAGAGAGGCTCACCATATTCAAACCAAAATATCTGACTTCCTCTTGATCCAAACTAATGACTATGAATTAGAAAGTTGTCCGGCTTGAGGAGTAAAATGTATATACCGATTTTTGTAACTGTAGATAAAACTAACAACGCCACTTTTGTCAAAAGGTGGCGCTATTTAGTCCCTGCACCATGCCCGTTTCTGAAACTTTGCACATGTCTACTGGCTAATAAATGTGATGTGTCTGTTGATTTTCATGCAATTTCAAGCATGCTAAGAGTCTCAAAAGCATCCTAAAATAATTTCAAAGTTTGATGCGTTGCCACGGCAACAGTATCAGATATATCAAGAATCCATTCTCAGGTCTTCATCTGACATGTATTTACATTATACAGATGAAGTTTGAAGCAAATCGGGTCAAAATAAAAGGTTGATTTTAAAGCATTTGGAAAGTGACACACTTCCTGCTGCCAGTTGGTGGCGCTATAACTTTGACTCACAATAGTCACATCCATGTGATCGGCCTCTTACAGCGAACACACTGCTGAAGTTTCATCAAGATCAGTTAATGTATGCTGAAGTTATAACACACTTCCTGTTTCACGTTTCTCGCCATAATTTTATTTCCTCGCCACGGCCAAACCGTTCGAGATATCAAAAATCGCCTCGCAAAATTTCATCCTCAGTTTCTTGACTTCATGCTGACCGAGTTTCGTGCTGTGTGTTTGAATTCTCTAGGAGTAGTATTGCAAATTCCATTGTGTGTGTGTTTTATGAACAACCCTAAATAACCGACTTCATGTCTAGCTGGGGTAAAAGTAAGAGTGTGAGGTATATATGAAACGATGACATCAACATGTGTACCGAGTTTCATATTATTACATGCAAGCGTGTTTGATTTATGGACCAAGTTTTTGGACCCCCTTCCAGGGGGCGCTGTCTAGCCCCCCTGCCACGCCCAGGTACCATCTTCAGCCCGGGCCTGATGGCTGTGGGATCTGACCTGTATGCAAAGTTTCAAGAGTTTTCAAACCCGTTAAGGGCCCCAAAAGCCGCTAAGAGTCTCAAAATCATCAAAAAAAAGAATTTTAAAGTTTGATGCATTGCCACGGCAACAGTATCAAAGATATCAAGAATCCATTCACAGGTCTTCATCTGCTATGTATTTACATTATACAGATGAAGTTGAGGCAAATCGGGTCAAAATAAAAGGGTGAGTTCAAAGCATTTTGAAAGTGACACACTTCCTGCTACCAGTTGGTGCGCTATAACTTTGACTCACAATAGTCACATCCATGTGATCGTCCTCTTACAGCGAACAAACTGCTGAAGTTTCATCAAGATCAGTTAATGTATGCTGAAGTTATGACACACTTCCTGTTTCACGTTTCTCGCCATAATTTCGTTTCCTCGCCACGGCCAAACCGTTCGAGATATCAAAAATCCCCTCGCAAACTTTCATCCTCAATGCCTTGACTTCATGCTGACCGAGTTTCGTGCCGTGTGTTTGAATTCTCTAGGAGGAGTACTTCAAATTCCATTGCGAGTGTTTATGAACAACCCTAATATAACCGACTTCCTGTTGGGCTGGGGTAAAAAGTAATAGTATGAGGTATATATGAACGATGAGATCTATATGTGCACCGAGTTTCATATTATTACATGCAAGCATGTTTGATTTATGGACCAAGTTTTCGGACTCCGTTCCAGGGGCGCTGTCTAGCCCCCCTGCCACGCCCGGGTACCATCTTCAGCCCGCCCCTGATGGCCGCGGTTTCTGACCCGTGTGCAAAGTTTCAAGAGTTTTTGAGCATGTTAAGGGCCCCAAAAGTGCCCGAATAGTCGTATAAAATAATAATAATAATAATAAATATAGCTGCGAGCAGCGATGGGCGGGCCCAAGCCGGTGCACCGCACCCCTGGCTCCTTTAGTTACCTAAAGGCACGGGGTGGCGGTGCGAAGGCTTTGGCCCTTTCATGATTAAATGTTAAGACGGCTTGCCATAGTCTGTCATTTTGACTAGTCACAATTATGTTACAGATATCTTAAATGATAATACAAAAACTATCCAAATGTAATTACGACTAGACAGAAAGACATTGTGTTGATTATCTACAATGTTTTAATTTTCCGGATAGGCAAACTTAGCTTTTAAATGTATAAAGGGCTTGCCATACACGGACGTAGCTCAGAAGAGAGTATTCAAAACCAAAATATCTGACTTCCTCTTGTCTGAGCTAATGACTATGAATTAGAAAGTTGTCTGGCTTGAGGAGTACAATGTATATAACGATTTTTGTAACTGTAGATAAAAATAACAACCCCACTTTTGTCAAAAAGGTGGCGCTATTTAGTCCCTGCACCATGCCCGTTTCTGAAACTTTGCACATGTCTACTGGCTAATAAATGTGATGTGTCTGTTGAGTTTCATGGCAATTTCAAGCATGCTAAGAGTCTCCAAAAGCATCCTAAAATAATTTCAAAGTTTGAAGCTTTGCCACGGCAACAGTTTAAAAGATATATCAAGAATCCATTCCCAGGTCTACATCTACCGTATGTTTACATTATACAGATGAAGTTTTTCATC
>NW_024121129.1:903935-1005217 GCF_016745375.1 Pimephales promelas
ATCTCTCTTCAAATAAAGCTGCAGTTTCACACAAAAGAAATAGCCTATCTCATTTTTATTTTGTCCCTGTATCATGTTAATACTTTGCAGTACCATTGCATAACAATTCAGAACCATAGGCCTAAGTACCAATGTATTACCATCCTGTATCAACAACTGCTTTGTAAGTGTTTGCACTGAATGACTAAGCACTTCATTAGGGAAAATTCAAAAAATAAAATTTATAATCATTGATATCAAGCCAAAACCTTCAGCTCAGTTTCTATTTGAATTCAATTGAATTTGAGCCGTTTATGACAGCGCTGGTTAGTGTGAGACTTCACTGTGGCCCTATACGACACGATTGGCTGCACTATCTGTAATGTTTAGTGCTGTGAGCTTAAAGTTGTGTATTTATGCACACTTTATTTGATGTTGCTGCCGTTTTGCACTGAATTTCCCTTCAGGGATCAATAAAGTAGCAATAGCCTACCGTTTCCATCTGTCTGTTATTGTGCGCGCGCTCGACGCCGTTGGAGAGCCCTCTACTGGCCGAGGCGAGCAACAAACATTTGCTGTACGTGTGCTCTAAACCAGAAAAAAAGAGGCCTTGGTTAAATTTAACTACCCATAAAAGATGTGAATTCCTCATCCATCCTCTTTCAGACCTTGAGACAGAAAGTCAATACGGCCTTACTGCCGATTCCGTTTTCATAGCCTGATTCATAATGATTTACTTCCCTGACAGCTGAGATTTCAAGCGTCTTTTTTCCCTCCTCCATGAAGCTTCCGACTGTTGAAGTGAAGGATCCTGGCGCCTGTAATTCGTCCCAGTCAGTGGCTTCCCGGGGCCCGCCGTGGAAAGATTGTGTGGCAGATGGAGGCTCTTACACGAGGAAAGGTGGCATAGTGTGAGATCGCAGAGTTGAGAAAAACTCATCACACATTCTAAGGCGGCTAATTTTAGACACACGTTTCGTTAAAGCGCCCCGTGTGATTCATCGCACACCTCCGCTACTCGGAGACTGCAGTCCCGCTGGAAAAGCGGCAGTTCACTAGTTGTGTGCAAAACGAAATTCTGAATTATACAGGGGTCGTTTACACAGACGTCCTTGCGTCTGTGCTGTTTTGTTAACGCTACAGACTAACGCTATCTATGTCGAGCTAAAATGTAGCGTTTAAGAGTAAGAAAAAGAAAAGAAAAACACGTTAACCTACTTCAAGAGACTTTCAAGAATACCACGGGAGGCTAGTAGCCTATGGAATCTAAATGTAAATGAATATGATATCCCGGTTAAGGAAACGGTTAATCCAGGCTAAACTGGTTTGTTGGTCATGGTTTTAAGGGTTGGTTCATCCAAAAATGAATATTCTGTCATTAATTAGCCTACTCACCGTCATGTGGTCCCCCTTAATGTAGAGTGTGGAATATTTTTTACAGTGTCACGCATTTCGGTCTTGTCACGCACTCCCATCACACATTGTAATTCTCATACGGAAAAAACTATTTATAATATATTTAATATGCCATAATTTCTCAGGCCGTGCCGCTCTCATGATGGAACCGGCGGGAATCAAGCGGAGTTCAGCGTCGACCCTGCCACTTATCAGCCAATCAAAAAAAGAAAGATGCTACTCAATAGCCAATCAGAAAAGAGCACTATTGTATCTAAGATTTAACACAACAACCAATGAAAAAAAAGCATATCCTGGAATTATTCAAGGGTTCTGACCTTTGTCACAAAAAGTCGATGCACCCACTTTTAATCAGTGAAACTTCTGTTTTTATGCTAAAAGTTCATAATAAAATATATAATCCTGTATTTTTCAATAAAAATTATAGTATATTATCCTCTAAAAATGATTATATATATATATATATATATATATAAATATATACACACACACACACACACACACACACACACACACACACACACACACACATATATATATATATATATATTATTCTCTAAAATATAATATTATTTTTATCGCCTTTTTTATTACAGTATATCATATTGTAGTAGTTATCATAAATTAGGTATCATTTCAAAGCTTTTAAACTCAGAATTCATCCTGTGAAAACAGTTTTATAATTGAACGTTGTGTTACCATAGAAACAGCACTTATTTTATCAGGCTCCTCCCCTTTTGGGCATCATTATATTTCATAATTTATGATCAAAACTTTTTCTAATCTTGACAAAACACATATTGTCAGAAAGGTCTGTGTCTCAAGATCTCAAATTTTGTGACAGAAGTGATATTTGGACAAAAATCTTTTTAATTTGTTAAGGCAGAATGTATACAACTAAATTCAATGGCACCCAGTGGCTATTTTTGGTACTACGCCTAAACAAAATCTCATGGGAACTTCAATTTTTGTGAAATCAACTTCAAACTTGGAACATAACTTGGTTAGATTTATGGCTATGATTTTATAGTAATTTTAGAGTAAAAATATTTTGTAAAATGTATATTTTATATAAAATAAAAATATACAGTATATTTGATTTACTGTAAATTTAAACTTCCATAACTTTTTCATACTTTCATTTTTTGAAGCGTTTTCACTTCAGCAATAATCTGCTGAGTGTATACTTCAAAACAAGACCAAACTTGTTTATAAAACTTGTTTACTCAAGAAAGCTTTGGGTATATATTCCAAAGCATTCTTGAATTATAACCATTTAAGTTTGAATAGTGCATTTTAACCCCCATTCTCAAAAAGGGGGGTGACAGCGAAGGGGTTAAATGAGCGATAGTTTCGCTTGATAAGACCCTTATTCATCGTCTGGAATCGTTTAAAGCCCTTTGAACAGTTTGCAGTTTGTAATGTCTTTTGGACCTTGAACCGTTTGGTTCCCACTGAAGTGCATTATATGGAGAAAAATCCTTAATTTCTTTTCGACTAAAGAAAGAATGACATGGACATCTTGAATGACACAGAGGTGAGTAAATTATCAGCAAAGGTTTTTCAAAAGTGAACTACTCCTTTAATAATTTTATCAGCACTAAATTGTATAATTTAGTGTATTGCATGTATTGCATAGTCCTATGTATTGCATAGTCGATGTTATAGGTATTTTTTAAAATCATGTCATATTTTATAATGATATCCTGGCTATGGATGCTTTAATCTTTGTATCTGTCTTTCAAAGATGTCAGGTAAAAAGCAATTATGCATCCTCTCATTCATCCTGAGAAGAAAGTCCTCTAAAAAGGCCAGATTAGAGGATCATTTGCTGATCTTTTTCCAAACCTGTAAATCTAATGAAATACAGTTAATGTGACTGATGCTGAATATATTTGCAAATATATATATATATATATATATATATTTGTCTGTGCGCTTTTGACCAGCTGCATGTGCTAATTGTGTTGCGCAGGTATGCCCACCTGTGTGCTATAAGATCAGCTCCATTCATGCGTCCACACTTGCATCTGTTGGTTTTGTTCGTCCTGTGCTGTGTTTGAGAGCTGTGTAGCTTTATGACTCAGTGGAGTGAGAGATGATGAGATGATAGTCACTCCTCCACTCAACCTAATTCAATTCTGGTTCCTTATTCACCCAGATCTAATGCGAGACTCTACGCCGACTCGTACAAAAATAACCTGCATTTGGGAAGCCGAAACGGAAATGTCAGTGTTATTTCTTGATAATGATCATGATAATGAGAACTTCACTGAATTGACAGACACACAAACTCATAGATAACTTGGTTGTTGTCATCATCACTTTGATCAAAGAGCACAAAGGCATCTTTATTTTCTAATGCAGTCTTCATTTTTAAATCATCTAATTCCTGATTTGCTTTGATCTCCTCTGATTACAGTTTCTTTCAGTTCACATGCATTTTTTTTGCTACATTTCAGTTACATTTCAGTAAACTAATAATAATAATAATAATTTATAAAATAATAATATTTTATATTTATTTTTAACATCCTGAATTATCTTAATAATAAAAATACTACTTTTATTTCTTTAACATTTCTTATTTTATATATTTATTTTATCATCTTTATTAGTAATAATAATGATGATAATTTACTTTTGCTCTATTATGCAATATAATTGTTCTATAAAATTTTTGTTGTATGATATTAATAAGTAACTTAAAAATAATAATAATAATTCATTATGCAGTTATATTTTATATTTGTTTTATAAAATAAATAGTAACTTATTGATAATACTAATAATAATTATAATCATAATAATTAGACTTATTAATTAACTTAATTTCTCTAAATAATATGATTTTATATTTATTTATCATTAGTTAGTAAAAAATAATATTGATAATTAACTTATAAAGCAATATTGCTCTCTAAAAGCAGCAGCTAGAGTTCTTATAGAATCAGGAAGTATGACCATATCTGCCTGGTCATGTCAACACTGCATTAGCTCCCTGATATACAATGTATACATTTTCAACTACACATTTTCAACTACACAGTTTAAATCTAGACTAAAAACACTTCTCTTTAACCTGGCCAGATCCAGATCAGATGATGGACCTGCTAGACACGACCACAACGCATGATGTAGTCAGCCGGATCCGGGCCGTATCCAGATCAGATGGTGGACCTACGCCTAGACACGACCACAACGCATGATGTAGTCAGCCGGATCCGGGCCGGATCCAGATCAGATGGTGGACCTACGCCTAGATACGACCACAACGCATGATGTAGTCAGCCAGATCTGGGCCGTATCCAGATCAGATTATGGACCTATGCCTAGACACGACCACAAAGCATGATGTAGTCAGCCGGATCCGGGCCGGATCCAGATCAGATGGTGGACCTACGCCTAGATACGACCACAACACATGATGTAGTCAGCCGGATCCGGGCCGCATCTAGATCAGATGGTGGACCTACGCCTAGACATGACCACAATGAATGATGAAGTCAGTCGGATCCGGGCCGTATCCAGATCAGATGGTGGACCTACGCCTAGATACGTCCACAACGCATGATGAAGTCAGCCAGATCCGGGCTGTATCAAGATCAGATGGTGGACCTACGCCCAGGACTACAATGAATGATGTAGTCAGCCGGATCCGGGCCGTATCCAGATCAGATGGTGGACCTACAGTACGCCTAGATACGACCACAATGAATGATGTAGTGAGCCGGATCCGGGCCGTATCCAGATCAGATGATGGACCTACTCCTAGACATGACCACAACGCATCCCTGAAGTGTCAGCAGAGGTTGTGTCAACTAGACTCCCCCTGTGAAGGCCTCATCAACACGACAGCCATCTGCACTAATACTCAACAAACTCGTCTCCATACCAGCATGACTCTGATTTTAAACCAGATGGAACTGGATAATAATCACCCGTAATGCTGCCTGAATCATAATCATACTGACACTGTTCGTTCGTTGGCAAGGGGAGAACTGACTTCCTGACTGAACCCAAGGTTTTTTCCTCCATTCTCCACACCTGATTTTTGGAGTTTTGGTTCCTTGCCACTGTTGCTTTTTTTTTTTTTTTTTTTTGGCTTTATCGCCTTGGTTGCCATTGGATTTTGGCTTGCTCAGTTGGGGACACTTAACATTCAACAATATTATTGATCTGTTTGCATTTACACCATTATATGAGAACTGAACTGAGCTGAGCAGGATGATGACATCACTCTTTTCTCCAGAGCGGCTGTATAGGCTAGATAAATTAACTAAATTAATACCTTTTTTACAATAGAAATGAACCATCACTGAACTTAATGGACTATGACACTATTTTCTTCTAGATCTGCTGTACAAACTTTATTGCATTATTTTTCCTGTTTTAAATATCACTAAAATATGACTTTAAATATCATTTTATTTGTATAACGTAATAACACTAATATTTTATTGTATAATTATATTTCTATTTATTTTATAATATCAATATATAACATAAATAATATTTAAAACGATAATGGTAATAATAAGCTCATTATAAATTTATTTTCTATTTATTTTTCAATATTAATAAGTAATAATAATAATTAATTATTTTTGCTCTATAGAAAGCAAGGTGATTGTTTTATAAGTACAAATTACAGTATATTATATTTATTTTATAAAATCAATACGTATTATTGAGTTACTCCCTGCTGTTGAGCTGTGAAATGGTGGTGATGTTCCTACATGACATTTTTATCCTTCAGACCAGCAGCTCTTTCTCACAGAGAAAGCTAGAGCTCTCGTGTGGGTTTGGTGTAAAACCCTCAGCGATTTCGCGGTGCAGTGGGTACGGCGTGGGTGCGGCCCGGCCCGGTCGCTCAGCCTGATCCAATGCCATCACTCTACCATCTGTTCATCTCTATTTCCAGCCCTGAGATCCAGATCCAAATCAAAGGAGGAATGACAGGGCCTCAGGCTGCTTCCATATGCGAAGCTCCATCCTGGACCCATACAGAGGTAATATGTTTAATACACACAAATATAAAAAGATTTCTAGAACAGTAAGTGTGCAATGACAAACACTCTGGATAGAGAAACTGTACAACAATTTATCAAAGACAGATGTGTCCTACATTTATCAGCCCTAAAAACTATACAATGCTTTTCATAAGTTCTTTATCTGAATGATAAATGAGTTTAAACAATCCAAACACTTTTAGGTTATGTAGGTCAACGTGAGCTGCAGAAATAAATTCCTCCTCATGACTGACCGTTCTGCTGATCATGAAGACTTCATCCTGTCAGTCAAAGTGCTGACATCATCACCAGACAGTCACAGACTCACTGACCCTGTCAGCATCAGCACAATGAAAAACATCAAACCACAATGAACAACCTGACGATGCATTTTATACACATTAATACAACGGTAGTAAGCTATAGGGTACAGCAACTGTATATCTTGTAACCTCTTGGTTATGCCTTTATTGTTGATTGTGTGTAGTTGCCGTTTTAATGTTGATGTCACATCTCATAAGTGAGCTGTTTCTGACATCTAGCGGTGGTTAAATGCACTGCATCAGAGTAACGCTCACGTGGCCGTGATGTCACTACATTGTTTGTTTTGCTCGTAAATTAGGATTTATAATTCTCTTATGTCGTGTTTTCGTTTATATTCAGGTATTATATACACCTCGGATTCAGAGTTGATTGTTATTGCTCTGAAACTAGATATCTCTTCATTCGCCCACGTTTCAATACGTCACTCCATTCCCATGATGCAACGCGAAAGTAAGCAAAAATATTTTTTAAAATGCTATTTTTGCTCATTTGCACATTTTAGACGCACCGCTCGATTGATATCAGCACTCATGTTTGGTCCTACTTTTTCGCTTGGTTAGCTTGTCATGGGCGACATTTTGTTACCGTCTCTGTAAAGGGTTGCATGTTTGATGTGATAGTGACCGTGTTACAATGTATCTTTAGCTTTGCGCAGTGGCAGTATCGTAGCCTATGAGGTTTATCCGAGGCGCGATTATTGCTAATTGAAAACTTTACCCAATACCCCGCCGTGACGACTTGAAATATAGTCGGCACTGGCAATTTTTGACGGTCTTTACGGAGACTGATTACCCTGGTAAAAAAACAGACTCACTTTATGTCTGAGTAATGCAATAGACAGTGCAATGGACAATAAAATTAATTTTACATTTTAGAAGTTATGAAAGTTACAGCTTCAGAACAGTACATCTACTGTTCAGATAATCCTCGTGTACCTCCCTCCACATTGCAAGCAAGTTGTAAGTCATCCTGATTTGACTATTTTCCCCTTCAAACTAAGATGCTCTGGAATATCCATCCATTCCTTCTATCCCAGGAGACTCTTGTAAGTAAAAAAAGCATCAAGCAATATCGAATAAGTCATCACAGTAAAAGTTTTGATTGGGAGAAAAATCTGTTTATCACCTGTTCACTATAGTGGACCTCATGCATCAATCGCTATATTTTAGCTATTTTATACTTATACTGTACATATTGTTTTTGAAAATACTTTTTTGACTGTAAATAAAAGTATTTGTGTAATTTTCATTGACATCGAAAAGTTATATAATTACATAATGTATGTGACTTGTAATGCGTTACTCATTTCATCAAAAAGTAACCTAATTACGTAATGCATCACTTATTTGATCAAAACAGTATCTGTTTCTGTAATGAATGTTGCTTGTAATGGATTTATTTACTCATAACATAAAAAAGTAATCTGATTACGTAATGCATGTTACTTATAATTAATTGTTAGATCAAAAAGTAATCTGATTACGCAATGAACATTTCTTGTAATTAATTGTTAGATCAAAAAGTAATCTGATTACGTAATGCATGTTACTTGGAATACATTACTCTTAACATTTAAACAAATCTAATTATGTAATGACTGTATTTGAAACACATTACTTGTTACATCCAAAAAGTAATCTGATTACTTAATGCATGTTACTTGTAATAACTTGTTAGATTAAAAAGTAATCTGTTTTCATAATGCTCATTATTGTAATGCGTTTGTTTACTTGTAACAACAAAAAGTAATCTGATTACATAATGCACATTACTTATAATTAATTACTTGTTAGATCAAAAAGTAATTTGATTAGGTAATACACATTCTTGTAATTAATTGTTAGATCAAAAAGTAAACTGATTAGGTAATGCACATTACTTGTAATTAATTGTTAGATCAAAAAGTAATCTGATTACGTAATGCATATTACATATAATTAATTACTTGTTAGATCAAAAAGTAATCTGATTAGGTAATGCACATTTCTTGTAATTACTTGTAAGATCAAAAAGTAATCTGATTTAAAAAAGTATTCTGATTAGGTAATGCACATTTCTTGTAATTAATTGTTAGATCAAAAAGTAATCGGATTAGGTAATGCACATTACTTATTAATTACTTGTTAGATTAAAAAGTAATCTTATTATGTAATGCACATTTCTTGTAATTACTTGTTAGATCAAAAAGTAAACTGATTAGGTAATGCACATTACTTATAATTAATTGTTAGATCAAAAAGTAATCTGATTAGGTAATGCACATTACTTATTAATTACTTGTTAGATTAAAAAGTAATCTGATTATGTAATGCACATTTCTTGTAATTAATTGTTAGATCAAAAAGTAATCTGATTATGTAATGCACATTTCTTGTAATTACTTGTTGGATCAAAAAGTAATCTGATTAGGTAATGTACATTTCTTGTAATTAATTGTTAGATCAAAAAGTAATCTGATTATGTAATGCACATTTCTTGTAATTACTTGTTGGATCAAAAAGTAATCTGATTATGTAATGCACATTTCTTGTAATTAATTGTTAGATCAAAAAATAACCTGATTACGTAATGCATGTTACTTGTATAAAACATTACTTCACTCGTAACATTTAAACAAATCTGATTATGTAATGAATGTACTTGGAACACATTACTTTACTTGTTGCATCAAAAAAGTAATCTGAATTTGTTATTCATGTCTTATAATGCATTACCCCAACACTGCTAATTTCAGATGAGATTGAAAAAAAAAAAAAACCTATCGCTAGAGTTTCTTAAAAGAGGGGTATGCTGGAAATGTGTCAATCTTGAACATAATCAGAATTATCAGCTAATAAGGGTAAATCGACATACTCTGACACACTGGAGGAACATCCGAGTGGTTTCCACAGTTGTACATTGACAGGCTGTAGAAAATCCTGATGGAATCACGTCCTCATGTTCTGATATCAAAGATACCCAAAGTGCAAATTGTATGAAGGTCAATTGCCTTTGCAATATTTCGGATTTATATTTTCTAATATATTTTATAGTTTTCACATGATTTGATATAATTGTATAGATTAGTTTGTTAAATACATAGTATAGATTAGTTTGTTAAATACATACTTTATATGTTTGATTATTGTATGTGTAATACAGCATCTCTTCAATAAATGCATGACATCTGAAAATCTCTTTGAAAAATTTGTTTAAAAAATTGAATAAAATCTTTTTTTATGCCCCAAGAGCAATAGAAACACATAAAAAAGTCCTGACTGAGATTATCATAATTCATGCATGAAAAGGTTAAATAATAATTAAAATACTATTTTTATATCAGTTAAAATACTATTCCAAACTTGGGCAGAAGATAGTCAAAATAGTATATGAAAGAATAAAAAAAAAAAAAAAAAAAAAAACATTTTCTATCAGACCCCAGATCCTGTGTCAGTTATAACTATGGTAACTCCAAGTTCTTATTTAAATATGCAAAACTGTTACCCAATCACAGCAGTGGGCGTTTACTTCAAGTCTTGAATGGCATGGCCATGAAGTGTTTGAAAGAGAGGGTCAAAAACAGGATAATAAATAGCATTTACTTTTAAATTAGGATGTTTTTTGATGTTACATTATAAGTGGACCAAGCATTTTAAAAATGCTGTTCATGACCCCACACGAAATGCAAACGAGCTGTCTTATGCAAACCTTTGAACTAGCATACAAGAAAATGCAAATGAGCTTTTAGGGTTGCAAACAGAACTGCCTTTCATAGTAAATCCACACAGGATGTAGTTTACCCCGTATTTTAATGTATTCAGTGCATTTAGATATGATTTTATATATATAAAAAATAATGCATTACAAAGAACATGTAAAATCAAAATAAGACCTGAATAGTGAATACGACCAGAAAAATGTACGTAAACTCAAATAAGACCAGAATCCATGTATCTAATAAAAGTAGAGCTTTGTTTATAGTAATTCTGCCTATATTCATTCAATTGAATATCTGTACAAGCCCCCAGATTATCTGAAATCTCGTACCTAAATAGAGGTGCGTTCCATTCGACCATAAGTGGACTTTACAGGGTATTTCGCCATCTTAAAAGGCCCCATTCTTCGTGATCCCATGTATCAAACTTTAGTTAGTGTGTAATTTTGTTGTTAGAGTATAAATAATATCTGTAAAATTATAAAGCTCAAAGTTGAATGCCAAGCGAGATATTTTATTTAACAGAAGAAGCCTACATCGAATGGCCCGTTTGGACTACATCCCTGTACTTCCTTCTTTAATGACGTCAGTAGAACAGTTTTTTGATCATCAGTCGGACCTGGTCCGAAACAGCAGACTTGTATGCTATTAATAAATAATGGATACATACAAGCAGATGACAAATACGTTATAATAACCATAATTAAACTACTAAACTATACCTGTTCCATCTCTATATAGCACTCTGACTCCGTAGGCATTATTATCCGACTCGAAATGAACACCGTTACTGAGAGTTTTTGATATTGTCATCATTCTGTGAGATTAAGCGCGAGCTCATGAAGCTCCGCCCCCTGTGCCGGCAGCAGCAGCAGCTTATTTGCATTTAAAGGGCACACACTAAAACAGTGCGTTTTTCTGACCCCCAAAAATGACAATTTAAACATGCTGTAAAAAATGATCTGTTGGGTATTTTGAGCTGAAACTTCACATACAAATTCTGGGGACATCAGAGACTTATTTTAGGGGAATAAGAAGGGGATAATACGGGACCTTTAACCTCCTGAGACCCGAGAGTTTGCCTGGTGTGCATTTTATAATTTTTCTTGCTATTTGGGACAAGTAGGACCTAATAAGTATAATAACTAAAATTTGTTTTTGTACAGGAAGTAGTTTTTGCATAAAATGATGTCCTCATGCAAGGACAGTGGGTCTATCTTAACTACTTGAGACCTGAGTTTTGGTTTGGTGTGCTTTTAGATTTCTTAGCTTTTTGGGGTTAGGAGGGAGCAAGAAATATAACCAGATATTATATTTGAACATGAAGCACTTTTTGAAAAAACAAAAAACAAAAAATTGTCTGTATGCACAGAAAACAATCAATACACCATTGTGTAAAAAAGTGCAAATCTATTTTTTTTTACAGCATGAGCATTGTGCCTGAACATTTTTTATTGTTACTCTTGCATGCATAACTTCTGAAAATTGATATGGAAAAACAAAATAAATATAATAATGAAATATAATATCCATAATAATATATAATATCCACATAAAAAAACATATCCAAAACAAATTGAAAATTTGATTTCTTTTTTGCAATGCTCCAAAATTTCTGCTTCTCCAAACTAGAAATGTTCTTTTTATCTGTGGGAACAGTGGATCACACTTAACCGGTGTGAAAGACTGTGTAACTGTTGCCCCTGAACCCTCCATGGGCTTTATTCGTGCCCAGGAGAGGTGCACCATTGGATGCTCAATTCTAAAAATCAGCCCATCTTTTCCAGGGGATTTTTTGATTTTCAGAGCTCCACCACGGTGGAGATCGAGCAAGAGAGAGCGTATGTGTGTGTGTGTGCGCGCGATCGCGAGTGAGTGATGTGTGTGTAAGCGATAGCGAGTGAGTGAGCGAGCGAGAGAGAGAGAGAGAGAGTGCGCGCGTGTGTGTGTGTGTGCGAGTGAGCAAGTGTGTGTATGTGTGCATGCGCGATCGTGAGTGAAGCCCCGCCCCCTTGAGTGTGTGTGTGTGTGTGTGCGATCGAGTGTGTGAGCCTGCCACGAAGCTCAATGCAACTACAAATTTTCATTTTTTTTTGCAAGTTTCAACGAAGCTTAGTCCCAATGTCCACATATGGGGACATCAACTTTAGCAGCTTGGTAAATCTTTATTTTTACAAAAGTTTGTCAAATGTGCATGCCGTTTCAAACATACAACACTATTATGCATAACTTAACAAGAATCAACAATGAAATGTTATTAGATTGTTTACCTTGTGGAAGTTTTGGTCTGGAGTGGCTGCGTGACATGTGACCTGTTTTCTCTGCCATCTTTAAATTATTTATGTTAATTTTTTTTCTCTTCTGACGCCACCAGATGGCAGTGTAAGTGTCCTCGTTTGTGAAAAACATGTTCCAGTCACACAGAATTAAGTATTATGCTGCACAGAACCAAAAATGTGATGTCCCCGTATGTGCACGCAGGGTCTCAGGAGGTTAAGTGAGATTCCAATCTGAATTGAACGAACATGTTCAGTTCGAAGGGCACTGAAAACGCCGTAGGGAATAAGGGAACATCGAAACATCACTTCACAGGAAGTGGCGAGTGAAAATCAACCAACTGTCATTGTGCACCGCATCATCAGTCGGAACCAAGGGGGTAATCCATCGACCGGAAGTTGAAGCCTCGCGGGAGCTGCCATCTTGTATACAGAACTTCACTTGCGTTAGCATTCCCATTGACTCCCATTCATTTTGACGTCACTTTGACAGCGAATAACTTTACATCTGAGGTGTTTGAAGACCCCATTTGTCCATTATTTATTTATAAAGAAACACGACAATGTATAAAATGATCCATTACTTTGTAGCTTATGTTATGGCCCCGTAGAAGCAGTTTTTTGTAAAAGTAGGCTAACGATTGCGTCATAACCACGCGACTCTCTGTCGCACAGTAGAGAGATTACCGTATGGACAGGAGAAGAAGCTCACGTGCAATCGGGGAAACGTGGAGGCAAAATGACAAAATAATTAATCAGAATACCTAGCTAAAGTTTATCGTAGCTCATGGACAGCTCCTATTCACACTCTCCGCCTCTGCAAGTTTTGGAAGGGAATGATTCAGATTTCTCATGGCACAGCCACTAGAAGACAGACGGGTTGCTCACGTCACATCTACGTCGTCAAGCTCTGTTTGAGTCGGTAGAAGAGATTTTAAATTTAAATTTTGCATTGAGTATTCTTAAATATTATTATTATTATACAAACTAGAGTATTTATGAATGGTTTGGGGTGATGAATGTATCTATAGGCCTATATGATTTTAAATTAGAAAGGAAAGTACATTTTAATTAAGACATTTAACATTTTATTAAGTTATATCATAATCTGCGTGACCCTGTTGTTGCCTTTTTTTGATGACGTTTCAGGGCATTCCAAATGAGTGAATATTGACAGCGAAGTCCACTTCAACTGATGTACCGTGTTTAGGGAGTAGGGAGCAGTGAACACTGCGTAGGGACCCTGTCGAATGGAACGCACCTTAAAATTGGAGTGGAATATTCAAGGGCAGTTTGAAAGCCCAACCCGATGACGTCGCCCCCTATTGACTTGGCTACACTTGTTTCAACCGTTAGCATACCTTTAACATTCTGTAGTGTACACTTAAATACGTTTGTATGCAGTAGATAAAAAACCCAATGAAATACATTCTAAGAAGAAAAATGAAGATGACACTAAAATTTTCATACTCATTATCCTGAGCTCATTATACCGATAATACCTGTTACCCTCATATACATTTCAGTATGCTCTTTAGTTACAAGATCCAACTCGTATTACTTAAAAGTACTATTGAAGGAAAAGTCAAAACCAGCTGACAATTCTGCAACATACATGTGAACTCCTTAGTGTTTAAAAAACATCCCAGCATGCATGGAGTCGAGAGAATGTTCAGAATCAGAGCCGGAATCTACACAAAGAACAAGTTTAGATTTAAGTTTAGTTGAACATGTTTTGATCACAATTCACTACATCATTTTCATTTTGTGTTACTTTGCTATTATTATACTATATAAAACATACAATAAGGTTCCATTTGTTAACATGAACTAACAATGAAAAATACTTCTAAAGCATTTATTTTTCTGAGATTATATTAAAATCAGAAGTTGTATGTTTTAATGGACCTGAACTAACAATGAACTAACAATGAACAGTTGTATTTTTACTTACTAACGTTAAGATTAAGATTATTAAATACTGAAACAAATATTGCTCAGTGTTATTTAATGTTAGTAAATGCATTAACTAATATTAACTAATGGAACCTTATTTTAAAGTGTGACCAAAATAGTCTGAACAGATTTGTCAATAAGTTTGATTGAAAGAGAGAGAAAAAAAAAAAATCTAATTAATCAAAGATTAATAATGTGTAAGGAAAATCATATTTCACCTGAAGTGTCCCTTAGTATTTTATGCATTTTAGATGGTTCTTGAAAAAATTGTGACTTATTTTTGTCTGTGAATCACTTTTGGGAGGATGCCTGTAGGAACCATACTTGTCTGTGCGACCATATTTTTGGTGACCAATTCTGAGACCTTTGCAGGTGACAACAAATAAATCTCCAAGTCCGTCAACAAAGAATTCTGTAAATAAAAAAAATAAAAATTAAATCAGATTCTTGTTTCTTAAAACTAAAGTTTATTTATTGGCATCAATGTTTCCATAAAGAACCTTCAACATTCATCTAAACTTTACATTCCACAGAAGGTTTGTAATTGTGGAAAATGTTTCTTTAGATTATTAAATAGCTCTTTACATTAAAAAAAAGCTTATTTTAAGAAATGTTCACTGAGAGGTTCTTTGGGGAATCAAAAAAGGCTTTTATTCACAGATAAACATTGATCAGCGAACATAAAATGAAGCTCAACCGAACCTACTTGACGTGTGAGAACAAACCTCAATGGTTCTTGAAGATGCTCAAACATGCTGCGTAACACGAGAATGAACCTAATTGGTTCTTGAAGAAGCTCAAACGTGATGCGTAACACGAGAATGACCCTCATTGGCTCTTGCTGAAGCTCAAACATGATGCGTAACACGAGAATGAACCTCATTGGCTCTTGCTGAAGATCAAATGTTCTGCGTAACACAAGAATGAACCTCATTGGCTCTTGCTGAAGCTCAAACGTGATGCGTAACACAAGAATGAACCTCATTGGCTCTTGCTGAAGATCAAATGTTCTGCGTAACACAAGAATGAACCTCATTGGCTCTTGCTGAAGCTCAAACGTGATGCGTAACACAAGAATGAACCTCATTGGCTCTTGCTGAAGATCAAATGTTCTGCGTAACACAAGAATGAACCTCATTGGCTCTTGCTGAAGCTCAAACGTGATGCGTAACACAAGAATGAACATCATTGGCTCTTGCTGAAGATCAAATGTGCTGCGTAACACAAGAATGAACCTCATTGGCTCTTGCTGAAGCTCAAACGTGATGCGTAACACAAGAATGAACATCATTGGCTCTTGCTGAAGATCAAATGTGCTGCGTAACACGAGAATGAACCTCATTGGCTCTTGCTGAAGCTCAAACATGATGCGTAACACGAGAATGACCCTCATTGGCTCTTGCTGAAGATCAAATGTGCTGCGTAACACGAGAATGAACCTCATTGGCTCTTGCTGAAGCTCAAACGTGCTGCGTAACACGAGAATGACCCTCATTGGCTCTTGCTGAAGCTCAAACGTGATGCGTAACACAAGAATGAACATCATTGGCTCTTGCTGAAGATCAAATGTGCTGCGTAACACAAGAATGAACCTCATTGGCTCTTGCTGAAGCTCAAACATGATGCGTAACACGAGAATGACCCTCATTGGCTCTTGCTGAAGATCAAATGTGCTGCGTAACACGAGAATGAACCTCATTGGCTCTTGCTGAAGCTCAAACGTGCTGCGTAACACGAGAATGACCCTCATTGGCTCTTGCTGAAGCTCAAACGTGATGCGTAACACGAGAATGAACCTCATTGGTTCTTGAAGATGCTCAAACGTGCTCATTCGTTCTTGTTGAAGCTCAAACAGGATACGCAAGACAATAATAAACCTCATTGGTTCTTGCTGAAGCTCAAACGTGATGTGTAACACAAGAATGAACCTCATTGGTTCTTCAAGATGCTCAAACGTGATGCGTAACACAAGAATGAACTTCATTGGTTCTTGCAGAAGCTCAAATGTGATGCGCAAGACAAGAATGAACTTCATTGGTTCTTGAAGATGCTCAAACGTGATGCGTAACACGAGAATGAACCTCATTGGTTCTTGAAGATGCTCAAACGTGATGCGTAACACACGAGAACCTCATATTTCATAGTTCTCACACTTTTATTTTTGGCTTTTAACTATCCTTTTAAACTCTAAAATATGTTGTAACTTATTGTTGAAGCTTAATTTCACTTTGCAAGTCTATTTGGAAATAATTAAACAACAGACCCCATCCAGAACGCATCGTGTGACTTCATTTGATGTGGATGTTTTCAATCAACAGTTTGAAGTCCACCTACCACCGTGAGCCACTCTTTTGTAGAACGGGTCAAAGCCGACCCGTCGCACAGCATCCGTCCGGCCCAAGAAGTAGTTGACAACTACATCCACGAAGAAGCAGCCGTCAAAACCTGGCAGAGGCGCGTGGGTACGGCTGACCCGCGATATACAGCCGCCTTCATCGCTACTCCCTTCCTCATATTCCAGCTTAAACAAGAACTGATTTCCTTGTACCTCACCACCAACCTGATGGAGAGAGACAGAATGAATGAGTAATAGCCTAACTACAAAAAAGATGACTGGAGTATTGTTCACAGGAATACAGATTAGAAAACAGTTCTTTAAAACTTAAAAAAAAAAATTAATTCCATAATATTTACTATTGTACTGTTTTTGATCATATGAATGTGCAGAGAGCTGAAGATATCTAACTGACCCCAACTTTTATATTTATTTGAGGTCATCAAGATGATATAATTGACATAATTACCACATCTAGTTCAGGAACGGCTTCCATAATGTTTACAAAGCTTTCAATACGCGTCTCATTAAGAAACAAAAAGTCATCATCCACCCACAGGAAGTACTTAGTGGTGACCTGTGACACAGCCAGATTTCTGCCTGCAAACCAGCCCTGAAAGACCAAACAATATTTATAAACTTTTATACTTCAAGCAAATTACAATAACATTCAGTTTAAACAACCTGATGTTTGTACCTGTGCAGGGGGCATTACATAGTGTTCTATATTCTCACCGACCACCTTCTCTGGTTGCAGACTGTCATCAGCAATAATAATCTTTATTTTTGGGTAGAGCCGACGAACACTATCGATGAGGACATTTAGTTCTTTATATCTCAAAAAAGTTTTAACTAGTACAGTCACCTGGGAGTTTATGTCTAGAGAGAGAGAGAGAGAGAGAGAGAGAGAGAGAGAGAGAGAGAGATAGAGAGAATTATGAGCCCATGAAAGGTCAGTGTGGTGATTGATTGTGTTCACAATAATAAATTAATCAACAGTCATTTGTTCAGGAGCATTGTTACTAGCTAGGTTCCCATCCAAAAGTGCAAATTTAACTGTGCAAAATTGTTATATTGCATAAAACATGTGCGATAAAGCACTGTTTTCATCTAATGCATTCCAGAGAACAAAATCAATGGAATTTGAAAATGGAAAATGGAATTTGATGCAATCAGGGAAGCCACTGTATCTTTTTGCATCTCAGAGTGTACATCATGGGCCAGTGAGAGTTGTACGTGTAAATCTCACTCCCCTGGCCTCAAAAGGACCTCTTGCAGCAGGTCGAGTAGAACCAGTTTATTGGTGCCGTGACCCGGATGGGATTGAGGTTTAGGGGGTGAGTGTACCGGATGTAGACCAATAAGAGCTGGGCGTGTAAACCTCACTCCCCTGGCCTCAAGAGGCTGAATCCAGCTTGCAACAGGTTGATTAGAACAAGTTTATTGGTGTCGTGACCCGGGTGGGATTGAGGTTTAGGGGGTGGAGTGTACCGGATGTACATCAGTAAGAGCTGTGCATGTAAACCTCACTCCCCTGGCCTCAAGAGGCTGAATCCAGCTTGCAGCAGGTCGAGTAGAACCAGTTAATTGGTGCCGTGACCCGGATGGGATTGAGGTTTAGGGGGTTAGTGTACCGGATGTAGACTAAAGAGCTGTGCATGTAAACCTCACTCCCCTGAATCAAGCTTGCAGCAGGTCGAGTAGAACCAGTTTATTAGTGCCGTGACCCGGATGGGATTGAGGTTTAGGGGGTTAGTGTACCGGATGTAGACTAAAGAGCTGTGCATGTAAACCTCACTCCCCTGAATCCGGCTTGCAGCAGGTCGAGTAGAACCAGTTTATTGGTGCCGTGACCCGGATGGGATTGAGGTTTAGGGGGTGAGTGTACCAGATGTAGACCAGTAAGAGCTGTGTGTGTAAACCTCACTCCCCTGGCCTCAAGAGGCGCTAGTGGCTAATGCTAGAGGCTGCTCAGAGTGGGTCGAGTAGCACCGGTTACATTTATGAGTATGAGTTTTTTGTTGAGCATCGAGGATTCATATAGCTTTCACAGACCCAATGGCCACCAAAGCGTTTTACATATTACCTCACATTCACCCATTCACTAACTCATTCAAGAGGAGTAGCATAAGCAAGATAAGCAAGGATTTAAAGGATTTTTTTAAATTACAATACAAATCACAGAAGCTGACAAATATGAAAAAAAAACCTTAAAATAAAATTTAAAGTAACTAAAATAAAACTGTTCAGAAGGTTACATATATTAAATATATTGTGTTAATACTTGAGCTCACCTTTTCCCACGTCAAACAGAACAGGAACGGACAGACGTCTGATCTCAATCGGGAATATGACTTCATGGTTCTCAAAAGAGAAGTATGCTAAAGACAAAAACATTTGTAAAAATATTCTTTGTACATATAAATTGAATTGAGCAAGTCAGTACATTTAGATTAGATAAAAAAAGTATCATCAAAGTGGACCATATAACTCAATATAGGTTTGTTCATACAATAAAAGTCGGTGAGGTCTAATGTTGTTCTTGACTCTAATATTTATCAAAACATCTCCTTTTGTGTTCAGCAGAAGAAAGTCAAGCAGGTTTGGAATGACATGCGAGTATGATGACTGAACAATCCCTTTAGGTTACGTACCGAGGTCTTGGGTCTTGATGTGGTAGATGGTGCTGGTGTAGGTCACTCTGCTCAGAAGATCATTGAGCTGTTGAAGGTTGCTGGATGAGATGCTCAGATGTTTCTCATTCAGTCCATTCACCTGCTCACCCTCCTGAACATCCACTGAGAGCAGCCCTTTCTGCACCCTTAGAGACACCTGGAGACCGATGAGCCAGATCCGATGAGCTCATTTGATTATCTTTAACATCATGAAGTCTTTAAAACAATCCACCAACATTAAAAAAAAAACCAAAATGGCACAAACCATCAGATTAAAGGAGGAAAAACACAGTAAACCCGAGAGACCGTCTGAAACAAACCAATGACTGAGATATAAAACCCATCACCTTAATTAAACCATTTTCAGCAGAACAAACCTTGTAAACCACTCTGCTTTGTGTTTGCAGCGCTAGACCTTTAATAATGAAACATTTCTTTAATTAACATAGATAGAAATGCATTAATGTCATTGTTTAAATTAATATCAAAACCTAAATAAACACACACACACACACACACACATATATATATATATACACACACACACACACACACACACACACACACACACATATACTGTACACTACTGGTTCAAATTTAGCAATAATTTGGATTTTTCAAAGTTTTGCATTCATTTAATCAATATTACATTAGAAAAAGTAATATTGTGAAATATTACAAAATAGAATGTAATATATTTCTGTAAAATGTCATTTATTCCCGTGATTTAAAGCTGAATTTTCAGCATCATTACTCCAGTCTTCAGTGTCACACGATCCTTCGGAAATACCGATGATTTGATGCTAAATTATGATTCATTATTATGAGTGCTCAATTAATAATGGTCCTATTATTAGCAATGTTGAAAACAGTTGTGTTGCTTTTTTAAAAATGCATTTATTTTTTGCAAACCATGAGGATTTTTTAATGAGTAAAAACTTTTTTTTTCTAAAAACTTTCATTAAAAGAACAGCATTTATTTTAAATTTAAATCTTTTCATAACATTATACATGTTTGCCGTCACTTTTGATCAATTTAATGTATCCTTGCTAAATAAAAGTATTACTTTCTTCCAATTTATTTTCTGTTTTTTAATCTCAATTACTCTAAACTTTTTAATGGTAATGCATCATGATGTTTCCACAAAAATATGAAGCAGCGCGACTGTTTCCAACATTGATAATAATCAGAAATGTTTCTTGAGCATTATATTAGAGTGAATGATGTGACACTGAAGACTGGAGTAATGATAAATTGCATTTTATTCAAATAGAAAGAAAAGTGATTTTAAATTGTAATATTTTTCCTGTATTTTTGATCAAATAAATGGAGCCTTTGTGAGCAGAAGAGACAACCTTCAAAAGATTAACAACCTTCATTATTCCAAGTGTATGTGTATATCTTACATTATTCCAAGTGTGCAAATGTATGTCTCTCTGCAACTATTTGTTAATCTGAAATCAAGTAAAGGAGCCGTAGACTCAGTCTCACCAGGAATGAGTGTTTTCTTCATGGGAGACACTCTGAATCCTCTGATTGGATACTGGAGTGGGGTGTTGGCAGGGGCGAGAATAAGAACATCGTTTTCTTTCCCTGTCCTGAAGACACGTGTAATTGTAATTTTAAAGTACAATACAATAGACTAAATAATGTTCAACCAAAAAGTAAACATTTTAGTTATAACTTCATATGACATCGCCTAAAGGACAACTCCGGCGCAAAATGAATCTTTGGTCTAATAATCGCGGTAGAGTGCAGAATGAATGGGAGTCAATGGGGTTTCACCCCCATAAATCCACTTTTCTCAGGATGTAATTTTTTGTCAAGTAATTTGAAGGTTTCATTCAAAAGGGAGGGCTAAGATAATACACTCAGCTGAAAATTGCATTTTTAAGTTCACTTATCTGTTCTAAAAATCCGTTCAAAAATGTGATGACGTCACACAATAGCAGAACGCTAGCGTGTTCCGGCCAACAACAGCCTCCTGTAAGAAATCAAAAGGACATAAGTACTCATTCATTCGACTTTTGGCCTATAATCTATATTGAACTTGCGGAATCAACAATAAAATCGATGTTAATTTAACGACAAGCAGGCGAAAGAGACACATTTAGCCATTTAGCCCCATAGACTCCCATTCATTCTGCTCTCGCCCGCGATCACCTCCAGTGGAATTCTAATGGAACTGCAACCAGGATGATACACAATGGGGCTAATAGGAAGTGCCAAGGCTCTCCGTTAGACGGGCTCTGAAGAAGCCATCTTTGAAAAATAGTCTCTACCAGTCGATCTACGAACGCCGATCCAAGTGCGCTGAACTGTGCAGAATCTCATATGGTCCGTTGTTTCCGGAAGAAACACAAACACGAACCGTTTTCTTCTCTTCAATATGTACACGTAGCCTACTGTTCGCGCTCACCTTATCACCTTATTCACATCTCACCAGCGCACATGGATCGGCGTTCGTAGATCGACTGGTAGAGACTATTTTTCAAAGATGGCTTCTTCCTGTATTCGCGAAGTTGACTGTCAGTGTCCAAACAGTTTAATAAGAAGATATTTTATACACACAAAGTTCTCAATGCTTCAGTTTGAATGTAGGGACCCTTATTATGCTACCGTGTTAGTGTGGGGCTATTTTGAGCCTTGTTAGTGGTAATAACAAGCGATTTTTATTTGTCATTACTCTATGCCCTATATACTAGCTGTTACGCCTGCCTGTTTACCCCTACTGGCTCTGCTACACAGTGCAGACGTTAGTTGGGCAACAGGTGTATACAATCCAACCCGATCTCACGGGAATTCGTACGAATTTTACGAGGTGGCTAATTCGTAACAATTCATACGACCTCAGTCGTACAAATTAGTACGATTTTTGCTAAATCGTACATATTTTACGAATTGGCCAATTCGTATGAATTCGTACGAATGACCTACCCCTGACCCCGCCCCTAAACATAACCGTCACGTGGGTTTAGACAAATCGTATGAATTCGCACGAGTGAGGTCGTACGAATTAGTACGAATTAGCCACTTTTTAATCACTCGTACGAATTCGTACGAATTGGTCGTGAGATAGGGTAGATACAATCCCTAATTAACTCATTATAGGGGGTCGTTTAAAGACCTGTGACTTGGTGTGAGAGCTCTCTCATCTCTCACTCCTCTCTCACATTATTTCTTTAGCATTGTTGTTTTCCCATATTTATTTTTAGCGTCAGATATTGTTTACTTAGTAACCACGCGCGTGTGTTTTTCCCCCTCCCCTAGACGTCGGTTTTCTCTTTTTTTTTGGTTATTTAATATTCGTTTGCTTGGTTAATAATAAATTGGTTTATTGTTGAAACATTTGTTGTTTGCCTCTTTTATGTTGCGGTATATGAGCCAGCCGTGACATAGCGTTATAGGCTACACTGTTTTTAGAGATAAAACTATTTACATTCAGCAATCATCAAAAAAAATCTCAGATAACAGTTGACTAGGTAACAATGTGTAATTAGACCAAAGATTCATTTTGCGCCGGAGTTGTCCTTTAATAATTTAATTGTTTAACAAAACAATTTAAAAAGATAATTGTGACTTTATTTCACAATTGCAAGTTTACATCAACAGTTTACATTCTCAAAATTAAAACTTTATAGTTCACAATTCTGGCTTTATTTATAATTTGGGAGTTTATATCTCATTCTGACTTTCATGCAATTGTGAGTTTATATCTCACAATTCTGACTTTATAAGTAAGGCCTAAAGTACACCGTAAGTACTCGTATTGTAAAATAAAGTGCAATCACTTTAGTCTTGTGTAAAGTAAAATGTAATGTAAAGTCTTACATTTTCTTCAAGCTGTGTTTTAACAATTAGTCAGACTGCTTTTATAGGGTGTTTTTTATATGCTGATTTTGAAAAGATACGGTAATTGAGAAACCTTATCTGGTGTTGTCTGAACTCTTCTGCCCGCCGTTTCTGCATATCATCCAGTTCATCAATTGGCACAAACCGGTTTGCAAGATTGGTCTTTTGGCAGGTACAGGGCATTGGATTCTCATTGTGAAAAGGCCCTATACTGAGACATGCACACACACACATTTTTTTTTTTAAAACTTAAAAACACAAAAACAAGGAAAATACAAAAAAGTGAAATTAATCTACTCACTTTATTTTGGGAAAGTCTGGAACCTCGGTATCCTTGAGACATTGGGAACTTGAAAACCTTTTGGGTGGATCAACCATAAACCCATATTTGAGTACAATTTACATAACCAAATGATAAAATTTCTTCCTAAACCATCATGAGGCTACTTTTAGTGTTTTACTATCATAACATTTGTATTTGTAATATGGTTGGTTGATTCATGGATTTGTCAGGTAACCTCAAGCTGTGGTTTTCGAATTTGCGAGAATAAGAATGACAAAACGGTAAGGATTTTAACAGCAAGAATTAAAGACTATATATATACATATATTTTTTGTTGAAACAACATTTTATTCATTTCAAAATGTTGCTAAAAAAACCTATTATGCAACAAATAAATAAAATAAATTTCACAGAAGGAAGATGCTATTATCTTTCAACGGACGGTAAAAATGTAGGCTATAAGAATGTATGTTCTTATTATTACCCACAAATGAAAGGTTGATACCGGCAAGTAATAAATTCCTTACACAGATATACAGTATTTTCTATTATTTAAACATCTCGAACCTTTTCAGTATGACTATGTACTGCTTCGGGAAGTTTAACTTCAACTAGATTTAGAAACACTCTTAAGGGACTAACATTTCAGTAGCCCGATACGGGTGTTGTCATTATCATTCAAATCAGACAGATTCAAAACATTTTAAGATCCCTGATTTAAAAATGTGCTTCGTGAGTCAAATCTAAAGTCATATCATTGATCTGAGTGAATCAGTACACATTAGGAAAGCTACAAAAATAATTTAAAGGGTCATTTCAGGTACAGAGTGATGTAGAAAAGACAATAAAGTGACACATATACCTTAATAACTGTGTTGAGATTTTTCTCTTAAACTCCCAGTCAGAATAAAAGAACATCAGCAATCCCGTTAACAGAACGATGACTAGGCCTGCAGTTTTGCAGAGTCCAACTGAAACCATGTTTAAAGATCGTCCGAGGTGTTTTTACCTGGTGAAGAGCTGCAGGTGAATGAGGGAGTGGCAGGACTCCGGTGCCAGTGAAGTGTGATGTGTGGTCATTTACAGCTGCCAGCCTATTATTTCAATTCACAGATAATCATTTTCCCAGATTGGCCATTGCTTTCACGCGTCTCCTTAGAATATGTTTAACCCTTAAGAACCCGGACCAATTTCCTCTTATAGGAAAATTATGGGGTATATAAAACACACTAAATGGACCACTTAAAACATGTTTCTGCTGTTGTTGTTTTTTTAAGTACAACCACTCCTTGCCAAAGATCTGTAATGTTACATGTCACATTAGGTGTTTATGATACATTTTTTATGTTACATGTCACATTAGGCTTTTATTTCTCATTTGGAAAAATAAAACAATTTTGTCAGTTTTCTTGCTAAATAACTTTTTTTTCTTTTCCACAACATTTTCAAAAATTTTCTAGGAAGATTTTTTTCTTTTTAAGAAGTTATATTTTTGGCATTTTATTTGCTGTGCCACAAAACCACATAACTGTGACCTTTTCATGTATACGGTTTAATCAGAAATCATTTTAGTTTAGTTTATTAGTTTATAATGACATGAACAGTCCCTTTTTGATAAAAAAGAGCGGCTAATTTCCAGCCGTAGTCCCTGGCCAGTTGTCAATAGGCACATCAATAAAATACATTACAACTACACTTTCTTTTCTCTTCTATTCTATTTTAAAAATAAATAAATAAATTTAAAAAATGCACTAAAATTAAACTGAGAGGGGTTATAGCACTTGTCCTACTGTTAGTTTAACTGCTTCTATTGTTCTCATTTGTAAGTCGCTTTGGATAAAAGCATCTGCTAAATGAATAAATGTAAATACAGGACTTATCAAGAGGGGACGGACATACTAAACATGCGACACAATTCAAACAAATAGACAAGCAGAGGCATAACAATTCAAGCAACATTTTATTATATTATTATTATTTTATTTATTATTATTTTTTCACAACTCGAAAATGTGCAAACTGTATAAAACTAAATGACTACTTCACACTGGAGGTCAACATGTTGAACATGCATATAGTGCCATAACATTGCAAAATTCTACCGTTTCAGGTATACAGTTTAACCAGAAATACATTTTTTCATTATTTTTTCACAACTCAAAATGTGCATATATATATATATATATATATATATGTGTATGACTGTGTGTGTTTGTGCGGATGGAATCACACAGAGAGCAGGTGGATGGTCACTCAAGAATAGTCTTTACTGAGCCTGAGACAAACAGGCTGACACAAACAACCAAAAGCTGGTTAGTGGGCAGTGCATTCACGCATCAAATGTTGCTCACAGATCAGCAGGAGAGATGTGAAACTCTGCTCGTACATTTTACAAAGTGATCGTATAGTGGAATTAAAATTAAAAAATAGGACATACATTAAAGAAATAAAGTACAACTCACTGTCTCTGTTCTCATTTCTCATCAATTTACAATTGCAGACAGACAATACATTTAAGCAACCAACATTTTCATATTTTTGGTATAAAATTAAAAACAGAAAGACAAGAAAAGCCACCTAAAATGGCGCCGTTACTCAGTTCAGCACGTGCAAGCACACAGCACATTTGAGCACACACCACGTGTGCTAATGCTAACAATTAACTCAGCTAATACACCCTTGTGAAAAAGAAGTGTGCTTAATTGTATTGAAAGTGTACTTTTTGTGTGCTTAAACTCATGAAAGTATACTTTTTGAAAAGTATACTTTTAGACAAAAGTGTACTTGCAGATAATATAATACAATTACAATTAAAGACCACTTAAGTTTAACTTAAAGTAAGTACACTTTCATCACATTATTTATAAACACACTTAAGTGCACTTTTAAAAATGCACTTTGTAATAATATGTAATTAAGTTTAACTTAAAGTAAGTACACTTTCATGACAATATTTATAAACACACTTAAGTGTACTTTTTAAAAAAAATGTACTTTGTAATAATGTCTAATTAAGTTTTACTTATAGAAAGTACACTTTCGTGATCATATTTATAAACACACTTAAGTGTACTTTTTACAAATGCACTTTGTAATAATATCTAATTAAATTTTACTTAAAGTAAGTACACTTTCATCACAATATTTCTAAATACACCTAAGTGCATGTTTTTAAAAAATCAATTTTTAATAATGTCTACTTAAAGAAAGTACACTTTCATGTTTATTTTTCTAATCACACTTAAGTGCATGTTTAAAAAAATTCCCTTTTTAATTGTGTCTACTTAAGTTTTACATTTGAAATAATTATGATTTTATAGTGTTTTAAAGTTATTAAAGTTATAAGTTATTAAATGAAATGTATTTTGATAAATTGACTAATATACTAAATAAAATAATAATTTTAATGGAAAACATGGAAAGTAATTCATTTTAATTTCAACTCAAGTGTGTTGTCCAAAAACAATTAGTTCATTTATTTTAAATGTGTTTAATCTAGAATATATTGACTGTGTGCATTAATGCACTTGGAATGTGTTTTTCCAATAAATTTGCAATACAGTATAATCCAGGACAACTTATTGTTGACATTTTTTGTCAGTTTTCTACATAATATATGACAATAAAATGTAATTTATGAGAGGAGTTTTAGCATAACAGTAATGTGTTGTACTTTACATATGTGAGAAAGTCTACACTGAACAAAAATATTGACTTTTAGTTGGTTGAGAGTAGCGTTTTGTGAACTTACAGAGTATAACAACACAAAGAGTTAGAACAACTTCAACTTAAACAGAAAAGTTGAAATAAAAATATACTGTATATGAACACGGTGTTTAATGAGCATGCGCCAGACGTCACGATGACGCACTACTTCCCTAGAGTTTGAAAAATGCGCTGTTGTGTTTCTGCAATCGCGATGCATGAGGAAATGAAAACAAGAAGAGAACAAAAGGAGCACCACGTTTGGCTGTTTGCAGATGAGATGTTATACTGCAAATAATTAGTCAAGTAAGTATATCTTGATGCTTTCACCGCAGTTGATATTGCGATGAGTGCTTTTTAATCGCAGATAGTAACGTTGCTATACGCGATATAGATTCGGGAGCTAAATTGATCATGTTTCCAATAATTTATGTGTGACGCTGATGAGGTAATTCATCACATCACACATTCATCAACAGTTAGCAGTCAAAAGTTTACGTACACCTTGCAGAATAAACTGCTTCATCAGGGTAGTACTAAACAAAAAGACAACATATACATTTTTGTGAACATTTTGCAGATACTGCAAGGTGTATCTAAAACTTTAAAGGGAAAATATCTATCACTTTCATTCATTTGAGCCAAATTTAATAATGGACTGGATCTGTTTTATAAACAAATGTTTTCACTTTTTTTTTTCCTCAAGGTATTTTTTCCTGACTTTCCTGCCTCTTAATTTGGAACAAATCCATTCACATTTACTTTGGAGAGCACCGGGACATTGACATAAACAGGACTTTCCAACTACTTCAAAACATTTGGTGACAAATGATTTTGGTTTTCTTGTTTTTTTACCTTTGGATTTCTTCATTTTTTATTTTATTTTTTAGACAAAATTATATTCACTGTAATGCTGAAGTAAGCATTTTGTCCTCTTTAATGTTGGTGCTACGAAAAGGTTTAAGAGCTAAAATTAACCAGGTTTGTTAACACTTTAATTAGGTCTCATTTGTTAATATTAGTTTATGTATTAGCAAAACATGATCTAAAAAAATAGCATTTTTTACAGTATTTATTAATCTTTTATAATATTAGTTAATTCAAATGTAGTTTGTTAAAGTTAGAACAATTTATAGTTATTGTTCATACAAGTTCACAGTGCATTATAATTTTAGTACACAACTTTTGAATATAATAATGCATTATTAAATGTTGAAATTAACATTAACTAAGGCTAACAAATGCTTCAAGTATTATTCATTCTTAGTTCGTGTTAACTGAAGGAGTTAACTAATAATACCTTTTTCATTCCCTATTTGAATCTTAGTGTTCACATTTTGCAGTATAACATCACATTTTGTTTGTATTAATTCATGGGTTGTGTATTTGATGTAATGTGTGTTTGCTTCTAAAATGATTTGTACTGGTAATCCCTAGGTTATGGAGACCAAATTACCCCAAAAGTATAGTAATACCAGTAATTTACATGGAAACAATCTTATAAATCATACAGAATTATGTTTTCTGAAAATGTCTAAAATTCTGTCATCATATACTCACCCTCAACTTACATTTAAGTGATCTTATGAATCACTGACAACTCTTAAATAACTGGTTTGTAAATAATGCTATACTTCATTAAGAAATTATTAATTGATCATTAACAAAGTATGAAACTACAATTATTAAACACATTATAGATATGCTTATCAAGAAAAAAACATTTATTGCTGTATTTAGAAACTTATTATTAATGTCTATTAATGCTTTAAATGATTAACTGTTAACTCATGCTTATAATGAATAATAGTGTGCAGTTAAGTGTTACCTTTCTTTCTTCTGCTGAACACAACAGAGATATTTTGAGAAATGTCAGTAACCAAACAGTTAACTGGTCCCATTGACTTCCATAGTAGGAAACAAAATACCATGGAAGTCAATGGGACCAGCTAACTGTTTGGTTACTGACATTTTTCAAAATATCTTCGTTGTGTTCAGCAGAAGAAAAATTCATACAGGTTTGAAACAACTTGAAGGTGCGTATATAATGACAGAATTTTCATTTTAAGTGTTGTTGTAACCGTTTGTTTCTTGGGTTTTTTCAGAAAGGTTTTTATGTATTTATTTTAGAGATTGTTTTGTCAGTAAATATAGAGGGTTTTAAATTGAATTTGTGTTGATTGTAACTATATAGGTTATTAAGACTTTTTTTGTCCAAATTTGAAATAAATTGCAACTATATATTTTTTTAATTAAAAAATGTATTTAATGTAATAAACAAGTACACTATTATATAATTAAAGTATATTTTTGTTGACATTATTTGCTTGTCAGTATATTTGGAAGTACACTTTTACCATATTTCAAAAATCACTCTTAATATCAACTAATAGCATTTAATTTGAGCTTAATCTGTGATACATTTGAAATCAATTACATATAATATGCATTAAATTTATCAAAAACATTACACTTAAGTGTATTGTTGACTGACATTAAAGTACATTTTAGTTGACATTAATTGCGTCAATATATTGTGTAGTGCACTTTAACTGTATTTTAAATACACTGGAAGCAATTGTGAGAGTGTATGTAAAGTTGTATTAAAGTACCAATTAAGTTTTTCCAAAAAATCACTCTTAATGGCAACTTATTACACTTTATTTCAACTTAATATGTGATATATTTGAAATAAATTACACTTAATGTGCATTCAGTGCTCCGAAAATTTTTTATTTAATTCAAACGTAATTGTATTGTTGACTGACTTCAAAGTATATTTTTAATCACATTAATTGCGTGTCATCATATTGTTTAGTGCACTTTAACTATAATTTAAATACACTAGAAGCAATTATGAAAGTATATATAAAGTTGTATTAAAGTACCATTTAAGTTGTTCCAAAACATCACACTTGATTGCAACTTATTACACTTTATTTCAACTTAATATGTGATATATTAGAAATAAATTACACTTAATGTGCATTCAGTGCCCCGAAAAAATTGTTTTTAAATCACACTTAAGTGTATTCATTTAAAGTGTATTATTTTTGTAATAAGTACACTTTATAAAAGTACACTAAAGTGCACTTTTTTTTCACAAGGGCATGTATACACAGAACATGAAATATTCGAATATAAAAACATAACTGAGACAAACAAACAACAACTGGTTAGTGGGCAGTGCACGCATCAAATGTTGCTCTTGCTCACAGATCTTAAATGGAATCAACAGAGAATTGGAGTTCACAAGCAGATTAACATACACAGTCATCACATTTCACCATCGCAAATAACAAACACATTTGACTCGACTGAAAGATACGTGAAGTAAACTTGTTGTGTGCAGTATTAAAGTCCATCCTTGCACTTTAAAACATAAACTCCATTTTTAATGACCACTTTTTGATGCGACTTACCAGCAGGAATGATGTGGTGGTGACGTAGGCTACCTCCGCCCAAAACACAATGCGAGTGACGCAACAGCCAATTGCACCCTGGTGAAAAATAAATATGTTAAGTATATTAAATCTTAGCATACTTGAGCATACTTAAAGCCAGACTAATCATCAGTATACTTCAAGTTTGTTAATGATTATTTAACTTGAAGCATGCTATTTTGGAACAACTCATTTTGTACTTAATATATTTATTTGTAATTTAATTGTAGAAAAGCACAATTTGAAGTGGAACCACTCCAAGTTAATTTGAAGTATATGGCTGTATGTACTAATATACATGCTTGATCAATAAGCATTAAGTGTAGCATCTCTGTGTTAGAAGTACATTTAAAATGCACTTTGAATGTCGTACAAATATACAAGCATTATACTTTTAAAATATTATTATTGTGATGATAGTATGCTCAGTTCTACTTTGGGTTTATTCAAATTAGTAAGAAAGTACACTTTTTAGCTACTTATCAATATCTGTTATTACTCTGCTAGGCTACTTTTTGGTTAGCATGTAGGCTACCAGTATACTGAAGGCCGAATTAAATAAAGGACTACTCAACACACTTTCCAGGTGAAAAAAGTACACCTGGTCAATAAATACAGTATATTCACATTTTCAAAAGTACATTAACAATACTTACACAGAATTGTACTTTGTGAATATAAGTTTACTATACTAACATTATGCTGATAACAATTTTCACAATAAAACTTTACACACTTGAAAAAGAAAGTACACTTTCTAGTAACTCATTATGAAAAATATCAGGACAGAACATTGTTTTAATTCAATGTCACTCACAGCATTTCAGTATTACAAGATAACGGACAGAAGAAGTCGCAAACCTCTGGTTGAATTTAACTTAAAGGGTTAGTTCACCCAAAAATGAAAATTAAGTCATTAATTACTCACCCCCATGCTGTACCAACCCCGTAAGACCTTCGTTCATCTTCGGAACACAAATGAAGATACTTTTGATTAAATTTGAGAGCTGGATAACTCCTCCATAGACTTCCTAAGGGACTGGCACTTGACGGCCCATAAAGTCATTAAAGAAAATGTTTAATTCCATGTGCCTACAGCGGCTCAATTATAAGTTTATCAAAAAAACATAAATAACGACTTTATTCGACTATTCCATTACTTCCTTATGGGCCTTGAGACGAGAGTTGAAGAGATTTCCAGAACGCATGCGCGAGAACTGAGATGAGGACGTTCTTCTTCGACTACTTCTTGTTACCGGCTGCTCACCGCTTAGGAGTATTATTGGAGTATTATTATTATTAGGAGTTGTTATTTATGTTTTTTCCGCACAAAAAATATTCTCTTGATAAACTTATAATTGAGCCGCTGTAGGCACATGGAATATTTAAACATTTTCTTTAATGACTTTATGGGCCGTCAAGTGCTAGTCCCTTACGAAGTCTATGGAGGAGTTATCCAGCTCTCAAATTTAAAGGGGGGGTTGACTGCTTTTTTTCTTTGCATAATTGTATTTATGGGGTGCAATATAACATTTATTCGTGGTTTTTCTTTTTTTAAAAGTCTTATTTTTCATAAACTTCAGCTTTGTTGTCAGCCGCGCTCTCCTCTGTCCTCGAACGAGCGGTTCACTTCCTGATTCTATGAAAACAGTCCCTCAGAAACATGTCGTGGGCTCAGATTGGTTAGTTTGGCCCGGTGTGTTGTGATTGGCTAAACTGTCACTCATGTTGTCCGGAAGGTTTAACGCCCATTACCTTTACGGGCGGAACGTGAGCTCCGGTCCAGAATGTAAATATGTGTCGAACTGCAGTATCAGTTTGAGGCAGAATCAGACCGAGAAACCCGCGATGGAGAGAGTCAAACAGAACCTCACCACACACGGCTCTTACTAAACGTTTCTGAATGATAATAATTTGCTACATTTTTTAACTTTTTGCATGTTTGTTTTACACAATAGCATCTGACTGACAACAATAGCAACTGACTGGCTACTAATGTCATACTCAAACAGCGTTGGTACGAAAATAACGTCATAAAGCATGTGATACATGAAAAATACATTTAAAACATTAGTACTTATAGAAAATTAAGATCCATAATGTTTGTACGAGTTTGTCGTGGACACAAAATAGCATAGGCTAACTAGTAGTGGCTATAAAGCCAGCGCTGGCATAAACACAAGGCTAACGTTACGTCTGGAATTATACATGCAAATACATTTAAAATGATGAAGTCTTAGCCTACTTACAGATTGTGGCCCAACACTGCTGCCTCTTGTTTTAAAGTCGGAACTGCTTCATGTTTCTTGTTGAATCCGGTGTTGAACTCGTGGAGATTTTGTAAGCTGTCTTCCGTAAAATGCGCAGCACAGAGGGCTAAATTACGATTTTCATTTTCAGGAACATAATCAAACATAAATTGTATCCATTGTTGGCGAAGTATAGCGTCCATGGGAAGCCCGAAACACAGAAGACCTGACAGCTGCGTGAACAACACACTCGACGAGTCGACATGCCTCAGAAATATACGCATGCCATTTTCTGCATATTCTGAGGGAGTGGTTGATGCAAATGTGTAGGTTAGTGACTACCATAACCCAGCTGTAGTCCCAATCGAGTCGTTTTTGTAGGCAATTATACTTCCTGATTTTTAAAGTCCCCGTGAACCGGAAGTTGCAAACGATTTTTCTCCAGTGCTGTGACGTATTTCCAAGTGAAACGGAATATTGAACAGAGGGCAGGGTTTTACTCTAGCGCTCCTCCTCTCCATCTCTCGCTCATAGTAAACTAACGGTTTGAGGGGAGTGGTTAAGCGTTTCCCCACCCAAGCTGTGAAACGTACGTCATCAGAAAAAGAAACCGTTTCAGACCGGAAGTAACTTTTCAGATTTTGATTAAAGATTACCAAGGTAAAACATTTTTTAAATATATTTTTACTTGCACGGATTAATTGTTCACCACAAGACTAGTAATATGCGCTAACAAAGTAAATAGGTTCAATTTTGATTTCACGGGGACTTTAAAAGACGATATCTCTGGTTACATTGAACTTTCAGCGCTGCAACTTTGCAGATACTGTTCATGCACCAACAGCAACATTACACACTATTTAAAATGAAAATAGTGAAATCACAGTCAACCCCCCCTTTAATCAAAAGTATCTTCATTTGTGTTCCGAAGATGAACGAAGGTCTTACGGGGTTGGTACAGCATGGGGGTGAGTAATTAATGACTTAATTTTCATTTTTGGGTGAACTAACCCTTAAAGTGGCCAGACATCCGCATTAGAATTGCGTTTTCTTTCCAATTCCAATTTTTCTTATAGCAGCTGTCTGAAAAACAACAACTATTAATATGAAAAAAAAGAGTTATATATGCATACATAAGGTTGTCAGGCTTGAACTACTATAAACACCAATCAACACACACTACCATTATTGGTCAGCTCAAGACAAAGTAACTTGTTCATAACATGTATTTTTCCCCAAAACTTTTCAAAGAAAGAAGATCATTGACATAATGACACCAATTTTTTCAAGAAATCAGAAATAAATACACAGCTTCATTTTGCAAATAAAAATAATGTTGATGCAATGTTGTACATGTTATAATGACTAATTATTTTTTGTTGCAGATGCATTGGACAATGTTTTATATTTGTATAAGACAAACAAATGTGTCCACAAAGATTTTTAAAACATTTATAAAGATTAAAAATCTAAATAGTGATCTTTTTATTTAGCAAAAAACTAAAACTTACCAGTTACTTCTAAGGCTGCATCTTCATCTCTTCGAGTCTGCTTCGACGTCACTTGAAAAGCTTGGCTATGATTGGTCAAATTGAATGTAGCTGAACTGAAAAAGACTTGTGTCAAAAATTATACTACTGCCAAAGACAAGTAACGTTAATGTAATAGAAATCTTACCTAGAATCACAACATAATGAGGTTCCAAATGTCACACGCCATGCAAACTTGAAGAAGCTGGGTAAAATCAACACTATGTCTTCTCAAAACACTACGTTTCAAAATGTTAATAACAAAAAATATCACCTAATCCATATGAATTTCGTGGTTTCTTCCTAGTCCTCTAAAGACCTCTGAATCTAATCACAGTCAAGTAACATTTACGCACAGGAGAATTGACTATGTGCACGAGAAAAATGCTAACTTCCGCCTTGAGGGCGGATGTTGGGTACTTCGGTTCCGGTTGCCGTTGTTTACATCCTACATCAGTGGACCGGCTATCTAAAGCTTAGCTATCTAAATATATTTGTCTTAAACTATGTTCGTTTGTTCATTGTCAAGTCAACCAACACAGTTTTCACTCATATTTGGGTGGAGCCAGGCGCTGCTGCATTGTGAAAAGTAAACGATATTTCACATTTTGTCACCGCACCCAAGCAGTGGCTTCACAGAGTGGAGCGTTGCGTATCCATGACAACTAGAAGGAAGTTTTTAGGCTACTAATTATTTATTATATTATACCCTTTAACCAGGAGAAGCCCCTGGGTTTAGAACCTATTTTGAAAGGGAGACCTGTTTAGAAATATGTGTGAACAGCCTAATATGTGTTAAACAGCCTAACTTGATAACGAACGAACCAACGTCGGATACCTTTACTCCCTGTATGACATGTATAGTGGTTGTCAACACTGATCTATATGACGATAGTGGTTGTCAACAACATAGCCTCTGAACATCATAAACAAAACAATGGCCAACACAAACTGTTCTGGAAAATGCACTTTCTAACGCATGATTTCGCATTTTATAATGTATAGAGAGAACAGTTACCAAATCGCATAGCTTGAGCACGTAGCATGGCAACATTAATGTCCGAGTGATTCCACGTGTACCGCGTATGTACACGGCGTCAAATGTCCGAGCGAAACAAAACAAAATGTAGATCTACATCTGGGGAGCGATATTTATTTTTTCCTGGTAGGAGTGACGGGTAGGTTGGGGTTGAGGTAGGTCATATGCTATATATATATATACACTGTATATATATATATATATATATATATATATATATATACACTGTGTATATATATATATATATATATATATATATATATATACACTGTGTATATATATATATATATATATATATATATATACACAATAACAACGTTAAGTCAACGGTATTCATAAACACGCTGAAAAGAGATTATGCGTGTTGATAGCATGCCAAAAATACGTGATACGTGTCATACATACGCAATTTCATGAGATCAGTCTGAGCATGGATGTTGTTGTGACTTAACGTTCCCTTCAAAATGATGCAAATACTGAGAAATGTATTATTTTAACCCCTTATCTCTTGCTCTGGGGAGCTGGAGGAAAATCATTAGCCAGTCGATGAACATAATCGACTGTAATATTCGGCAAATGTTCAAGACATCTGGAGAAACATACATCCTCTACTAGGTCGTCCATCAGGCTACCGGAAACTAGACACCCCATATCGGTTTCGCAGCCGGAACTAGCATATGCTAACGTGCACATAGGCTGTGTCTGAAATCGCTCCCTATTCAATATATAGTGCACTACATCGGGTGTCGGCCATTTTGTAGTGGTGTCCGAATTCTGAGTGAACGACATCATTCCCTACATTCATTCACTACTTTTACCCACAATCCTCTCTGAATTCGAGTGTACATTCGATGTACACTCGCTGAAGCCCTATTTCCCACAATCCAATGCGGAGAGAACTGAGCGCGCATGAAAGTTCGGCGCGAGCAAGTTTAAACCAGAGATTACATTACATCCAGTGGAGGATTTGAAAAATATCCGTTAATCGTCGTTTTGAACATAATAACGGTCGCCGGAGGGCGCTCGACAACACGTCATCTGTGAACGTGAGAGTTGATGTACAATTTCAGTCGATGAAACTACAAAGCTGGCACGGAGGTATAATTACAAAATAAAGTCATTATGATTGTTATTGTTGTTAATATTATTTTAAGATAAGTTTTATCAGTACGCGTGACGAAGCCTTTTCTGCGACAGCTCCAACTCTCCGACGCACAGTGTAAACGTCAGCGTCCGAATTCACTCACTTCATCTCGTTCACTCCTTGCAGATATAGTGCACTCAAATGCCATACACTATATAGGGATTAGTGAATGAGTGAACGAGTGAGCGGTTTCAGACACAGCAATAGTCCAAAGTCCTTTCAGGCGGCGCGAGGCGAGCTCATTATCATAAGAACCAATCACAACCATTCAACGGCTCTGGAACCGTCTGGAACCAATCGGGACTCACGTGTAAGTAGTATGCTAGTGTTTGAATTTAAACAAGTACACATACAAACTTTTTTATCATCTCTGGAAAATGTATCTGATCAAATTCAAATAATATGATGTTGAAATCCTTGTGGGAATTTAAACGTAGCATGCAGTGGACAACATCCTTTTAAGAAGCCCTTTACAAGTAAAAGTGAACATCAGTAATTTTAGGTATGCTCATTGCAATGCTTAATATAGTTGACAAATGTTTCTAATACATTACAATTTGGTACATTGTAAAAAAAAAAAAAAAAAAAATCAATAAAAAAAATATATATATATTTAAATATTAAAATGATAAATGCATACATTTTTTAAATATATTGCAGCTGGCATACGTGTTTATGAAGTTCATATATTTTAAACCCACTAAAAGCTTAATAATTTTGCTATGTTCTTACATAAAGTACTCGAAAAATGTATTTTTAAGTAAGAGCAACATAAGTGTGTTTTCTTTAAATGCACTTATACTTCACTAAAATTATGCTTGTGTTTGCATATTTCTTAAAAATATAATTAAGCATGTATTTATTACCAATGTACTTCTAGTGCATTTGTTAGAAATATGTTAAAAGTATACTTGTGTTGAGCATATTTCTTAAAAGTGTAACAAAGCATATATTTGGAACAAATGTACTTATACTGCACTTTTTAGAAATATGTTCAAAAAAAGCATGCTTGTTTTCAATATACTTTATAAATACTAAAGTACAATTATTTTAAAGTGTGTTTTTGTGAAAATAGGTATAAAGCATGATGCTAATATACTTTTAATGTATTTAAATATAGCACATTTTTTGTTAGTATATTTGCAATGTACTATTAAAAAAGAGAATATATTTCAAATACAATAAAGTATACTATTTTTTCACTAGGGCAAGTTTGCATGAATTTATAAACATTTTTTTTTTAATCCGTTTATATATATAAATACACACACATGCATGTATATTTAAGAAATATTTTCATGTATATACTAGTTTCTCCTATGGCTGTTTTGACACTTATTTTATTATCAGTGTAGGCCTACTGTCGTCGATAAAGGGAGACGCAAAATGGTGCCAGGTGCTTTTGTCTTAATAAAAGAAAAAACAAAGACATTTGTGTCAGTTTAGGCACGTCCGCAAAAACGGCACACAATCATCTGTAATTAGAATAACTGGTTTTGTAATGCTACAGGTCCAATTGAAGATGATATTCACCAATGATTGCGAGCATGAACTCGACAATCGACTACTGTGGACTTCGACCGAAAACAGGAGGTAAATAGAGGTATGTGCTCTGGCTGAATTAACATCATTTTCATCAATATCTTTCACATCTACTGCCGTCAGATTGACCGTGGTCACTCTTAATAACACGACTCACATGGCTGTGCACTTGTAATGACAGATCAGATATGTTAAGAGGCTAAAAGCAGGTTTAGAACATGCCCCATTGAAGTCAACAGGGTGCGAATTTTAATAAGACGATAACACGGTGTAGGCAACATCGATTTTTGTCATTTTTGTCTGTACTGACAGCACTCCAAATATACAAAAAATTAGCTCAATGTTAAAATTGACCGGAGTTCTTTAAATATTTAAACATGCTGAATTACAGCCCATAAAAATGCGCATGGCGATTAGAACCTGTAGAGGGCACGTTTAATTGTATAGCTGAAATTACCAAGGTGACGTAGTCGTAAAATGATATCAACTTAATTGTTGTAGCAATCTGTTCGTTCAGCACGGGTATCATTAGTGCTCTGCCCCATCCTAAAACCTTCGATTTGCGACGCTAAACTCAAAAGTTGGCAGCCCTGTATCATTGAATAAAAGATTATAAAAACATCTTGCTTTTAGGAAACGTATACAGCTTGAGACACCAATAAGTTGAGCTGAAATCAATTGAGAGATATTTTATTGGACAAAGTGTTTCAAAACAATGACAAAAGCAATAGGCTAGTGTGTGTTTACAACATAGCCTAGCCCTAGAGCATGACAGGACTTTAGACATTTGCAAAATCAATAGAAGATGTCATATTTACATATTTCTGATGTCAAACAATAAGAATGCAATACAAAAATACATTTTTAATAATGACTGATTAGATGGATCAGCCTTTTATCATGGCATCGGTAATAGTGGCATCTTCCTCCAGGTCCACAGTGATTTTCTTGCCAACCAGTTTGAAGATGTTCTCTGGTCTCATGCCGTGCGGTTCGGCCACTTTTACCGTCAGCATGTCGAGAGTTAATGTCTCGCCCTTCTTCAATGGTTTCCGGGCCACCACTGACTTTCCCAACTGCAAGAAAGAACATAAGCATTGATTGAATGACGTTTGATCGTTTTTTGGTTTTATAATCTATCAGAATGAGCGTTTAATCTGACCTTGCTGTGACAGGACGCCTCACAGGGCAGCATCTGTTTGACCGGAGAACCCATTGCCATCTCAACCGTCCGGATGGCTTTCACCAGCTCCGCAAGCTCCGCCGGCTCCAGTGATGCTGCGTGGTCACTGCCTTTCCAGCTCTTATCCAGGGTCACGTGACGCTCCAGGACCTTCGCCCCGAGTGCCACAGCGGCCACAGACACATGGATGCCCGCCTCATGTCCCGAGTAGCCAATGGGAATGTCCGGAAACTCCTTCTGGAACTCCTGTGTGGGAAAAGGGTAACAGACGGACTTCACACTATCACTAAAAATCTTAATGGAGAACGAGTGTAAACTCCAGTTTTGTTTTTAATTTTTTTTTTTTTCATGTAATGAAAATATAATCTAAATTTAGTCAATTTTAAATGTCATATTAATTCATATCAGTCACTAATTCTCTGACTGAAATGTCCTCTAACTTTATTATATCACAATAACAATTTAGATGACAAACTGCAAAATTAACCAAATTTTCTAAAACTTTACATATGATTCTATCATATAGAAAATTATCAAAAATATCTTGACATAATATTACAATAATTATTCTACTTTTATTTGTTTAAGATTGAATTAGTCTAGTTAGTTTAGTTTCTTCAGTAATTTATGAAGATGAGAATAGAGTGATTTGTGTCTTACAGGGATCAGGCTGAGGTTGACGTGCTCTAATGGCAGCGGGTAAGCGCTGGTACACTGCAGGAATGTGAAATTGGGATTGTGCTGCTTGACGGTTTGGTAAACACAGCGCATGGTCTCCATAGACTGCATTCCACTAGAAATCACCATGGGACGACCTACACAAATACACCAAAACATCAGCTTCAACACACGGCTGCTTCAGGGAGAAAATCAGGTCAAAGTTTTAGTCATTAATTCTCTGTAGACTCAAAGCCAGCAACATGAAACTCCAGAAAATCCACACCAGGATTTCTAGGTTTCATTGGCTCTGCTGTCTGGCCAATCAGCACTGTCAATACATAATTTCACAGGCGCTCCAGAATAACTGACTTCAAGCGCTCAAAAGAAGCATCTCAGATTCAGTTATGGGTTGGGCTTGACAACTTTTCTCATGTGTGTGAGTCACTGTCAAATTAAATAGAGGAACATGTGACCTTGGCAGTGAATCTGACAAACCTCCGTCAAAGGAGAAGGAGTTTTCAGCAACAACACTTTTATATGTAACAACACTTTCTGGACTTTTCATTTGAAATGAATGGGTCAACGTCAGTGAGTTTTACCTTTTTTGGCAGTTTTCTCCAGGTAAGGGATATTGTTGGTGTCAGCTGAGGCAACTTTAAAAAACGGCACATTGATTTCATGAAGAAATTCTACAGCCATCTGATTGAGGTAGGGAGAAGAAAAGTTATGAAATGTATTTCTATCTACTGGGTTTAATATGCTTAAATTGTCTTGATGTATAATAAACACTGAGACCCTCTTTCATGTGTTCACCTCATCCATTCCTGATGCAGTAAAGAAGATGCCAACTTCATTGGCGAACTGTTGCAGCTCTTTGTACTGCTGGTGACTGAACTCCAGATGGTGTTTATGGGCCCCGTAGGTCGGGCCCCAGGCGTGAGGGGACGTATAGGCACGCTCCAGAGCGGGCTTGGTGAATCTGTGTTCGATCTCGCTCTTTTGAAACTTGGCACAATCAGCTCCACAGTCCTGTGTGGAGATATATACAGTAGGAAGAAGTGGATTTGTTGACAACAAAAATTATAAGAACTCTAAAAGTTAATTTAATGTGATACAATGCGAGTCATAGCTCTATTACAGAAACACATACTCTTCGTTATTGACCCAATATTTGAAAAAATGAATATTTCTGTAGTGAAATTACGATGGTTACTAAACAGATGGGGTTTGGGGCCGGTTCACACAGAACACGTTTCTGCAAATATTGAAACACGTCCGCCGTGTTTAAATTAATCGGGATGTTTCCAGTTCATATATATATATAGTAATTAATTAAAAAAACACTTAAATTAATTAATCTTTTTTTCTGTAGTTTTGTTTTTTCCCTGCTCTTCCTAATTGTTGATATATAGGCTATGTCTCTTCCCCCTCCCCTATCCCCCACCCCCATGAAAAGAACTGACGGTATCAGATTTCCCATCTGATAAAGCAGTACTTTTTACTTTACCTTGGCCATTCGGATCATTCGTTTGGCGATTTCTAAGTCTCCCTGATGGTTCTGTCCAATCTCAGCGATGATAAAACAGGGGTTGGAGCCCCCGATTTTTCTTCCAGGACAAAGTTCAAACTCCGCAGACATTTTATAAACGAATAGTTTAACGGATTTATGATTAAGAGGCTGGAGATGTGATCACTGGCGTTCTGGCATCAAGCAAAGGGGCCGGAAAGAAGGTCACGCTGCCATTTAAAGACGTTCAAGTGCTCCACCCTAACCATTGCCAACCCCCAACCACAAACACATGTCTCAAATATATGTTTATACATTTATATAGATGTTAAACCGGATTAAGAAGCCAATAATTAATTCAGATGTCGTTAAATTTTGAACATGTAAGGCCATTATGCATTTAGCAGCAAAAGCCAGAAAACTATTTAGTAGTGCCACGTACACCAGGCCCACATGTGACTTCAGGACTTATTTGACAAAGTGCAATAAAAAATGTGCCCTAGTGAATTTATTACTTAACAATGGCCATTGTAGATTAGATCGAGAAGGAATTCGAAATGGAGGAAAGATTAGAAACCTTCCAGTTAGTCAGGGCTTGCCGTTTGTGCTCGTAAGTTGAAAAATGTCGGAGCACATTACAAACTTTAGAGCTGCAATGCAAATGCAGTGGATTTTTCAAATGTGTTTAAGAGGATATAAAGAGATATTATTAGAAGAATTCAAAAAGTACACAATGTTTTGAAATATTGCTGCTTCAAACTGTTTTCAATAATCATATAATTATTTAATCCTACTTTAAACTGTAAATAGGCATGTGACGGTATCCGATATTAATTTAATGGTAACACGTATCAAATTAGGTTAGAATAAAGTGTTATCCTCCTAACAAGTTTAATACATTGTTTCTTAAAATAAAAAGAAAATCTGAACCTTTAAATAAATAATAAAACAACACACACACATAATGTATAAAGCAAACAAATGTGTCAAACTAATTAAAGAACAATGGCTAACACTTTACAATAAGGCCCCATTAGTTAATGCATTAAAATATTAGTTCACTTTTGAAAAAAACTTTTGCTGATAATTTACTCACCCCCATGTCATCCAAGATGTCCATGTCTTTCTTTCCTCAGTCGAAAAGAAATTAAGGTTTTTGATGAAAACATTCCAGGATTTTTCTCCAATATAATGGACTTCAATGGGAACCGGACGGTTCAAGGTCCAAAAGACAGTTAATAACAGTTTCAGATGCAGCTTCAAATGTCTTTAAACGACACCAGACGATGAATAAGGGTCTTATCATGCGAAACGATCGGTTATTTCAAAGCTTATTCCAAAAATGTAACTTTTCTAAGGACAAATGCCAGCCTTGCTCTATTCTGTGAGGCACGTTTGTAACGTCACGTAATACGTAATTACGTTCAAAAGGTCACGGGCGACGTAGCCGGAAGTACAGAATCAAAATCGTCCGACATCGTTGTTTTACCTTTTAATTCCTTTTTTGTAAACGGCGTTTGAGTTAGTTTTCACGTTCAACCTATGCGTTCAACTTGTAAACACTCTGACTCTGTACTTCCGGCTACGTCGCCCGTGACCTTTTGAACGTAATTACGTACTACGTGACGTTGCAAACGCGCCTCACAGAATAGAGCAAGGCTGGCATTTGTCCTTAGAAAAGTTACATTTTTGGAATAAGCATTGAAATAACCGATCGTTTCGCATGATAAGACCCTTATTCATCGTCTGATGTCGTTTAAAGACATTTGAAGCTGCATCTGAAACTGTTATTAACTGTCTTTTGGACCTAAACCATCCGGTTCCCATTGAAGTCCATTATATGGAGAAAAATCCTGTAATGTTTTCATCAAAAACCTAAATTTCTTTTCGACTGAGGAAAGAATGACATGGACATCTTGGATGACATGGGGGTGAGTAAATTATCAGCAAAAGTTTTTTCAAAAGTGAACTAATCCTTTAAGATACAACTGTTCATTGTTTATGTTAGCTCAAGTCCTTTAAAGGGATAGTTCATTTAAAAATTAACTTTTGGTTTGTTTTAGCTTACCTCAAGGGCATCCAAGATGTAGGTGTCTTAGTTTCCGCATAGTTTCAATATTGATGTTTTTAGGTCAAACCGTTCTTGTCTGTCAGTCATATAATGGAGGTCTATGGTCACCACCTCAAAGAGCATGCACAGAGAAGTCCAAATTAATGATTTAATGACTCGTAAATATAAGTACTGATGCCCTAAGACACGAAATGAGCGGTTTGTGTGAGAAAACAAACAGTATTTATATCGTTTTAACTCTTGTAACCACAGCCACAAGGCTATGATTACAAGAGGTAAAAACGATATAAATGCTGTTCGTTTTCTCACACAAACCGCTCGTTTCATGTCTTAGGCCATCAATGTGTACTGACATTTACGAGTCATTAAATCATGTTTAATTTGGACTTCTCTGTGCATGCTCTTTGAGGTGGTGACCATAGACCTGCATTATATAAAAATATCAAAATTGAAACTGACCAAAATTGACACCTACATCTTGGATGCCCTTGATGTGTGTTTGCAGTAAGAAAAACTTCTTAAAAAAAAATCTCCAGATTATTTTGATTCCAGAAATAATTGCATGCATTGTCTTTGACGATATCAAGTAATTTGTAATTTTGCGTTTTCCAGTGTTTATATAATCTGATGTGGATTGTATGAATACAAAGCTGCTGATTTGGTGCTAAAGGTTTTGTTGTACATACAAAAGGATCCGTGTTTGCTTGTCACGAGGGCCTCGCAGGATGATAAGCAAAAGAATGGACAGAGGATTCGTATTTACTGATAAGGACATCAGTTATTGGTCTATGTTTGCTTGTCAAGAGGGCATTGGCGGATGATAAGCAAAAGGCATGCCGTATGCGCAAGTCAGTCTTTATCTTTGAGAAACAGTGTAACTTGCATTAGTCTATGAGCAAATTTTAGACCGGTCTAAAATAGCTTTGTGAAGCCAGCTCCAGATCTTTGAGTGACAGGCTGACGACACATGCCAAGCAGCTTCAACAAACTGATGATAATTAAAAAAAAAAAAACAGAAGGACAGACATCCCTTCCCTGGTGGGCACCACAAGTGTGGCAACTACAATGATCACTCTAGAGACTGCTTCAAAATTGGTTATTTCTTTATTATATTGACTTTATTCATCTTGGTTATTCCCTGGTCTCAGTTCTTTATGATTAGGCGGCCATGATGGACAGAGGCCAATGGGCAAATTTGGTTACACCCATACTATTTTTCCGAAGGACACCCTGGGATTTTTAATGACCACAGAATCATAAAAAATTCCAAAGTCCATCCACCACAAACAGTATTATATGGTGGATAGTGTGACAGGCATGTGATAAGCTCAATTTTTAGATAAGCTCGAACATACAAATTTAACTTTTATTGTGACTACTTTCAAAGGCCGACATATGTCATCCAATTTTATGGGCCAATTTTATCTCGTTTCCATTTTAACGATATAACATTTGGTAAGCTATTACTGCTTTTGGAAAAAAACAAAAAAACTTTACACGTCTTATAGGGACTTAAAGCAACAATATTTGCACGCAAATGGACATGTTGGTCACCGCCAATTCAACCACTGGAACTGCTATTAGTATTAGTATTAGTATTTTTAATGCTTTAAAATGTCTGTTCAGCCAAGACTAAACTGTTAAACCATTCAATTTTATTCAATGAAACTTGTTCATTTCATTCAAATATTACTGGATGTTCATTACAAACACTACAGGCAAAAATGTTTTTATGTAGTGAAAAAATGGCATTTCTTAGTATTTGAAACTCAAAAGTTACTGTGTACATATCTTCAGCAGCATTTACATTTTATTCCTATTTCTCTATTTTGAATTGGATTTTTTTTCATCATGTTCGATTTTAAACATTTTATTCATTAAAACATGTTTTTTCCCCTCTACAGGCAGTGATATCAAGAGATATAAAAATACCTTCTGTAAAAACCTTCAACTCTAGTATCAACTAAATTTTGAACCTGGCTTTATCCAACTTCCAGATTTCTGTTTTGGAAAGTATGCAAAATAGTGCAAATGATGTGCCTCTGCATTTAAAATAACATTTCAGAAAACTTGTATTACATTTTTTTTTTTTTTTTGCTATTCTTAATGAAATCAATCAACTGGGGAAGTGTTGTAATATCATTATTATACTTGAGCTGTGAACTCATAACTGATTGTTATAACTCAATTGAGTTATATACAATTAAATATAAAAATGTATTTATATAAATTGAGTTATATTCAATAAATTGAATGGTTTTAATTAAGTTTCAGTTTCTTTTATACTTTTATTTCACAATACTCATAACAATGTCTTAAAAAAACAGAGAAAAAAGAAAAAAGAGAGACAAAGACCAGAAGAACTGCGGCAACGTCTCGAAGGTAATGCCTGCCTGCCTGCAAAGCTACAGTACTGTGAAAAAGCACTTGTGTAAAAATGCTGTAAATGAGAATGTTTTCAAAAATAATGTCATAATCATAAATAGATTTTATTTATCAATTAAATTTTATTAGTTAACTATTATTAACTGTTATTAACTTTTAAAAGTTAACTAAATCAAATCAATAGGTGTTTGGTTAGTACCCTTTACGTTTAAAACAGCTTTTGTCCAGGTATTGCACATTGTTTTTAGTTTTGCAGGTTGTTTCAAGTGTCTTTGGAAACGTTGTCGCGGTTCTTCTGGTATTTCCTGATATTTCCTACTGAGACACTACAACAAAATATATAAATTACTGGCTTAAAACCATTTCTTTGTGGCAAAAATACTAGTGTGCCTAAGACTTCTGCACAGTATATACTGTATATATATATATATATATATATATATATATATATATATATACACTGTATATATATAGTATATATACACACTGTAAAAAATATTTTCAAGATTTGTTATCACAACATATTTTCTTTTGTCAAATCAACTTTATCAACTTTATAATAATTTATTTAGTTGAGATAACTTATTATTTTGAGTTTCTGATGATTAAATTAATCTCCTTCATTGTATTAACTCACTTTTTCCAATTCAAGCAACTTAAAATTTTAAGGCAACCCAGGTTACTTACATTTTTAAGTTAAACCAACAATATTTTTTTACAGTGTAGTAATCACAACATTTTTTCTTTTGTCAAATCAACTTAAATAATTTATTTAGTTCAGATAACATATAATTTTGAGTTTCTGATGATTAAATCATTCTCCTTCATTGTATTAACTCAACATTTTAAGTTCATTGAACTGGAAAAAGTAAGGCAACCAGGTTACTTACTTTCTTAAGTTAAACCATCAATATTCTTTTTACATCACTATTTGAAATATTTCATCAATATTTTTCAACATTCAACAACTCAACATGGGAACTAGTGGATACACACAAAAAGGGAACTAGTGGGTACACACAAAATGGGAACTAATAGATACACACAAAATGGGAACTAGTGGGTACACTCAACATGGGAACTAGTGGGTACACATAAAATGTTCTCGCACGCTTATGTCTTACACAAAAGGGTTTATTGCAACCGAGAACACTGCTCCAGACCTGCCTAAAATGATGTCCAGATATTACCTCGTAAAATGTCTACGTCACAATGTGACATATTAGCATAAACCGCTTCAGGGTTCTATGTCAGAACCCCGGCTCAGTATTGGCCAGCTCTTGCGTCAGCATCACACGCATGTGTCTTGGTGCTCACCTGACCAGCGTCGGCCAATAGTGAGCCGGTGTTCTGACGTATAGGAGACTGATAGAGAAGTGAAGAAATTGTTGAATAAAGTTGTTATTTCTGTTTACTTTTGCACAAAAAAAATATTCTAGTCACTTCATGACATTAAGGTTGAACCACTGTTGTCACATGGACTATTTTAAAGATGTCTTTATTACCTTTCTGGGCCTTGAAAGTGGTTGTTGCGTTGCTGTCGTTGGAGTGAACAGAAAGCTCTTGGATTTCATTAAAAAGATCTTAATTTGTGTCCCGAAGATGAACGAAGGTCTTACAGGTTTCGAATGACACGAGCGTGAGAAATTATGTGCTTCTGAAAATTGATTTTTGGGTGAACGAACCCTTTATCTAATAACTTATATAAGTGACACAACTATACTACTACACAACACTGTCCTTTGTGACTTTGATATGAGGACATTTCCATATCACATAGCAGAAGATTAAACATTAAACCACAAAATGCTCTGCAATATGTAAATTAATGTTGAATTTGAATAAATTAGTTAATATATATATATTATATATAGAGAGAGAGATAAAGTAGAACACAGCTGTTTTAGTAAGACACTCAGGTGTTTTATTCATTCAAATTAGATTCAAATGTTACGTACATTTACATAACAGCAACACAAACTGATTAAAAAATCTGTTTAAAATTGAAACTGAAATCCGTTCTAAAAATGAGCCCTGTCAATGCGATCCTGGTTGACGTGCGACGAGCTCTTTTTCTTCAGCTTCAGAATGTACTCGGCAAACTCTCGAACGGCTCCGTGGCCGGCGGGTCTCTGACAGGTGTATTTCGCTGCGATGAGATCTCCCACAGGTGCGTCACATGGGACGGCATTCAGCCCCACCTGAGACAGGATCTCTAAGTCTTCAGCTTCTGAACCTGTGAGAGAAAACATCACCTCAATAAACAATTTCATTATTTTGCATGTGGTTCCAGAGTTATTTACACCATTCGTTTGGACGTTCCTGTGTCTTCAAGTGTAAAACACTGCGAAATGCTCTAGATCGAAGCTTTAATTGACAGCCTGTCATACATAAATGGACTATTTTAAAGATGTCTTTATTACCTTTCTGGGCCTTGAAAGTGGTCATTGAGTTGCTGTTTATGGAGTGATCAGAAAGCTCTCGGACTTCATCAGAAAGATCTTAATTTGTGTCCCGAAGATGAACGAAGATCTTACAGGTTTGGAACGACACAAGGGTGTGTAATTAATGACAGAAACTGGAGATTCAGAAAATTAATTTTTGGATGAACTAACCCTTTATCTAATAACTTATAAGTGACTTATAAACAGGGTTGCACATAACTTTTTTGGTTTGGTTCTCAAAGGAGCAACTGGAGAAGCTGCTTGGGATTCACATTTTATGCTGGACACTTATCCTACAAGCTGTCGTCATTACAAATGAAATTAGTGCTTTAAGTTTTTTGAGGCAAGTCTAACTGTATTCAGTAATATTGTATTCAGCTTGAATAATCCAATGTAAAATAAGACTATAGTCTTCAGTGAATAAATTGCATAAAATTAATGTAATTAATACAATCTATCTGTGTTAAAGCTTTAAACGTGATTTTCTGTTTCTCCTTTGTTGTTTGATTAAAGCTGCAGTTCGCAGTTTTTCTTCTGTCGCCATCTCTGTTCGAAATCTGCAATTGCAGTTATTCGCAGAATTATCAACTTGTACTTCAACACCCTCGAAACGGCAGAGCGCGGATGATCACAATGTTTTAAAGAGAGTGTGAATGACTCAATATAGTCTACTAGCCGAGACTCTTCTTTATGTGTACAGATGTGACGTAATGACTCAATATAGCCTGCTAGCTGTCAATCGAGCTAAGGCAAGCAGATAGTTTTGATAACTGGCTGGTCATGTTTTTGCTCAAATATGTATTTTGGATCATTTTTAACCCCAAAAAAGCTACAGACTGCAGCTTTAACATAATGACCACATCTGTACACATTGGGTTAAGAAACAGCTGCAGGTATAAAATGTCGGTACTTCCCTCCATGTTTTCATGTGCGCATGGTTAATCTTTACCACACATGTGCAACAATAAAGTGCTATATAAATAAATTAAACTTGACATGCTTAAAATTGGATTAGCTGGATTTTTAAAATGACTCCCTCACCCATGAAGGCCACTTCATCCCAGCGCAGCTTCCTCTTTTCCATCAGCCGCTTCACATCAAGCCCTTTCTGCTGGTCTACAATCCCGAGGACACATCCGACCCGCTGGGACACTTTCTCCAGGAGAGCCCTGGACAGCAGCTCGTTCACGCTGGATATGAGGATCACCTGATGAAAGTTAGGAAACATCAAATCAAAATGATCCATTTACTTTCTTAATACATGTTCTTCTGCTCTTAACTCTTTCCCCGCCAGCGTTTTAAAAAAAAGTTGCCAGCCACCGCCAGGGTTTTTGACGATTTTCGCTAAATTTGAATGCCCCCGCTGAATATTTTCTTCCATGAATATATGAAGATGATATATATAAAAATAAAGATCTGAGCCTCTGCTTTTATAAAAAAAAAACGTTTTTATCTTATCTTCATCTGTTCTTTTTTTATTGCCTCTTGAACAGAGGTAGGTTTTGTCAAAAACACAACATTTTGGACAAAAAACTGAGAAAAAGGTGTTTTTATCAAACAAGTGCATTTAAAAGCAGAATACATTCAGCTGTTGTTTCCTTCATATATAAAACTTTCCAAAATAAATTAAAAACATAAAATAAATGTAAAATATATCAAATTTCCCAGGTAAGGGAAATGTAACTTTTGCAATAAGACTTCTGCCTCTGCCTCTCTGTGTTCTACCTGTGAATAATGAATAATTGGAATTACAATAAACAGGCCTAGACACACACACACACACACACACAAACACACACACACACACACACACACACACACACACACACACACACACACACACACACACACACAAATACATATTACAATGTGGTAAATGTGCACAAAGAGAGAAATAATTTGACAATTACACCTTCATATTTAGACAGCCACACATAAATGCCTGCACACACACATACATATTATAGTGTCATAATATTATACGATCTATCTGCGGCACGTCCATGGCTAGCATGAACATGTGCATCTCTCTCACTGACTACTTCGTCCCGATCAGATTCAGAATTATCAAATAAAGAGTGATCGGACTCCGAGTCCATTAACCTCCAGTACTTCAGCCATATACCTCTGCATTGTCTGTCACATTCTCACTACTCCACTGTTTGAGACGATTGCAATCTGTTTCTCTAAACAAAGAGTTGCGCAATCATTCAGGACATGCGCGCGGGTCTTTCTTACCGTATACCACCTAAAACACGGATACCCGGAAAATTCCGTGTTTGGCGCAGATGCGTTTTTTCATTAAACACGGAAAATTCCGTGTTTGGCGGGGAAAGAGTTAATGTTGCATGCTATTGACAATAATAAAGTGGTTTGTGAATGGCCAGAGGTGCAGCTACTCTATAAAAAGGGAAATTAACAGCAGCTGTGGTTGCCAGAATTCTCTTTTCTTTTTACAGTGTATGGTATCCCATTTATGCATATAAAAATCACTGATACAAATAGGTGAATGGAAACATACTACTGTAAATTATAAGATGATTTTGTTATGTTTTTACATCCAAAGTCTGTACATTTGACAATATTTTAATGTAAAATTATACTTAAAATGTCCTGTTATATTTACAGTTTTTTACTATAGTGAGGGAACTTCCCATTAATAAATGAGGTGTTTATTTACCATAGTATTTTTACAGTATTTTACTGCTAAAATAATGTTTTACAGTGTAAAGGTACTATGTCCTATTATTTGTAACAGCCAACACAACTGTACCTCTATATCTTCTCTCTTTAGCATCTGTACGCCAGCCACGTCTCGAGCATTAATGGCCACAAGATCCTCTCCAGAAACCGACGTGTATATCTGACTGCTGGTCAAACATCCAGACACTTTACACAGAAACAGCCTGACCGCTGCTTTCTCCTCTCGGCCGAAGTAGCCAAACCTGCAGAAACGGCCAGCAATTATATATGCATTATTGTGGTTTTGCCACAAACAGAGTTTGATGAAATAGCCACCTCAGAACTCTCTGCTCAGCGACAGGCCAGTCGATGTCCACGTCGATGTCAACGCTGTGCTCCGGCAGCATTTCATAGTACGCGATCTTGCCCAGCTAAATCACACAGAACAGATCAAAATAACTGATGCCGAGCGTTTGAGGTCATGAGCTCTTATGGAGAGGTTTCACACACACATGGGACATTTTTTTTTTAAATGTTGACTTTTTCTCCCATTAAAGCTGATGACAAGTCTTTAAATTTGACTTTTTTTCTACAAATGAAGAACTGGTTGTGATATTAGTGATTAATAAATATTTTAAAGATAATGTACTTTCTTTTTATATTTACCTTCATAACAATGTATAATCATTAGTCATTTATATAGTTGTAGTTGTCATTCGATTTATCATTTATTCATTTTATTATTATTTGATATACATTATTTATTTAGTTGATACACACACACCAGCACCGAGTCTTGAGTCTTGGACGCCTCAGATGTAAAGTTATTCGCTGTCAATGTGACCCCAAAATGAATGGGAGTCAATGCTAAAACAGCAGGGCCCGGTTTTTCAAAAGGTAAATAAAATAAAATTGATCCGGATTTAGTAATCCATTTTTTGCGATCCATGATCACGTAATCCAGTTTACTTTTGAGCCGGTTTTTCAAAGCAACATCGGATTGGATCAATCTGATTTGGATAGGAACTTTTCAGGATCACCAAATCTGAATAACCAGTGCTCAAACAGGATAGGAAATCATAATGTAGAACTATGTAAAGAGCAACAGGTAGACAAAACAAGTAACAAACACTGTACACTGAAGACATTTATAACAAATTTCAAATATAGATGTATTGAATTAAAAGAAAGACTTCATGTCAAATACTCCACAATAATTTCAGACTTCCTCATCTGATGTGGAGAGATCAGCTTGTCTGAGCGTAGCCTTTAAGAGGCGGATATCAAGTCTGGCCTTGGTTTGCTGCAGAGTCAGTTGTTCCTCTGCCAGAACGAGCAAAAAGGATGTGCAACAAGTGATGCAATAGTTAGACACTATTTCTGATTTGAATTTGTTTTGGATTTCGAAATCCGTGATTGCCATTCTTTGCATTTTTTTTTTTTTTTTTTTTTTTGGTTATTCTGTAATCATTGCATGCATCACTAATAAACAAAAATATTTTTGATTGTGATGAATATATATGTATATCAGTTAGTGACAGAATAAAATGAATTATTTTTGGTCAATTTTGACAGCTTGTTTGGGGGTTATTTTATGAGGCCAAACTCTTTCTACTTTGCTGTAGGCCTATACTGAAAGGCTGAATATTAATCACTGTAGCCTGACAGATGAACAAATAACATAAAAACTTATGAATAAATAGGATATCTTGTAAGATACTGCATGATCCAAATATAGTATTATTTGATATATTTTTAAAGTTTTCATTACATTTTTTGGCATGAAATCCATGCTGAATCCACCCTTCTGAGGCCAGTTTTTCAAAGGTAAGCAGATCGGATTTTGGTTATCGGATTGGATCAAATCTTGCAAATGGGTTGTTCAAAAGGGAAAGAAGGAATCTGAAATCAGATTAGATCAGGGAATCCAATCTGAGTTTTAATCTGGATCAAACCTTCAGTTTGTGTTGTTCAAAACTTGTCAGTGGGATTTGGATAACTTTGATCCACAAAAACAGGATTATCCTGATCCCAACAGGGGTAGGATTTCAAGGTGGATTTCAGGAAGAAAATGTAGTAAAACTTTAAAATTGGTCAAATAATACATTTGTATCATTTAGTGTTTATACTTTTATTTATATTTTTCACTTGACTTGTGTAACCGATGTCACAGTGATATAAAGTACAGTAGACATTTAAGCTAACAATTAAGCTATTCATTATAGTAAAGTAAAAATAAAATAAAAATGATCTTGTCCCCATTTGTGTTTTGTAAGCAAAAACAAACATAAATAACAACTTTATTTCAACGATTCACTTCCTTCTCTATGGGCCTCTAGTGTGATAGCGTAGAGCTACGTCACACGTAGGCTCACTATTGGCAGACGCTGGTCATGTGTGTGATGTGTGTGACGTACAATAACAGAAGCTTATGTTATTAAACTAGTCACCTAGAGGCAGAGAGAGAAGTAAATGAATAGTTGTGTAAGACTGGAAAAACTGGTTAAAGAGAAAATATCTGACCAGTGGCCTCTAAAGACAAAAGGCATTGCTTGCAAATTAACATTTGACACCCTACCCCCTATTCTCTGAACATCTTATCGGCATCTTCTCTCTTTCACTCTCTCAGTCAATGATACTGAAAGCTCACACAAGAATATGGTTTTAATGTGAATCTGATAATCTCTAAGGATTGTTTAGAATCATTTTGATGGTCTCAGGGTGACTGGTAATAATGTCTCATTTCCAAAGAAGTTAAAGAACAGGTAATAAGGTTTTTAAGAATATATAAATATCTTGCACACAAAAGGGTGTGTCTTTGAGTTAACACCTTCTGCCTTGTTGTCTGAATGCAAATTACAACCAAGCAAATGGTCTGCCCCGATAAACATGGTAGGGGGATTCAGTAATTTTTCCATTGTATCCTGGTGATTTACATATCAGGTGAGGTCTGATTATAAAGGGAGATGTAACAAGAGTTCGGGGCTGCTTTCTGTATTCAGATCAGCCCATGATGTTGTATCTTCTCAGCTCATGTAGCCTAATATGTTGGGTAAAGTTCTTTGTTCTAAAACATTTGATGGTTTGCTCTGATTATCTTGTGGAATTCTAATGATACATTTACCTGACATAATAAATTGTTATATTTGGCTATTCTAACAGACTTTGACTTTATTTTCATTAGAGTTAAAAGGAATAGTCAAGCATTGACGTATTTAATGATGCACAGATATCATTGATAAACCCTTTTCATTTTATGGAGTCAGATAAATTTTATAAATGAAGCAGATCGATGCATTGTTTATGAAAGGAAAACTTTTAAAAAAATACAATGATATGATTTACAGGCTAAGACGCAATTAGCAGGGTTAATGCTAGTTTTCCATGCTGTTTAGAAAAAACGAGGCTAAGAGAAATGCTAGTATTGCCCATGCTGCTTCCAAAATGAGGCTAATGATAAATTCTAAAACCATGCTGCTTGAACAATGATGCTAATGCTAAAGCCATGCGGCTTCTGAAATGAGGCTAATGCTAAGGACATGCTGCATTCAAAAACGCTTAACCCTTTGTTTGACTAGCCCTCCATGGGCCGGAGGCCACATTGAATAATATTCTATAATTAACATAAACTAATCTTGGCAAACTTTATATTGCATTTGAAAGCCTCCACTGTAACACAGATGGGATTAAAAAGCAATAATGCAATAGTTTGTATTTTCAAATTTGGGGTTGTGCTTCACACAATGTAATGCACTCATAGAACACACTGTATAGTTGTTTGTGCTATTATATGTGCACCTACTGTAGGCTAAATGTAAGTTTATTCTTTAAACACAGGATTGCTTTACTGTAAGTGTTTTGGAACACTTAGGTAAAGGCTGTTGATGTTGTATTCAAGGCCATGTATCCTGTGTGAACTGAATTAAACGTGTGTGTGTCTATGCTGAATGTGGTTATAATGTGATTCACAATGCTCATTAATTCTTGAAAAGAATGAGAAGAATTTGAGACAGAAATACTTTTCATATTCGGAAAACAAAATAATTCCACATTTTCACATCAGATTTGGCGAAAACAGGATGATATTATTTCCAGGCAAGATCAATGATAATACTGAATGCTATACATTGCATTTGAAAGCTTAAAAACTTTAACACAGATGGAACTAAATTATTTAAATTTCTCTGAAAAACAAATCTCTAAAGTATTTGATATGCTACCTGGTTGCAGAAAATTAGGAGACTTCGCTTGGTTACAGGAGCTGTTCAATGTGGCGAGTCTGTAAAAACGATGGCAGGATAAACTCTAAAACATTGTAACATGCTGGTGTAATACAAGTATATAAAAGGCGCCATGGTAACATATTCAAAGCTTTAGAGGACAGACTTTACCTCTCCACTTAATGGGAGCTGTTTTCGCATACAAAATGTGTAAATGGTTACGTTTGAACTAATTCTGAATGACTCTGAAAGACTGTTTTTTCCCTAGATTATGGGATTCGTATATTTCCACATCTTTCGCGTCAGATTAGCGACGGCTAATATCCGATACCATTTTAAGTGTACTTGAATGGGGGGACAAGTTATTTCCGACTAGAATCAGCAAACGCTGATTAATCAACCTAGTTTTGGGTGTGTCCATATCCACTGTTTTTGGTCAGTGATCACTTTGGATAAACGTGCGTGGTTTAAAGACCACGGGCTTGGCCTGAAGCCATTTTAAGAGATGTTGAGTTGATAAACTATACTCTTTCTTGGTGGTCAATCGTCCCTACTAAAGTGACACATTGATTTAATTTCTAGAGGAGGCATTCAAGGGGTCTTTGAATTGGCGGGGCAAGTTATTTCTGACTAGAATCAGCAAACACTAATTAATCAACCTAGTTTTGGGTGTGCCCATATTCTCTGTTCTAAATTAATGATTACTTTGGATAAACGTGCGTGGTTTTCAGACTGCGGGGTTTGACCTGAAGCCATTTTAAGAGACGTTGAGTTGATAAACTGTTTTCTTTCATGGTGGTCATTTTCGTCCCTACCATAGTAATACATTGATTTAAGTTCTAGAGGAGGCATTCAAAGGGACTTATAAAGATATCTCTGATTGTACGTGTGAATACGGCAGATCTTAGATATTAAGTCAAATTACCTCTGAATTGGTTATTGGAACTGACGGGGGTGTGTCGCGCGGGCTTCGAGGAAGTACTGCGGAGCGATATAGATTCCCTTATCGAAACGGATAAAACTAAAATTTAGAGTTCAAAAGAATAATCAAACGTTAAAATGGCCATTTAAAAAGGCTAAATTAGAAGAAAATATATTTGAAACCTAGCAAACAGAAAAGAGAAACAGCTAATATACATCTTATCAACCCTGAGCCAGAAAGCCTTTTCATATTCAAAGATATTAACATGCAAAAGAGCAGAGACTCTTCAGAGACCAGAATAATATAATTTAATTTATATTCTTAAATATAATTGTATTATAACTCAAATTATAATATGCATTATATTATAATCTTCAAGCAGGCATTAATTGGAGAACTGTGAAATTAATCCTTACAATTTGATTTCGTTGACCAATACCCAGTGCCAAAAGGGCGGAAAACACTCACTGAAGTGTGGTGTGGCACAGGTTACTTGCCAACTGACCAAAGAAGAAAATTTACAAGGAGGGTGGGAACTAAACATCAGAGATAACGAAAGACCACCACTAACCAAATGTGTGAATGACACCATGAAATAATTCATGCCCACAGATCTGGCTGTAATGAAAGCAACTTGAAGTTTAAAACCCGAAGACTGGGATCTCTAATGCTGGGACACAGCAGACTGTGAAGGCTGACTGCAAGAGCAGTGTTTTGTTTTAGGTGGCGCACGCTGAAGCAACAATAATTCAGCAATAATTCAGACCTGGTCAATGAAACTCAGTTTCATGTGACAGCTGGAATTAAAATTGCAATGGACATGATAATGGAGCAAGCAAACGAATGTCCACATGTCTGAATTTGAAACTGTTGAAAACATCAAAATTAACTGTGGTTCTCTCTGCATGTGTTTCTGTCAGGTTAACTTCTACAATTCCTCGGAGGACGGATGCCGGGACGGCCGATCTTCACGATTGTTAGAACATAACCTGAGATTCGGGAGATGGGTGAAAAGACAATTCAAGAGGCCTTTACATCCCACAACAACACATCACTACATTAGATGGCCTCCCAGTTTAGAACTGGAACTAAAATTTGCAACACAATTGTTATACTATAGATTCCACCCATCTCCTAGACATGAACACTGACTGAACACACTCCTCCATCACAACACCCTCACGACATCATCACATGGAATAGATCAAGTCTATCCAGACTGAACATTACACATCATAAGATGAAGATGACATAGAGTCCGATAGTGTCACTTCACTAAAGATCTATTGTGCATCTTCACACTCACAGATCCGGATAGCTTCACACACATAAGGATGGGAAGCTGATCCCATGATATAGCACACACTAATTACCACACCCTGCAAACTCATGGAAAAAACACTGGAAAACACATATTAATGGCTACAGTCACAAATCAATGCAATGCATCAAAAAAAAAATACAATTTCATAATGTTTAAACTTTCTGATTGTTGTTAGGGTGGTTGGAAAATCAGAGGGCCCCTGATTTCTCAACATACCACTAATAACAGTAACATCATAGCTAAATAGATCTGAAGTGTGAGTGCTTCAATCAACTACAGAATTCTCAATTCAACCCTGTCATTGACTGTGACTTAGCCAACAACACCACCACACACACCCTATCTCTCTCTCTTTCCCTGACACAAACACACACTCTCACACACAGACACACTAACACCCTCACACACCCTCACACAAACACACACTCTCACACCTGTTACAAGGAATGAACAATCTCCATTCTTGAATACATTTAAACATGGTCCAAGTCACTTCCTAGAATTGCATAAGTGACTTGCATTGGAAGATTCCTGAACAAACACTGATTATTATAAATTTTATTGTTTTTATTACATGATCGAATTTTATTGTTTTTATTACATGACTTTTTATCATAGAATCTATTTGATTATTTTGAATACTCTGACCTCTTGCTGCATTTCCTTTTTATAATTCAGACCAAAAAATATATATATTTAAGAATTGGATATTTAATGAGACATCCTTACCATTTAATACCCTGAGAAAAATATGAGCACACTTGCTGAAAAGAACATGATATTTTATATTGAACATGACATGATTTTGTTTTGTTGTATTATGCATTTCCATGCATTTCTTCTTGAGTTCATATGTGTTTCAATCGTGAAGCGGACATTTAAGATGCTTTTCAGACGTCTCACAGAGAGCCCATTCACCCACTGAGGCCTGTCCAGACAACCGCACCGCTGGAGGTGACAGGATTGGTCGAGAAGGGACAGATTATCGTTATGGGGAAGGTGCCAGGAAAACGTGAGTGTCTTCATAAAAGAACGACACACCAACTGAAAGAGTCAAGAGGTCCAGATTGACTCTATGAACTTTGCTCACATCTCCAGAAGAAAGCCTGAATGCCTCATCCACCTGCTGGACTCAAGCTACATACACCTGATGAGAACAGGTGTTCTGCAGGTGAACAAAGCCCTCTGAGCTTCTACAGATGCCAAAATTGCCAAGAGACAATTGCTGAATTACACCAAGGATTACAACAAACGTCTTTGTAACCCCTTAAGTGTCTGAATCTGACCCATGGGGTCAAGGAGGGAATCTGTAAGACTGGAAAAACTGGTTAAAGAGAAAATATCTGACCAGTGGCCTCTAAAGACAAAAGGCATTGCTTGCAAATTAACATTTGACACCCTACCCCCTATTCTCTGAACATCTTCTCTCTTTCACTCTCTCAGTCAATGATACTGAAAGCTCACACAAGAATATGGTTTTAATGTGAATCTGATAATCTCTAAGGATTGTTTAGAATCATTTTGATGGTCTCAGGGTGACTGGTAATAATGTCTCATTTCCAAAGAAGTTAAAGAAAAGGTAATAAGGTTTTTAAGAATATATAAATATCTTGCACAAAAAAGGGTGTGTCTTTGAGTTAACACCTTCTGCCTTGTTGTCTGAATGCAAATTACAACCAAGCAAATGGTCTGCCCCCGATAAACATGGTAGGGGGATTCAGTAATTTTCCATTGTATCCTGGTGATTTACATATCAGGTGAGGTCTGATTATAAAGGGAGATGTAACAAGAGTTCGGGGCTGCTTTCTGTATTCAGATCAGCCCATGATGTTGTATCTTCTCAGCTCATGTAGCCTAATATGTTGGGTAAAGTTCTTTGTTCTAAAACATTTGATGGTTTGCTCTGATTATCTTGTGGAATTCTAATGATACATTTACCTGACATAATAAATTGTTATATTTGGCTATTCTAACAGACTTTGACTTTATTTTCATTAGAGTTAAAAGGAATAGTCAAGCATTAACGTATTTAATGATGCACAGATATCATTGATAAACCCTTTTCATTTTATGGAGTCAGATGAAACGAGTTAATACATAAGATTAAATGTGTTGCATTTAATTAAAATTCACTTTGCTTGGAAAAGACGGAACGCGCTTGAAACCTTCACCACGAATCGAACTTCGCAATTTGGGTCGATTTCGTGGCCCTTTTTACAGTTGAAATAAAGTAGTTATTTTTGTTGTTTTTTGTGCACAAAAAGTGTTCTCGTCGTTTGATAAAGTAAAGATTGAGCCACTTGGACTATTTTAACAAAGTCTTTAATAACTTTTCGAGGCCAGCAAGTTTCAATCCCTCAAGAAGCCTATGGACTAGAGGAGGAGTGATCCAGCTCTCAGATTTCATCAAAAATATCTTAATTTGTGTTCCGAAGATGAACGAAGGTCTACAGGGTTGGAACAACATGAGAATTTTCAAGAGTCCTTTCAAAAATGATCACAGGTTGACCAATGTCATTGCCAGACACAGATCTCGCTAAGGCAGATGAATTTAATGTCAGCATGGAAATAGTATTGTGCCAGAGTAAATTATTTACATTGAGAAATGGCAGCATTTAAGTTTGGAATGGATCCTATGTAGTTTCAGTAGTCACCCCTTCATCTGAAAAAGCTTTGTTAGGCAACACTAAATGGACAATTTTGCAATTGTAAATTAACTCAAAGTCCCAAACCAAATGAATGGGGCAAAATGCTGTAGGTTGGAGACCATCCATCCAACACAAAATGTCATGAAGCTCGGTTTGTGCTGTAAAAAGTTTTGATTGTGCTGCTTTGGTTTTTGGTCATTCTGAGGTCACTCAGCCCCCCACATGATCCAAATTCACCCAAAATTGTGTCATTTGTACCGGAGCATATTTTGACAACACTTTTGCAGCGTTGTGTGGGTTTCAACTTCGCGCAGGTAGCATGGAGTCATAAGAACCTTATCTTTTAGTGATTTGGGGTTCAGCTGTCCCAAGATAGCTGTCTATAGCTCTATAAGGGAGTCTGTTTTTCGTTCTCTTTGTCTACGGCCTTTAAGAAGCTCGCTGATAGTTCAAGCAAGCCATTTCATACTGAGGACACAACACTGGCAATCAAAATAAAAGAAACTTCAAAGAGACATAACTTCACAATCCTCAATTTCAAGATGGTTCTTTTGGAAAACAGACTAAGGAGACAGACTACAATGAACAGGGATATTCTGTGCTTTAAGGTCACAATTACAGACAGTGAAACATTTGCCATTTGACAGAGCTATAACAGCAATGGGCTTTACATTCGTTTAGGATGATTTATGGGTACATCACCCTGAAGATCGACTAAGTTGGACCCGATGTGTACTCAGTACAGGGGTACCGAAGTTCAAATCACATACGTAGGTGTCATAAAAGGTTTAAAAGGCCTTAAAGCCACTGGTAAACTGTCACATGATAGGTTGTATTGGTTCGTTACTCCGATTGATTGATTACTCCGATTCCTTATTCTATCCATGGTTGGAATGCCAAGTAGGGCTGGGTATTGCTTTAAAAATGTTCGATATCGATACCGATACCTTGACTTCAATGCCAGTTCCTGAACGATTTTTTTAAAATCAATATTATGAAAACAAGATTACATTAACATATTACCTTAAAATGACTCAATGACGATTAAGCTCATTGAGTTCGGCAAGGCGGATTCGAACTCGCATTCAGCGCATCAAAAAGCTGCATTCAAACACTTCACGCCCTACGACCTGCGCCACTGAGGCTGTTCTATGACGGGTGTCGTTTTACTGTAAAGACAGGCATTTAGTGCAAATATATGCTCCGTTATAAAAAATGTCAAAAAAAAAAGTTTTCTTCCCTTAGCTTGGGCCATGGCGAACTTCCAATAAATACATTTTATCAGACCGGGCCGGCCCTCGCGGCCTCGTAACACTACCGGCCCACCGGGAAAACTCCCGACTCTCCCGAATGCCACTCCGCTACTGGCTTGTATTGAACATCAGCTTGATGAACTATGCTGATAACGAAGAACTTGTCACCATTGTTGGGAAACACAGTATGATTTGTGCATTTCAAACTGACAATTCTAGCATCAAAATGATAAACCTGCCAGACAACTTGTTAAGGGTATTCTATGACAACAAATTAAACAGATCTTTTTTTACTTTTAGAAATTCCAGTTATATTAAATCACAGGGTAAAACTGGTTCCAAATGCACAATTCTGAACCAATGACAATATCAAATCCTTACAGCGGTGTTTTTAAGGTAGTTGATTATTCTTAGGAAAAACAAACAGCTGTTCACAAGTAGTGTATGTCACTATAGAATAGAAATCAATCTAATTAACTTTATTGTTCATTGTCTTTGCCTGCATACAATAGTACTGATTCTATCAGTTTCCTATTAATGTGAAATCTGAAGGGATTTCTTCCTGGTGAACTTTCCGGATGTGACAAAAAATATTCTAACAATGAGAATTTGTTGTTCTAATGGCACACACTTAGTAACAAAGCTTATTTACTAAGGAACAGAAAAGGTAGATGTTAGAATATCAACCTGTTTTACTTTATAAAAGCAACCATACTGTCACTATTTACAACAGAGATCGGACAAAAGACTGACGGAACTTAAATGCAAACAGACGACAATGATTAACGAATCACTACAGATAACGATGATTGACTGCAAACTTTTATTGTATCTGCTAAAACTTTTATGGTATCTGCTAAAAATGTCTGATTTTTTTATTGTTTTCTTTTCTTGTTTAATATTGAAAACATCAGTTGACAAATCAATCAATCAAGGGACAAGCATTCTTTTCAAATTACACTGAACAAATTTATAAACGCAACACTTTTGTTTTTGCCCCCATTTTTGATGAGCTGAACTCAAAGATCTGAGACTTTTCTATGTACACAAAAGTACTTTTTCTCTCAAATATTGTTAGAAAATCTGTGTTAGTGAGCATATATATATATATATATATATATATATATATATATATATATATATATATAATTATTTGTTACATAACTATATATTGATTAGTTATATAATATATTTACAGTTGCACAAAACAAGAGGCTATGAATGATCCTTTTCGAAATAATTCCCATCATATTTCAAGCAATTCAAAGCACAATCGCAAATAGCGCCCATCTGACGTGTCTCAGCTAAAGGAAATTATTTATTGGCTTTAATATAGTGGCCTAATTTTTTTATTGGGTCGATAACGCTAACATTAGAAATGATCATAAACCGGCAGATATACTGATGTATTTTTTTTTAAAAAAGGTAATAAAAATACACAAATAAATTGTGTTCATATCATAAATGGTGTACCTGAACGAAGGGGACAAGGGGCTTTTCAGGGACTAATAATTAAAACACAATTTACATTATGCCTTTACATGGTGTTTCTAGGCTAATTAAAATATTTTTCATGACTGAGAAGTCAAGGAACAGGTTTTTCACCATATTTTGAAAACTCCCACCTGTGTAAGGCCGTTTTCCAGGTCCTTTCTCTTATAAAAGTAGAAAGAGCCATTTTCATAGAGTTCCCCAGGCCAGTCTTGGCGTCGAGGTCTGTGCGCCACATCGATGTTCGGGGAAGTCGGATTCTTACCCACTAATTACAACGAAAGATAGTGAAGAACAGTGAAGGAAGAAGGAGAGTAGTTCCATACCTGTCACTAAACAATTGTTTTTATTTATGGGAGTTTGTGATACTGTACCTTTCTTGTCCACCTCTTCCCACCGAAACTGGTGTCTGCGCACCACTGAAAACACATAGTCATACCCCTGTCCCGTGATCATCTGTAGGGCTTCTCTGATATGATGAGGGTGCAGACATGGAGACGTAGCCTGAATATGACAGACGATGTCCACCTCTAAAACACAGAGACAAAACAAATGACAAGATGGAGGTCTTTCTGGCATGTAAACAGTTTTATAACACTTTACAATAAGGTTTCAATAATTAACATGAACTAAGAATGAACAATACATTTACAGCATTTATTGATATTAGTTAATGCACTGTAAACTAACATTTATTATCTAACATTAACAAAAATTGTTAAAAAATGTAGGTAACACTTTATTTTGCAGTGTCCTTGTTACATGTTAGATGTTCCTATAGTAATAACTAAATTATGCATAATTACATGCAACTAACCCTACAACAAACTTTGCCCAACAAACCCTTTAGTCAGTGCATTTTCAGCTTACTAAAAATATTTACAATGACAAAAAAATATTAAAAGTACATAAGTTCAAATTAATAATGCATGCTTAACAGCAAGGTTTTTTACACACAGCACGCACACACACACACACACACACACACACACACACACACACACACACACACACACACAGACTTTTATCACCTACATTCCTCAGTTCAAAACACATCCAGGAAAATGATAGCATTGGCTAAATGACAAAACATTATTTTAATCTCGCTCTACAAGTCATAGGCTAGGCCTACTTGCAATGCAAAACCTCAAAATATGCAAGTTCTCAATTTTTAGGTATAAAACAAAAGTAAGATGATGATGATGAAGGTGTGTCTCACCGGGTCTCAGTCGGATGAACTCCTGGATAGTCTCCAGAGAGCTGGAATAATCGTTGGAAACTTCAGGACTGCGACGATGAACTTTCGCACCCCAGACTTTTGCGACCCGCTCAATTTCATCATGATCTGTGGAAACCCACACGCTGACACACATAGTGACATCAGTCATTAAAAAAAAAAAAAAAATAACTCAAATTTTACTTACAAAAGACAAATTAATAGAAATAGAAGACGCAAGCTCGCCGCGGAATAGGCCTAAAGAAAAAAAATAGTAGGGCTATTTTTCTCCACTTCTTGTAATAAATAAATAAATAAATAAGTCAGAATTATGATAAATAGGTCTAACTAAATTGCGATAAAAAAAATTAGAATTGCAAAATAATTAATGAGCCGCAATTAATTCAAGCCAACAATTGAATCGTAAATTCGTCGCGGCAATGACTTTTAAAAGCAGCTTAATTGTAAGTTAGATTGTTTAATCTTAAACAACATGACGACAAATCAATAGGCTATATATCCACAACAAACATTTAACTTATCTCCCATTTCATTAACATATTGAAGAAACAAAAACATATTAAAGCGATAGCTAATATTAAAACAGTTAAGAAAGGCTCAAATATAGTTGCCTGTCAACGACTCCTGAGTCCAAGGCGGCTCTCAGAACCCATCCGATGAGAGGAACACCGGCCAGATTCTTGATGTTCTTCAGAGGGATTCCTTTACTGCCACCCCGGGCCAGAATCAGAGCCGCCCGGTGAGGGAGTCCAGAGGACGGGGAAGCGACACCCGAGCTCACCTGAGCCTGTGGCTGAGCCTGAGCGCACCTGTGGCTCTCCATCGCCCTGAGAAGCAGTGTGAGGGACTGAGAAGTGAGATTCACACCAACATGCGGATTGGCCACACTTTTTTGAGAATCATTTTATTTACTCGTTAGATTATTAGGTCGATGATCTATAGATTTAATAGCATATGTTTAACGATCGGAGGCGTTTCCTATATGACAAATAAATAGATTTATCTGTCAGATATTCATCACTCAGCCGACTCGAGCTACGTTGCTACTTTTACATCTCTCGTATCACTCCGCGTGGTTAATATTGGACAGTTCTCTAGAGACGTGTAGTCACAGACAGAACATTAAACCCTCGATAGAAGCTGAAGAGTAGCCTATCCGGATAAAGAGATAAAGCAAAACATCGCTAGGAAGAAAACAAACCTAAGTTAAGTGACACAAGAGCGGATTGCCTGGATTGTTTAATAATATAAGTCGACTATTATTGTTTCTAATAATCGATTCTAAGTGCCTAATTTATATAATAGGCTACTATATATTTTATAGTTTGCCGTGACCAGTTTTGCTACTTAGGTTAAGTATACTCTACTTTCAGCCGGTCTAATTCATTATAGCCTAATTAAAGCGTGTTAATGATAAGTTAACTTTAAGTTTGCTATTTTAACTTCAAGTAGCCTAGTATACTTTAAGTATATAGGACTATATATATATATATATATATAGCCTATACATATAAAGTATATACATATATATACTTTAAGTATATGTATGTATGTATGTATGTATGTATATATATATATATATATATATATATATATATATATATATATATATATAGGCGTAGGCGGCTATATTTGGCTTTTTTTTTCAATGACAATGGACTGTCAACGCCCCCTTGTGGAATAACGGGGTAATTGGAACGTGCTGGAAAGTACGTTGTGATGAATGCCTAGTGTGTATATATAGGCCTATATATATTTTTTTTTTTTATTACTACCAAAAAAAGCGCATGTTACAAATTGTAGGCTACAGTATTTAAGAAAATACAACAAAAGTAACAGAGCTTCTTTTTGCTTAATAGAAAATTGAATTGATATTCGATAATTCAATATAAGCTCTATTTCTTTCTTAAACTATATACAACATTTTTTTACATGGAAATTTACCTTTGTGAACATGGAATATTGCCATTCAAATAATAAAATGTATTATATATAAACCTGACTGTCTCTATAGTTTTCCAAAAGACCAAATAATAGATGTTTCCAAAACAACACAAATTGGCCATCAATGTTCTTCGTAAAGTCCGAAGAGTGTGCACTGCGCAGCGGACGAGTTTGCCTATTTTTAATAAAGTGGTGTTATTTAATCGTGCATGTAGCCTATCTAAAAGTAGGTTTTAAAATGTAGCCTTATTTATCAACATAATTCTGTTTGTCAGGTTAAGCCTAAATAAAGTTGTCCTACGTCCGATCGACCTGCCTATTATCTTATTGCATGTTCATAGTTGAGCCTACACAGTACTTTGTTGTTTATATCAAGCATTAGCGGAATAGTCTTTATATTAACCCACTGCACAATGTGACGTCGGAGTGACGTCTTTTGTATAGCCGTAACGCCAGGTTTTTTTTTCGATGTCTATTGCACGTCTAATTACGCCTTTTCAATAGGTGCTTTTGCATTTTACGTTGATATTTATTTTTTTGTAAAACATTTTTATTTTAACGTATTTATTTACACATTAAACGATAATTCTACATTTCATTAGGTTTGAATAAATTCTAGGCCATAATATCTTGCTTTTGGGCAACACAGATTGGTCTAATAAGGACCAATATGACCAAAGACCCAAGAGTCAAAGTTGAGTTGAAAAAAAGATATACTTAAAGTGTTCATTCACCACAATTTCAAAGACAATCATCTGTGAGACAAGTTACAACATGGAGCAAACTTATAGCAAGACATAGGCATGCAAAATCAAGACAAAACGTCATGTTTCCATATTTCTGGTATCAAAATAATAAGAACGTAACAAACATATCTCCCTTGTTAAAAATGTGATTTAATAATGGCTGATTTTCTATATCATTATTAAAATTAAGAGGGGGGGGGGGGGTGCATTGATTAGCATTTTCTGTCATTATAATCTATAAACCACGTTCCAGGGGGCGGTGTTAATGCTAATTTTAGGGTAGTCCTACCAGCCATTCGTTGTAAAATAAAATATCTCCCTTTGCTTTGAGTATTGTAACTTTGCAGATGTTGTTTATATATCAGCAACATTACAACACTAACTAATGTTAGAAAAGTGAAATCATAATCAATCATCCCTTTAAATAGAAGCGTAAGATAAGACCCCCACATTGCCACTTTAGTTTTGGGATGTCTGATCATCAGCCTTTTATCATGACATCAGTAATAGTGGCATCTTCCTCCAGGTCCACAGTGATTTTCTTGCCAACCAGTTTGAAGATGTTCTCTGGTCTCATGCCGTGCGGTTCGGCCACTTTTACCGTCAGCATGTCGAGAGTTAATGTCTCGCCCTTCTTCAATGGTTTCCGGGCCACCACTGACTTTCCCAACTGCAAGAAAGAACATTAGCATTGATTGAATGACGTTTCATCGTTTTTTGGTTTTATAATCTATCAGAATGAGCGTTTAATCTGACCTTGCTGTGACAGGACGCCTCACAGGGCAGCATCTGTTTGACCGGAGAACCCATTGCCATCTCAACCGTCCGGATGGCTTTCACCAGCTCCGCAAGCTCCGCCGGCTCCAGTGATGCTGCGTGGTCACTGCCTTTCCAGCTCTTATCCAGGGTCACGTGACGCTCCAGGACCTTCGCCCCGAGTGCCACAGCGGCCACAGACACATGGATGCCCGCCTCATGTCCCGAGTAGCCAATGGGAATGTCCGGAAACTCCTTCTGGAACTCCTGTGTGGGAAAAGGGTAACAGACGGACTTCACACTATCACTAAAAATCTTAATGTAGAACGAGTGTAAACTCCAGAACAGTGTTTTGTTTTTAATATTTTTTTCATGTAATGAAAATATACTCTAAATTTATAAGTCATAATAATTCATATCAGTCACTAATTCTCTGACTGAAATGGCCTCTAACTTTATTACATCACAATAACAATTTAGATGACAAACTGCAAAATTAACCAAATTTTCGAAAACTTTACATCTATCATATAGAAAATTATCAAAAATATCTTGGCATAATATTACAATAATTATTCTACTTTTATTTTTTTAAGATTGAATTAGTCTAGTTAGTTTAGTTTCTTCAGTAATTTATGAAGATGAGAATAGAGTGATTTGTGTCTTACAGGGATCAGGCTGAGGTTGACGTGCTCTAATGGCAGCGGGTAAGCGCTGGTACACTGCAGGAATGTGAAATTGGGATTGTGCTGCTTGACGGTTTGGTAAACACAGCGCATGGTCTCCATAGACTGCATTCCACTAGAAATCACCATGGGACGACCTACACAAATACACCAAAACATCAGCTTCAACACACGGCTGCTTCAGGGAGAAAATCAGGTCAAAGTTTTAGTCATTAATTCTCTGTAGACTCAAAGCCAGCAACATGAAACTCCAGAAAATCCACACCAGGATTTCTAGGTTTCATTGGCTCTGCTGTCTGGCCAATCAGCACTGTCGATACATAATTTCACAGGCGCTCCAGAATAACTGACTTCAAGCGCTCAAAAGAAGCATCTCAGATTCAGTTATGGGTTGGGCTTGACAACTTTTCTCATGTGAGTCACTGTCAAATTAAAGGGTAACTAAACACCAAAACAACTTTTTTTAGTTAATGATCTGTAAGAATGGAGCTTCATAAATAAAGTGTTTTGATTTTCAAATATATGGTGTAAAAACGTCTGAGTGCTGCCCTCTTCAGGTTAAACGGAAAGCTCCTGCAGTAGGGGTACTTGCTGACGTAGCGAACTCTCAGACGCCACTCTGTCACACCCTTGGTGCGAGCTCACCACGCCCTTGGCAGCCCCTGGTATAAAAGCATCTGGTTCCGTCAAAACTACTGTAGCGAGTCAGGAGTTGGATTTATGAGTATTGAAAACGATCAGGATAGCATATATTAGCATCTAGTTAGCATAGCATTTATATAGTTATTTAGATTATTTTTGAAAACAATCAGGATAGAGTATTGTTGCATCTATTTAGCATAGCATTATATAGATAATTTAGATTATTTTGTGTAGCTAGTAGCATAGTACAGTTAGGATAGCTTCAAGTTAGCATAGATTTATCAGTGTTTAGTACAGTGATCAGGATAGTAACGGAATAGAGGTGGACATGGGCTTCTCCACACGCAGTGCCAAACACTGCTCGTCCTGCATGGACTCTTCCACCGCAGCGGCGTCTTGATGTGAGTGATCATGGATATTTTAATCACAATTTTTGGTTAGGATAAAGTTAATCCTCTGGGGTCGACAAACGAGCCGGTGCATTTTGCTGGATTTTTTCACATAGCGGCAGAATATCAATATGAATACATGCCCACAGAGTTATTGAGATCAACTCGACGACAAAACTCATCAGATGCCGGTCGCGATGCGGGAGTTAAGACCGCAGTTTGAGCCAGTGGCTCGAATGGATTTGGCCCTGTGTCTACATACAATTCACCCTCATCCACTTCAGGTGAAGGTGAGGGAGAAAAGTCCTCGACTTCAAATGGCCGCTCTGTTGCAAAGGCAGCTACTTGCGTCACTCCAGTCTCGCTCTATTTTAGAGTCTGACAGCAGCTGTCACTCACGGCGGGTCTCAGGTGCACGCCCCCTGGCCCCGCTGGGGTCTGCCCATTTTTTCAGCATTTTTCAAATATTGCTAGTGGGTGGAGTCAGGCTCTGACCAGGGGTTTAGTTACTCTTTAAATAGAGGAACATGTGACCTTGGCAGTAAATCTGACAAACCTCCGTCAAAGGAGAACGAGTCTTCAGTCAGTGAGTTTTACCTTTTTTGGCGGTTTTCTCCAGGTAAGGGATATTGTTGGTGTCAGCTGAGGCAACTTTAAAAAACGGCACATTGATTTCATGAAGAAATTCTACAGCCATCTGATTGAGGTAGGGAGAGGAAAAGTTACGAAATGTATTTCAATCTACTGGGTTTAATATGCTTAAATTGTCTTGATGTTTAATAAACACTGAGACCCTCTTTCATGTGTTCACCTCATCCATTCCTGATGCAGTAAAGAAGATGCCAACTTCATTGGCGAACTGTTGCAGCTCTTTGTACTGCTGGTGACTGAACTCCAGATGGTGTTTATGGGCCCCGTAGGTCGGACCCCAGGCGTGAGGGGACGTATAGGCACGCTCCAGAGCGGGCTTGGTGAATCTGTGTTCGATCTCGCTCTTTTGAAACTTGGCACAATCAGCTCCACAGTCCTGTGTGGAGATATATAGGAAGAAGTGGATTTGTTGACAAACAAAATTATTTTTACTATATGAACTATGAACTTTAAAAGTTAATTTACTGTGGTACAAAGCGAGTCATAGCTCTCTTACAGAAACGTCCCCTCTTAATTATTGAAAATATTTTAATTATTAAAAAAATCTTCTGTTTAGAAAAAAGTCTGGTAACAAAATACAGGAGAATCATTAATACAATTTTCAAAATTTTCCCCTCTATTTTCTCAAATTATTTTCTGCAAACTGTGGTTTTGGGGGTTGATATCTATATACTGTTTTTCCCCCCCATGAAAAGAACTGACGGTATCAGACTTCCCATCTGATAAAGCAGTACTTTATACTTTACCTTGGCCATTCGGATCATTCGTTTGGCGATTTCTAAGTCTCCCTGATGGTTCTGTCCAATCTCAGCGATGATAAAACAGGGGTTGGAGTCCCCGATTTTTCTTCCAGGACAAAGTTCAAACTCCGCAGACATTTTATAAACGAATTGTTTAACAGATTTATGATTAAGAGGCTGGAAATGTGATCGCTGGCGTTCTGGCATCAAGCAAAGGGGCCGGAAAGAAGGTCACGCTGCCTTTTAAAGACGTTCAAGTGCCCCACCCTAACCATTGCCAACCCCCAACCACAAACACATGACCTACGTTTGCAGGTTTCCAGGACATGCTCCTTCATTATTTATTTGTGTGTTTTTTTTAATTTTTACAAAATGGTCTGTTGAGGACGGTGCCATTCACACGTTAGCATGAGCGTAATTTCCTATGGGCCTGTTAAAACCACGGATGTGCCCCGAAGTCAAGCACAGATAATGTATTCAAAACGAATGTAAAATTCTAACAAATAATAGAGTAACTAATCAGCAGAAACACTCTGAAAAAAAATTTAGTCAATTCAATATAGAAAATTAAGTAGCATCTACAATAACTGGTTTTTCCTGCTGTTACTTTGGTCTCAGTCTTGACGCAGCCCTTGCGACGGCTCTGTGTGTGAATAGTAGTCTTTTCCGAAGGCATTATGTTATTGCTTTTGGCATATATTAAGATATAATGTGTAATGTGTCAATATATAGGCTCATAAAAATACTAAATATTTGACTGGAACTAACATTTGCAATCGGTTCCCCCACCCTCACCCTCAGGCTAAAGTCGACACATCTGTGAAATTTCTCAGAAAAAATATACGATATTCAGTCCATGCATCCGGGTTTGCATTGTATGCCTCCACCGCAATGAGTTTATGGTTGTTGTGAATCGCACTTGCTAGCGCTTGCCTTGAAGCATATTTGAGTGTGCTGTACTTTTTATGTAATATGATTTTGTGGTTATATATCCCCTTAACTGTCACCGTCCCGGTACCGGGACGCCTAACTTTACTTCACTGTATTTCTATTAAATCCTAATCTAATTATGACAAATTATATATTTTTGGAAAGGTCTAAGACTTCTAATTAAATATTCGACCCCTGTTTTGTGTTAAAAATTATGTAGGAAGAGTAATTAATGAATTTATGACAAGAGTGCACCTAAAAAAATCTGCATCATAACAGAAGGTCTGACCTTTGTCACAAAAAGTTGATGCACCCACTTTTAATCATTGAAACGTCTGTTTTTATGCTAAAAAAGTTCATAATAAAACATATAATCTAGTATTTTTCAATAAAAAATAAAAAGTATAGTATAAAATTATCCTCTAAAAATGATAATATACATGTATATATTATCCTCTAAAATATAATAATATTTTTTATCGCCTTTTTTTATTATATCACACATTTTAGTAGTTATCATAAATTAGGTATCATTTGAAAGCTTATAAACTCAGAATTCATCCTGTGAAAACCATTTTATAATTGAACGTTGCGTTACCATAGAAACGGTACTTATTTTATGAGGCTCCTCCCCTTTTGGGCATCCTTATTTTTCATAATTTATGATCAAAACCTTTATTAATCTTGACAAAACACATATTGTCAGAAAGGTCTGAGTCTGAAGGTTCCAAATTTTGTGACAAAATTGACAGAAATGCATTAATTTAAACACGCTTACATGACGCGATCCTACGGCGTCATCTAACTGACGCTAAAGGAAAGCGTCAGTTAGAGGACGCGGTTAGGTTTAAGTGTGGGGTGGGGGTAGGGTACACGCGATCCTAGGGCATCATCTAACAATATGGTCAAAAAACAATATGAAATTCTGATCTACTAACAATTACAAAAGGTACTAGTGTCTAATAAATAGCTAGTATCAACTTGTAGCACTTGTCCGGATAATTTAGAAGACTTTTTTATCTTACTTTTTGTCTGTTTTGTTTTATTTTATTAATATTAAAAACCCATCAAATCTCCACTTGAGTCCTCGCTCCTTTCACCACCACCACACCTGACAGGATTGGCAATAACTAAAAGAACATTGCATTTCAACTGAAGGAACAAGTAAATCCACACTCAGGTCAAATTACATCCTGTGTCATGTTATAACAGCAACATAAACTGATTGTTTAAAATCGAAACTGGAATAGGCTTTAAAAATGAGCCCTGTCAATATGATCCTGGTTGACGTGCGACGAGCTCTTTTTCTTCAGCATCAGAATGTACTCTGCAAACTCTCGAACGGCTCCGTGGCCGGCGGGTCTCTGACAGGTATATTTCGCTGCGATGAGATCTGCCACAGGTGCGTCACATGGGACGGCATTCAGCCCCACCTGAGACACAGTGGCGGCTGGTGAAAAATCTTTGAGGGGGGGGGCTGAATAAGAGGGGAAAATTTTGAATTTAGTAGATGTGATTTCCTGCATTCTGGTGCATTTTAGGCCTTAGGCCATGCCCTTACCTATACCAATAAAATAACTTAAACCAGTCAATACCAATGGTCAAATAATACAATAATAATAATAATAACAGTTTGACAGTTAATTATAATGAACAAGTTGCATGTTTATTATGCTCTGTGTGCTGACAGAAAAAGTGCAAACGCATAATATTAATAAATTATAATAAAGGTAATACAAAAAATAATAGGTAATACAACAATCTAGTTTAATCAATCCCCAGCTGTAGACTACATATTTTTGACAAATTGACAATTGGATAATGGATAACAATGACGTGTTGATACTAGAGAAAGAGAGAGAGAAAAGGCTCTGAAAGAGAGGGTGGGACAACATTCTTGAGGGTAACACCCAAGTATGAGAAGAAAGTTGATTTTAACTAGTATGAAACACAGTAATCTAGCTCAGAACTTAAAAACATCTAAAACAAAGCAAACACACAGGTATTAATATTCCTATAACTATTTTAATATCAAACGTGTGTGAAACAGTGTTTATGTGTGTGTGAGTGAGTGAGTGACAGAGAGAGACAGGTCAATTCCCACGACTAACTTTACATTATTTCCACTCGACGTCACTGGCGCTGCCATTCTGCTCTCATCTGAGGTAAAAAAATGTCCCGTGGTGCGCGTGCACGGTGCACTCCCCTAATCTGATACTGTGGGCGATATTTTCAGCGCCCCTAATCCATAAAATTTGACGACGCTGATTGGCGAAATATAAACTTTTTTGCATAGCAACCGGGGAACCATTGGCTTAAATTCCAGCACTGTGGGGCTGAGCGAACTGGCGCCCTGAGAAGACAGCCTATTGGCTATACTACTACACCAACACGATAAAAGTAACGAAAGTGAATGCAAATGTCGAGTTCAAAACACTTTTCAAAGTAAAACCATTATTAGCATATAATTAACACAGATTCTTTTTCAAAATGATAAATTATAATATATATTAAAAAAACAGACAGACAGGTCGGAGGGAGGGCGGCGCCCCAGCGCCCTCTATGGGCGACCCGCTGAGACACTTTCTCCAGGAGAGCCCTGGACAGCAGCTCGTTCACGCTGGATATGAGGATCACCTGATGAAAGTTAGGAAACATCAAATCAAAATGATCCATTTACTTTCTTAATACATGTTCTTCTGCTCTTAATGTTGCATGCTATTGACAATAATAAAGTGGTTTGTGAATGGCCAGAGGTGCAGCTACTCTATAAAAAGGGAAATTAACAGCAGCTGTGGTTCCCAGAATTCTCTTTTCTTTTTACAGTGTATGGTATCCAATTTATGCATATAAAAATCACTAATACAAATAGGTGAATGGAAACATACTACTGTAAATTATAAGATGATTTTGTTATGTTTTTACATCCAAAGTCTGTACATTTGACAATATTTTAATGTAAAATTATACTTAAAATGTCCTGTTATATTTACAGTTTTTTACTATAGTAAGGGAACTTCCCATTAATAAATGAGGTGTTTATTTACCATAGTATTTTTACTATTTTACTGCTAAAATAATTTTATGTCCCATTATCAGCCAACACAACTGTACCTCTATATCTTCTCTCTTTAGCATCTGTACGCCTGCCACGTCTCGAGCATTAATGGCCACAAGATCCTCTCCAGAAACCGACGTGTATATCTGACTGCTGGTCAAACATCCAGACACTTTACACAGAAACAGCCTGACCGCCACTTTCTCCTCTCGGCCGAAGTAGCCAAACCTGCAGAAACGGCCAGCAATTATATATGCATTATTGTGTTTTGCCACAAACAGATTTTGATGAAATAGCCACCTCAGAACTCTCTGCTCAGCGACAGGCCAGTCGATGTCCACGTCGATGTCAACGCTGTGCTCCGGCAGCATTTCATAGTACGCGATCTTGCCCAGCTAAATCACACAGAACAGATCAAAATAACTGATGCCGAGCGTTTGAGGTCATGAGCTCTTATGGAGAGGTTTCACACACACATGGGACATTTTTTTTTTAAATGTTGACTTTTTCTCCCATTAAAGCTGATGACAAGTCTTTAAATTTGACTTTTTTTCTACAAATGAAGAACTGGTTGTGATATCAGTGATTAATAAATATTTTAAAGATAATTTACTTTGTTTTTATATTTACCTTCATAACAATGTATAATCATTAGTCATTTATATAGTTGTAGTTGTCATTCGATTTATCATTTATTCATTTTATTATTATTTGATATACATTATTTATTTAGTTGATACACACACACCAGCACCGAGTCTTGAGTCTTGGACGCCTCAGATGTAAAGTTATTCGCTGTCAATGTGACCCCAAAATGAATGGGAGTCAATGCTAAAACAGCAGGGCCCGGTTTTTCAAAAGGTAAATAAAATAAAATTGATCCGGATTTAGTAATCCATTTTTTGCGATCCATGATCACGTAATCCAGTTTACTTTTGAGCCGGTTTTTCAAAGCAACATCGGATTGGATCAATCTGATTTGGATAGGAACTTTTCAGGATCACCAAATCTGAATAACCAGTGTTCAAACAGGATAGGAAATCATAATGTAGAACTATGTAAAGAGCAACAGGTAGACAAAACAAGTAACAAACACTGTACACTGAAGACATTTATAACAAATTTCAAATATAGATGTATTGAATTAAAAGAAAGACTTCATGTCAAATACTCCACAATAATTTCAGACTTCCTCATCTGATGTGGAGAGATCAGCTTGTCTGAGCGTAGCCTTTAAGAGGCGGATATCAAGTCTGGCCTTGGTTTGCTGCAGAGTCAGTTGTTCCTCTGCCAGAACGAGCAAAAAGAATGTGCAACAAGTGATGCAATAGTTAGACACTATTTCTGATTTGAATTTGTTTTGGATTTCGAAATCCGTGATTGCCATTCTTTGCATTTTTTTTATTTTTTTTTTGGTTATTTTGTAATCATTGCATGCATCACTAATAAACAAAAATATTTTTGATTGTGATGAATATATATGTATATCAGTTAGTGACAGAATAAAATGAATTATTTTTGGTCAATTTTGACAGCTTGTTTGGGGGGTTATTTTATGAGGCCAAACTCTTTCTACTTTGCTGTAGGCCTATACTGAAAGGCTGAATATTAATCACTGTAGCCTGACAGATGAACAAATAACATAAAAACTTATGAATAAATAGGATATCTTGTAAGATACTGCATGATCCAAATATAGTATTATTTGATATATTTTTAAAGTTTTCATTACATTTTTGGCATGAAATCCATGCTGAATCCACCCTTCTGAGGCCAGTTTTTCAAAGGTAAGCAGATCGGATTTTGGTTATCGGATTGGATCAAATCTTGCAAATGGGTTGTTCAAAAGGGAAAGAAGGAATCTGAAATCAGATTAGATCAGGGAATCCAATCTGAGTTTTAATCTGGATCAAACCTTCAGTTTGTGTTGTTCAAAACTTGTCAGTGGGATTTGGATAACTTTGATCCACAAAAACAGGATTATCCTGATCCCAACAGGGGGTAGGATTTCAAGGTGGATTTCAGGAAGAAAATGTAGTAAAACTTTAAAATTGGTCAAATAATACATTTGTATCATTTAGTGTTTATACTTTTATTTATATTTTTCACTTGACTTGTGTAACCGATGTCACAGTGATATAAAGTACAGTAGACATTTAAGCTAACAATTAAGCTATTCATTATAGTAAAGTAAAAATAAAATAAAAATGATCTTGTCCCCATTTGTGTTTTGTAAGCAAAAACAAACATAAATAACAACTTTATTTCAACGATTCACTTCCTTCTCTATGGGCCTCTAGCAGTGGTGGAATGTAACGAAGTACAAATACTTCGTTACTTTACTTAAGTACATTTTTCACGTATCTTTACTTTACTTAAGTAGAATAAATAGTGCATACTTTTTACTTTTACTTCGTTACATTTTGCAGCAATTATTCTACTTTCTACTCCACTACATTTCTACAACTTCTGTTACATTTTCGTTACATTTTCTGATCAGTTTTTCCCCTGCCAAAACGTAATCTGACCGTCCGTTCGTTGCACGTTTGTCTCACCAGTGACGTTTGGTTGCCATAGATACAGTATATCAACCCGGTCACACTAAATGCGTCTCACACGCAGTGTGTTTATCATGCAACTCATACGCGAAAATTTGTTTTTACGTGCATAGGAAACACACCGTGTGCAATATATGTTTGGTTTGGTTAGGATTATGGCAAGCCAAGAGGTTCAGAATGACACCATAAATTAATCGCGTTTACTGCCAAACATAGTTATTAACATATAGTAAGGATAAGCATGATGTGTATATTGCCTAATTGCAAGCTTGTTTTAGAACAATTGTTTAATTTTTTTCCATCATTATTGAACATCATTATAGGAGTATTAGGTTGAATGAGTTAGAATTAAATGTTTTATTAATCATTAGAAAATAGACATTAAGATAATAAATTGTTATGCAAGTACTTTTACTTTTAATACTTAAAGTACATTTAAAATAAAGTACTTTTTACTTTTTACTTAAGTATGGTTGTCATTGTGTTACTTCTACTTTTACTAAAGTAAATATTTATCTGGGTATTTGTACTTTTACTTAAGTACTGAGATTCAGTACTTCCTCCACCACTGGCCTCTAGTGTGATAGCGTAGAGCTACGTCACACGTAGGCTCACTATTGGCAGACGCTGGTCATGTGTGTGATGTGTGTGACGTACAATAACAGAAGCTTATGTTATTAAACTAGTCACCTAGAGGCAGAGAGAGAAGTAAATGAATAGTTGTGTAAGACTGGAAAAACTGGTTAAAGAGAAAATATCTGACCAGTGGCCTCTAAAGACAAAAGGCATTGCTTGCAAATTAACATTTGACACCCTACCCCCTATTCTCTGAACATCTTATCGGCATCTTCTCTCTTTCACTCTCTCAGTCAATGATACTGAAAGCTCACACAAGAATATGGTTTTAATGTGAATCTGATAATCTCTAAGGATTGTTTAGAATCATTTTGATGGTCTCAGGGTGACTGGTAATAATGTCTCATTTCCAAAGAAGTTAAAGAACAGGTAATAAGGTTTTTAAGAATATATAAATATCTTGCACACAAAAGGGTGTGTCTTTGAGTTAACACCTTCTGCCTTGTTGTCTGAATGCAAATTACAACCAAGCAAATGGTCTGCCCCCGATAAACATGGTAGGGGGATTCAGTAATTTTCCATTGTATCCTGGTGATTTACATATCAGGTGAGGTCTGATTATAAAGGGAGATGTAACAAGAGTTCGGGGCTGCTTTCTGTATTCAGATCAGCCCATGATGTTGTATCTTCTCAGCTCATGTAGCCTAATATGTTGGGTAAAGTTCTTTGTTCTAAAACATTTGATGGTTTGCTCTGATTATCTTGTGGAATTCTAATGATACATTTACCTGACATAATAAATTGTTATATTTGGCTATTCTAACAGACTTTGACTTTATTTTCATTAGAGTTAAAAGGAATAGTCAAGCATTGACGTATTTAATGATGCACAGATATCATTGATAAACCCTTTTCATTTTATGGAGTCAGATAAATTTTATAAATGAAGCAGATCGATCCATTGTTTATGAAAGGAAAACTTTTAAAAAAATACAATGATATGATTTACAGGCTAAGACGCAATTAGCAGGGTTAATGCTAGTTTTCCATGCTGTTTAGAAAAAACGAGGCTAAGAGAAATGCTAGTATTGCCCATGCTGCTTCCAAAATGAGGCTAATGATAAATTCTAAAACCATGCTGCTTGAACAATGATGCTAATGCTAATGCTAAAGCCATGCGGCTTCTGAAATGAGGCTAATGCTAAGGACATGCTGCATTCAAAAACGCTTAACCCTTTGTTTGACTAGCCCTCCATGGGCCGGAGGCCACATTGAATAATATTCTATAATTAACATAAACTAATCTTGGCAAACTTTATATTGCATTTGAAAGCCTCCACTGTAACACAGATGGGATTAAAAAACCAATAATGCAATAGTTTGTATTTTCAAATTTGGGGTTGTGCTTCACACAATGTAATGCACTCATAGAACACACTGTATAGTTGTTTGTGCTATTATATGTGCAAAATAATAGGCTAAATGTAAGTTTATTCTTTAAACACAGGATTGCTTTACTGTAAGTGTTTTGGAACACTTAGGTAAAGGCTGTTGATGTTGTATTCAAGGCCATGTATCCTGTGTGAACTGAATTAAACGTGTGTGTGTCTATGCTGAATGTGGTTATAATGTGATTCACAATGCTCATTAATTCTTGAAAAGAATGAGAAGAATTTGAGACAGAAATACTTTTCATATTCGGAAAACAAAATAATTCCACATTTTCACATCAGATTTGGCGAAAACAGGATGATATTATTTCCAGGCAAGATCAATGATAATACTGAATGCTATACATTGCATTTGAAAGCTTAAAAACTTTAACACAGATGGAACTAAATTATTTAAATTTCTCTGAAAAACAAATCTCTAAAGTATTTGATATGCTACCTGGTTGCAGAAAATTAGGAGACTTCGCTTGGTTACAGGAGCTGTTCAATGTGGCGAGTCTGTAAAAACGATGGCAGGATAAACTCTAAAACATTGTAACATGCTGGTGTAATACAAGTATATAAAAGGCGCCTAGGTAACATATTCAAAGCTTTAGAGGACAGACTTTACCTCTCCACTTAATGGGAGCTGTTTTCGCATACAAAATGTGTAAATGGTTACGTTTGAACTAATTCTGAATGACTCTGAAAGACTGTTTTTTCCCTAGATTATTGGATTCGTATATTTCCACATCTTTCGCGTCAGATTAGCGACGGCTAATATCCGATACCATTTTAAGTGTACTTGAATGGGGGGACAAGTTATTTCCGACTAGAATCAGCAAACGCTGATTAATCAACCTAGTTTTGGGTGTGTCCATATCCACTGTTTTAGGTCAGTGATCACTTTGGATAAACGTGCGTGGTTTAAAGACCACGGGCTTGGCCTGAAGCCATTTTAAGAGATGTTGAGTTGATAAACTATACTCTTTCTTGGTGGTCAATCGTCCCTACTAAAGTGACACATTGATTTAATTTCTAGAGGAGGCATTCAAGGGGTCTTTGAATTGGCGGGGCAAGTTATTTCCGACTAGAATCAGCAAACACTGATTAATCAACCTAGTTTTGGGTGTGCCCATATTCTCTGTTCTAAATTAATGATTACTTTGGATAAACGTGCGTGGTTCTCAGACTGCGGGGTTTGACCTGAAGCCATTTTAAGAGACGTTGAGTTGATAAACTGTTTTCTTTCATGGTGGTCATTTTCGTCCCTACCATAGTAATACATTGATTTAAGTTCTAGAGGAGGCATTCAAAGGGACTTATAAAGATATCTCTGATTGTACGTGTGAATACGGCAGATCTTAGATATTAAGTCAAATTACCTCTGAATTGTTTATTGGAACTGACGGGGGTGTGTCGCGCGGGCTTCGAGGAAGTACTGCGGAGCGATATAGATTCCCTTATCGAAACGGATAAAACTAAAATTTAGAGTTCAAAAGAATAATCAAACGTTAAAATGGCCATTTAAAAAGGCTAAATTAGAAGAAAATATATTTGAAACCTAGCAAACAGAAAAGAGAAACAGCTAATATACATCTTATCAACCCTGAGCCAGAAAGCCTTTTCATATTCAAAGATATTGGCATGCAAAAGAGCAGAGACTCTTCAGAGACCAGAATAATATAATTTAATTTATATTCTTAAATATAATTGTATTATAACTCAAATTATAATATGCATTATATTATAATCTTCAAGCAGGCATTAATTGGAGAACTGTGAAATTAATCCTTACAATTTGATTTCGTTGACCAATACCCAGTGCCAAAAGGGCGGAAAACACTCACTGAAGTGTGGTGTGGCACAGGTTACTTGTCAACTGACCAAAGAAGAAAATTTACAAGGAGGGTGGGAACTAAACATCAGAGATAACGAAAGACCACCACTAACCAAATGTGTGAATGACACCATGAAATAATTCATGCCCACAGATCTGGCTGTAATGAAAGCAACTTGAAGTTTAAAACCCGAAGACTGGGATCTCTAATGCTGGGACACAGCAGACTGTGAAGGCTGACTGCAAGAGCAGTGTTTTGTTTTAGGTGTCGCACGCTGAAGCAACAATAATTCAGCAATAATTCAGACCTGGTCAATGAAACTCAGTTTCATGTGACAGCTGGAATTAAAATTGCAATGGACATGATAATGGAGCAAGCAAACGAATGTCCACATGTCTGAATTTGAAACTGTTGAAAACATCAAAATTAACTGTGGTTCTCTCTGCATGTGTTTCTGTCTAACACAGTCTCATCCCAAAAAGTCATATAACTGACGTTTTGGGACGTATTTTGACCATACGTCAATATCAGCCTTTTTAGGGCCCCCTTAAACGTCGGTAGATGGCGATCCCGGGCCGTCATACAACTGACGCTTTACCTTTAACGTCAGTTAGGTGACGGGTTAGGTTTAGGGTTAGGTTTAGGTATGGGGTAGAGTTAGGATCCATAACCTCATCTACCGACGTTTAAGGGGGCCCTAAAAAGGCGAATATTGACGTATGGTCAAAAGACGTCCCAAAACGTCAGTTATATGACGTCTTGGGGTGAGACCGGGTTGTTCTGTCAGGTTAACTTCTACAATTCATCGGAGGACGGATGCCGGGACGGCCGATCTTCACGATTGTTAGAACATAACCTGAGATTCGGGAGATGGGTGAAAAGACAATTCAAGAGGCCTTTACATCCCACAACAACACATCACTACATTAGATGGCCTCCCAGTTTAGAACTGGAACTAAAATTTGCAACACAATTGTTATACAATAGATTCCACCCATCTCCTAGACATGAACACTGACTGAACACACTCCTCCATCACAACACCCTCACGACATCATCACATGGAATAGATCAAGTCTATCCAGACTGAACACTACACATCATAAGATGAAGATGACATAGAGTCCGATAGTGTCACTTCACTAAAGATCTATTGTGCATCTTCACACTCACAGATCCGGATAGCTTCACACACATAAGGATGGGAAGCTGATCCCATGATATAGCACACACTAATTACCACACCCTGCAAACTCATGGAAAAAACACTGGAAAACACATATTAATGGCTACAGTCACAAATCAATGCAATGCATCAAAAAAAAAAATACAATTTCATAATGTTTAAACTTTCTGATTGTTGTTAGGGTGGTTGGAAAATCAGAGGGCCCCTGATTTCTCAACATACACTAATAACAGTAACATCATAGCAAAATAGATCTGAAGTGTGAGTGCTTCAATCAACTACAGAATTCTCAATTCAACCCTGTCATTGACTGTGACTTAGCCAACAACACCACCACACACACCCTATCTCTCTCTCTTTCCCTGACACAAACACACACTCTCACACACAGACACACTAACACCCTCACACACCCTCACACAAACACACACTCTCACACCTGTTACAAGGAATGAACAATCTCCATTCTTGAATACATTTAAACATGGTCCAAGTCACTTCCTAGAATTGCATAAGTGACTTGCATTGGAAGATTCCTGAACAAACACTGATTATTATAAATTTTATTGTTTTTATTACATGATCGAATTTTATTGTTTTTATTACATGACTTTTTATCATAGAATCTATTTGATTATTTTGAATACTCTGACCTCTTGCTGCATTTCCTTTTTATAATTCAGACCAAAAAATATATATATTTAAGAATTGGATATTTAATGAGACATCCTTACCATTTAATACCCTGAGAAAAATATGAGCACACTTGCTGAAAAGAACATGATATTTATATTGAACATGACATGATTTTGTTTTGTTGTATTATGCATTTCCATGCATCTCTTCTTGAGTTCATATGTGTTTCAATCGTGAAGCGGACATTTAAGATGCTTTTCAGACGTCTCACAGAGAGCCCATTCACCCACTGAGGCCTGTCCAGACAACCGCACCGCTGGAGGTGACAGGATTGGTCGAGAAGGGACAGATTATCGTTATGGGGAAGGTGCCAGGAAAACGTGAGTGTCTTCATAAAAGAACGACACACCAACTGAAAGAGTCAAGAGGTCCAGATTGACTCTATGAACTTTGCTCACATCTCCAGAAGAAAGCCTGAATGCCTCATCCACCTGCTGGACTCAAGCTACATACACCTGATGAGAACAGGTGTTCTGCAGGTGAACAAAGCCCTCTGAGCTTCTACAGATGCCAAAATTGCCAAGAGACAATTGCTGAATTACACCAAGGATTACAACAAACGTCTTTGTAACCCCTTAAGTGTCTGAATCTGACCCATGGGGTCAAGGAGGGAATCTGTAAGACTGGAAAAACTGGTTAAAGAGAAAATATCTGACCAGTGGCCTCTAAAGACAAAAGGCATTGCTTGCAAATTAACATTTGACACCCTACCCCCTATTCTCTGAACATCTTCTCTCTTTCACTCTCTCAGTCAATGATACTGAAAGCTCACACAAGAATATGGTTTTAATGTGAATCTGATAATCTCTAAGGATTGTTTAGAATCATTTTGATGGTCTCAGGGTGACTGGTAATAATGTCTCATTTCCAAAGAAGTTAAAGAAAAGGTAATAAGGTTTTTAAGAATATATAAATATCTTGCACAAAAAAGGGTGTGTCTTTGAGTTAACACCTTCTGCCTTGTTGTCTGAATGCAAATTACAACCAAGCAAATGGTCTGCCCCCGATAAACATGGTAGGGGGATTCAGTAATTTTCCATTGTATCCTGGTGATTTACATATCAGGTGAGGTCTGATTATAAAGGGAGATGTAACAAGAGTTCGGGGCTGCTTTCTGTATTCAGATCAGCCCATGATGTTGTATCTTCTCAGCTCATGTAGCCTAATATGTTGGGTAAAGTTCTTTGTTCTAAAACATTTGATGGTTTGCTCTGATTATCTTGTGGAATTCTAATGATACATTTACCTGACATAATAAATTGTTATATTTGGCTATTCTAACAGACTTTGACTTTATTTTCATTAGAGTTAAAAGGAATAGTCAAGCATTAACGTATTTAATGATGCACAGATATCATTGATGAACCCTTTTCATTTTATGGAGTCAGATGAAACGAGTTAATACATACGATTAAATGTGTTGCATTTAATTAAAATTCACTTTGCTTGGAAAAGACAGAACGCGCTTGAAACCTTCACCACGAATCGAACTCCGCAATTTGGGTCGATTTCGTGGCCCTTTTTACAGTTGAAATAAAGTAGTTATTTTTGTTGTTTTTTGTGCACAAAAAGTGTTCTCGTCGTTTGATAAAGTTAAGATTGAGCCACTTGGACTATTTTAACAAAGTCTTTAATAACTTTTCGAGGCCAGCAAGTTTCAATCCCTCAAGAAGCCTATGGACTAGAGGAGGAGTGATCCAGCTCTCAGATTTCATCAAAAATCCTTTCAAAAATGATCACAGGTTGACCAATGTCATTGCCAGACACAGATCTCGCTAAGGCAGATGAATTTAATGTCAGCATGGAAATAGTATTGTGCCAGAGTAAATTATTTACATTGAGAAATGGCAGCATTTAAGTTTGGAATGGATCCTATGTAGTTTCAGTAGTCACCCCTTCATCTGAAAAAGCTTTGTTAGGCAACACTAAATGGACAATTTTGCAATTGTAAATTAACTCAAAGTCCCGAACCAAATGAATGGGGCAAAATGCTGTAGGTTGGAGACCATCCATCCAACACAAAATGTCATGAAGCTCGGTTTGTGCTGTAAAAAGTTTTGATTGTGCTGCTTTGGTTTTTGGTCATTCTGAGGTCACTCAGCCCCCCACATGATCCAAATTCACCCAAAATTGTGTCATTTGTACCGGAGCATATTTTGACAACACTTTTGCAGCGTTGTGTGGGTTTCAACTTCGCGCAGGTAGCATGGAGTCATAAGAACCTTATCTTTTAGTGATTTGGGGTTCAGCTGTCCCAAGATAGCTGTCTATAGCTCTATAAGGGAGTCTGTTTTTCGTTCTCTTTGTCTACGGCCTTTAAGAAGCTCGCTGATAGTTCAAGCAAGCCATTTCATACTGAGGACACAACACTGGCAATCAAAATAAAAGAAACTTCAAAGAGACATAACTTCACAATCCTCAATTTCAAGATGGTTCTTTTGGAAAACAGACTAAGGAGACAGACTACAATGAACAGGGATATTCTGTGCTTTAAGGTCACAATTACAGACAGTGAAACATTTGCCATTTGACAGAGCTATAACAGCAATGGGCTTTACATTCGTTTAGGATGATTTATGGGTACATCACCCTGAAGATCGACTAAGTTGGACCCGATGTGTACTCAGTACAGGGGTACCGAAGTTCAAATCACATACGTAGGTGTCATAAAAGGTTTAAAAGGCCTTAAAGCCACTGGTAAACTGTCACATGATAGGTTGTATTGGTTCGTTACTCCGATTGATTGATTACTCCGATTCCTTATTCTATCCATGGTTGGATTGCCAAGTAGGGCTGGGTATTGCTTTAAAAATGTTCGATATCGATACCGATACCTTGACTTCAATGCCAGTTCCTGAACGATTTTTTTAAAATCAATATTATGAAAACAAAATTACATTAACATATTACCTTAAAATGACTCAATGACGCTTAAGCTCATTGAGTTCGGCAAGGCGGATTCGAACTCGCATTCAGCGCATCAAAAAGCTGCATTCAAACACTTCACGCCCTACGACCTGCGCCACTGAGGCTGTTCTATGACGGGTGTCGTTTTACTGTAAAGACAGGCATTTAGTGCAAATATATGCTCCGTTATAAAAAGTGTTTCTTCCCTTAGCTTGGGCCATGGCGAACTTCCAATAAATACATTTTATCAGACCGGGCCGGCCCTCGCGGCCTCGTAACACTACCGGCCCACCGGGAAAACTCCCGACTCTCCCGAATGCCACTCCGCTACTGGCTTGTATTGAACATCAGCTTGATGAATTATGCTGATAACGAAGAACTTGTCACCATTGTTGGGAAACACAGTATGATTTGTGCATTTCAAACTGACAATTCTAGCATCAAAATGATAAACCTGCCAGACAACTTGTTAAGGGTATTCTATGACAACAAATTAAACAGATCTTTTTTTACTTTTAGAAATTCCAGTTATATTAAATCACAGGGTAAAACTGGTTCCAAATGCACAATTCTGAACCAATGACAATATCAAATCCTTACAGCGGTGTTTTTAAGGTAGTTGATTATTCTTAGGAAAAACAAACAGCTGTTCACAAGTAGTGTATGTCACTATAGAACAGAAATCAATCTAATTAACTTTATTGTTCATTGTCTTTGCCTGCATACAATAGTACTGATTCTATCAGTTTCCTATTAATGTGAAATCTGAAGGGATTTCTTCCTGGTGAACTTTCCAGATGTGACAAAAAATATTCTAACAATGAGAATTTGTTGTTCTAATGGCACACACTTAGTAACAAAGCTTATTTACTAAGGAACAGAAAAGGTAGATGTTACTTGGCTTCAATATCGATTTTCAATATCAACCTGTTTTACTTTATAAAAGCAACCATACTGTCACTATTTACAACGGAGATCAGACAAAAGACTGACGGAACTTAAATGCAAACAGACGACAATGATTAACGAATCACTACAGATAACGATGATTGACTGCAAACTTTTATTCTATCTGCTAAAACTTTTATGGTATCTGCTAAAAATGTCTGATTTTTTTCTTGTTTTCTTTTCTTGTTTAATATTGAAAACATCAGTTGACAAATCAATCAATCAAGGGACAAGCATTCTTTTCAAATTACACGGAACAAAATTATAAACGCAAAACATTTGTTTTTGCCCCCATTTTTGATGAGCTGAACTCAAAGATCTGAGACTTTTCTATGTACACAAAAGTACTTTTTCTCTCAAATATTGTTCACAAATCTGTCAAAATCTGTGTTAGTGAGCATATATATATATATATATATACTGTATATATATATATATATATATATAATTATTTGTTACATAACTATATATTGATTAGTTATATAATATATTTCCAGTTGCACAAAACAAGAGGCTATGAATGATCCTTTTCGAAATAATTCCCATCATATTTCAAGCAATTCAAAGCACAATCGCAAATAGCGCCCATCTGACGTGTCTCAGCTAAAGGAAATTATTTATTGGCTTTAATATAGTGGCCTAATTTTTTTATTGGGTCGATAACGCTAACATTATAAATGATCATAAACCGGCAGATATACTGATGTATTTTTTTTAAAAAAGGTAATAAAAATACACAAATAAATTGTGTTCATATCATAAATGGTGTACCTGAACAAAGGGGACAAGGGGCTTTTCAGGGACTAATAAAAAACACAATTTACATTATGCCTTTACATGGTGTTTCTAGGCTAATTAAAATATTTTTCATGACTGAGAAGTCAAGGAACAGGTTTTTCACCATATTTTGAAAACTCCCACCTGTGTAAGGCCGTTTTCCAGGTCCTTTCTCTTATAAAAGTAGAAAGAGCCATTTTCATAGAGTTCCCCAGGCCAGTCTTGGCGTCGAGGTCTGTGCGCCACATCGATGTTCGGAGAAGTCGGATTCTTACCCACTAATTACAACGAAAGATAGTGAAGAACAGTGAAGGAAGAAGGAGAGTAGTTCCATACCTGTCACTAAACAATTGTTTCCTTATGGGAGTTTGTAATACTGTACCTTTCTTGTCCACCTCTTCCCACCGAAACTGGTGTCTGCGCACCACTGAAAACACATAGTCATACCCCTGTCCCGTGATCATCTGTAGGGCTTCTCTGATATGATGAGGGTGCAGACATGGAGACGTAGCCTGAATATGACAGACGATGTCCACCTCTAAAACACAGAGACAAAACAAATGACAAGATGGAGGTCTTTCTGGCATGTAAACAGATTTGGTAACACTTTGCAATAAGGTTTCAATAATTAACATGAACTAAGAATGAACAATACATTTACAGCATTTATTGATATTAGTTAATGCACTGTAAACTAACATTTATTATCTAACATTAACAAAAATTGTTAAAAAATGTAGGTAACACTTTATTTTGCAGTGTCCTTGTTACATGTTAGATGTTCCTATAGTAATAACTAAATTATGCATAATTACATGCAACTAACCCTACAACAAACTTTGCCCAACAAACCCTTTAGTCAGTGCATTTTCAGCTTACTAAAAATATTTACAATGACAAAAAATTATTAAAAGTACATAAGTTCAAATTAATAATGCATGCTTAACAGCAAGGTTTTTTACACACAGCACGCACACACACACACACACACACACACACACACACACACACACACACACACACACACACACAGACTTTTATCACCTACATTCCTCAGTTCAAAACACATCCAGGAAAATGATAGCATTGGCTAAATGACAAAACATTATTTTAATCTCGCTCTACAAGTCATAGGCTAGGCCTACTTGCAATGCAAAACCTCAAAATATGTCAGCAAGTTCTCAATTTTTAGGTATAAAACAAAAGTAAGATGATGATGATGAAGGTGTGTCTCACCGGGTCTCAGTCGGATGAACTCCTGGATAGTCTCCAGTCCAGAGAGCTGGAATAATCGTTGGAAACTTCAGGACTGCGACGATGAACTTTCGCACCCCAGACTTTTGCGACCCGCTCAATTTCGTCATGATCTGTGGAAACCCACACGCTGACACACATAGTGACATCAGTCATTAAAAAAAAAAAAAAAACTCAAATTTTACTTACAAAAGACAAATTAATAGAAATAGAAGACGCAAGCTCGCCGCGGAATAGGCCTAGAGAAAAAAAAATAGTAGACCTATTTTTGTAATAAATAAATAAATAAGTCAGAATTATGATAAATAGGCCTAACTAAATTGCGATAAAAAATTGGTTAGAATTGCAAAATAATTAATGAGCCGCAATTAATTCAAGCCAACAATTGAATCGTAAATTCGTCGCGGCAATGACTTTTAAAAGCAGCTTAATTGTAAGTTAGATTGTTTAATCTTAAACAACATGACGACAAATCAATAGGCTATATATCCACAACAAACATTTAACTTATCTCCCATTTCATTAACATATTGAAGAAACAAAAACATATTAAAGCGATAGCCTACTATTAAAACAGTTAAGAAAGGCTCAAATATAGTTGCCTGTCAACGACTCCTGAGTCCAAGGCGGCTCTCAGAACCCATCCGATGAGAGGAACACCGGCCAGATTCTTGATGTTCTTCAGAGGGATTCCTTTACTGCCACCCCGGGCCAGAATCAGAGCCGCCCGGTGAGGGAGTCCAGAGGACGGGGAAGCGACACCCGAGCTCACCTGAGCCTGTGGCTGAGCCTGTGCGCACCTGTGGCTCTCCATCGCCCTGAGGTGCAGTGTGAGGGACTGAGAAGTGAGATTCACACCAACACACGTTAGATTATTAGGTCGATGATCTATAGATTTAATAGCATATGTTTAACGATCGGAGGCGTTTCCTATATGACAAATAAATAGATTTATCTGTCAGATATTCATCACTCAGCCGACTCGAGCTACGTTGCTACTTTTACATCTCGTTTCACTCCGCGTGGTTAATATTGGACAGTTCTCTAGAGACGTGTAGTCACAGACAGAACATTAAACCCTCGATAGAAGCTGAAGCGTAGCCTATCCGGATAAAGAGATAAAGCAAAATATCGGAAGAAAACAAACATGTAGCCTAAGTTAAGTGACACAAGAGCGGAATGAGGGCGAACGGCAAGTAGACGGTTAGGCTTGGATTGTTTAATAATATAAGTCGACTATTATTGTTTCTAATAATCGATTCTAAGTGCTTAATTTATATAATAGGCTACTATATATTTTATATTTTGCCGTGTCCATTGTTTTGCTACTTAGGCTATATAGGCTAGTCTACTTGCAGCCGGTCTAATTCATTATAGCCTAATTAAAGCGTGTTAGTGATAAGTTAACTTTAAGTTTGCTATTTGAATGGATCATCAATGATCAAGTTCACTGAATTGATCATTTTGCATGTGAACGCTTACTGAAAGAATGTTTAGAAGTCGTTACAAAGGGTCCTCTATTTAGCACCACTGGTAATAGGCCTATGTATATTTGGCTTTTTCACTGAGAGTTGACACAGTCAATGACAATGGGCTGTCAACGCCCCCTTGTGGAATAACGGGGTAATTGGAATGTTATGAACATAGATGTACAGTATATAAAGGCTATATATAGATATGGTTATGAATGCCTAGTGTTTATATATATATATATATATATATATATATATATATATATTACTACCAAAAAAAGCGCATGTTACAAATTTTACAGTAGCTATTTAAGAAAATACAACAAAAGTAACAGAGCTTCTTTTTGCTTAATAGAAAATCGAATTGATATTTGATAATTCAATATAAGCTCTATTTCTTTTTAAATTATATAAAACATTTTTTTTTACATGGAAATTTACCTTTGTGAACATGGAATATTGCCATTCAAATAATAAAATGTATTATATATAAACCTGACTGTCTCTATAATTTTCCAAAAGACCAAATAATAGATGTTTCCAAAACAACACAAATTGGCCATCAATGTTCTTCGTAAAGTCCGAAGAGTGTTCACTGCGCAGCGGACGAGTTTGCCTATTTTTAATAAAGTGGTGTTATTTAATCGTGCATGTATCTAAAAGTAGGTTTTATAGCCTTATTTCACATGTTATCAACATAATTCTGTTTGTCAGGTTAAGCCTAAATAAAGTTGTCCTCCGTCCGTCCGATCGACCTGCCTATTATCTTAATGCATAGTTGTTTAGCCTACACAATACTTTGTTGTTTATATCAAGCATTAGTGAAATAGTCTTTATATTAACCCACTGCACAATGTGACGTCGGAGTGACGTCTTTTGTATATCCTATAATTGTTGGAACTTGGACGTCCTGAAAGATATTATCTGTTACTCTTGTTTTCCACAAGATGGCACCCTGGAGTTTGTCATAAACTTTATAATCTTATATGCTAAGTTTTTTATACACAAACAGAAATTTAATAAGTCTTCCCTATATTTTAAGCACTTTATTTTGGAACTTAATTTGCTTCTTAAATCACACGAACTTGTGAAGAACAAGAAGAACAGAAAACTTGTTTCTCAATATTTTGACCTATTCCCCAATTCCTCTTAACATCCTTATTATTTTTCCTCTTTCATTTACTGTATGTATGTATGTTTCTTTTTGTTGTTGTTATTTTTTTATTTTTTAGGGCCCGAGCACTAACAGTGCGAGGACCCTATTGAAACTGTTAGGATTATTTTTTTTTTTCTTTTTTCTGCAAAGTAAGTGCCATTTTCGGGGCCGCAACATGCTCAAAAACTCACCAAATTTGGCACGCATGTCAGGACTGGTGAAAAATTTCGTATTTTGTGGGTTTCGCGGATGGGCGGGGCAAAATGGCACGATAGCGCCACCTAGAAAATTTGAAAAAATTAGCCCCTCGTCCACGTTCAACCTACATGCACGAAATTTGGTGGGGACGTGTATCATATCAAGACGCACAAAAAAGCCTCAAGAACCCATACCCTAAACTCGACAGGAAGTCCGCCATTTTGAATTTGGCGGCCTATTTTGGACGATTTACACACTACGTACTTTAACGAACTCCTCCTAGGGATTTAGTCAGATCGACTTCAAATTTCTGCTGTGCCTTCTAAAGGCATTGACGATGTAAAGTTGTGCTATCTGCGCGTTTTCGTCGATGGGCGTGTCCGTGGCGTCGAAGATTCGCCATAAAACAGGAAGTTGCAGTAACTTGGCTGTAAATGCTCAGATCTGCACGGAATTTTACACATTTGACAAGAGTCCCGCCCTGAACAAATCTACATGCCGACATTCACCCACAGTCATAGCGCCACCTGCTGGCAACAGGAAGTGACCTTTAATGAAGCAGCCCCCGCCGCTTGTTTGACCAACATGTACAAAATTTATGTGGTGCATCTACCATGACCAGACGCACAAAAAAGCCTCAAAAACCCATACCTTAAACTCGACAGGAAGTCCGCCATTTTGAATTTGCGACCGATTTGGGAAGATTTACACACTCCGTACTTTAACGAACTCCTCCTAGGGATTTAGTCGGATCAACTTCAAATTTCTGCTGTACCTTCTAAAGGCATTGACGATGTAAAGTTGTGCTATCTGCGCGTTTTCGTCGATGGGCGTGTCCGTGGCGTCGATGATTCGCCATGAAACAGGAAGTTGTAGTAACTTGGCTGTAAATGCCCAGATCTGCACGAAATTTTACACATTTGACAAGAGTCCCGCCCTGAACAAATCTACATGCCGATATTCACTCACAGTCATAGCGCCATCTGCTGGCAACAGGAAGTGACCTTTAATGAAGCAGCCCCCGCAGCTTGTTTGACCGACATGTACGAAATTTCTATGGTGCATCTACCATGACCAGACGCAGAAATAAGCCTCAAGAACCCATACCCTAAACTCGACAGGAAGTCCGCCATTTTGAATTTGGCGACCGATTTGGGAAGATTTACACACTCCGTACTTTATCAAACTCCTCCTAGGGATTTAGTCGGATCAACTTCAAATTTCTGCTGTACCTTCTAAAGGCATTGACGATGTAAAGTTGTGCTATCTGCGCGTTTTCGTCGATGGGTGTGTCCGTGGCGTCCATGATTCGCCATGAAACAGGAAGTTGTAGTAACTTGGCTGTAAATGCCCAGATCTGCACGAAATTTAACACGTTTGACAAGAGTCCCGCCCTGAACAAATCTACATGCCAACATTCACCCACAGTCATAGCGCCACCTCCTGGCAACAGGAAGTGACCTTTAACGTAGCAGCATAGCAAATGCACATCCGCACTGGCTGAGCTGCAGAAAATGCAACACGGCCGCCTAAGACCCCGACGTGCTACAGGTGCGAGGGCCCGCCCATCGCTGCTTGCAGCTTTAATTTTTATTTTTTTTTTTATTTTTTTTTTTTCTTTTTTCTGCAAAGTAAGTGCCATTTTCGGGGCCGCAACATGCTCAAAAACTCACCAAATTTGGCACGCATGTCAGGACTGGTGAAAAATTTCGTATTTTGTGGGTTTCGCGGATGGGCGGGGCAAAATGGCACGCTAGCGCCACCTAGAAAATTGAAAAAAATTAGCCCCTCGTCCACGTTCAACCTACATGCACGAAATTTGGTGGGGACGTGTATCATATCAAGACGCACAAAAAAGCCTCAAGAACCCATACCCTAAACTCGACAGGATGTCCGCCATTTTGAATTTGGCGGCCATTTTTGGACGATTTACAGACTCCGTACTTTAACGAACTCCTCCTAGGGATTTAGTCGGATGGACTTAAAATTTCTGCTGTGCCTTCTAAAGGCATTGACGATGTAAAGTTGTGCTATCTGCGCGTTTTCGTCGATGGGCGTGTCCGTGGCGTCGAAGATTCGCCATGAAACAGGAAGTTGTAATAACTTGGCTGTAAATGCCCAGACCTGCACGAAATTTTACACATTTGACAAGAGTCCCGCCCTGAACAAATCTACATGCCGACATTCACCCTAAGTCATAGCGCCACCTGCTGGCAACAGGAAGTGACCTTTAACGTAGCAGCCCCCGCCATATGTTTGACCGACATGTACGAAATTTCTGTGGTACATCTAGCATGACCAGACGTACAAAAAAGCCTCAAGAACCCATACCCTAAACTCGACAGGAAGTCCGCCATTTTGAATTTGGCGACCGATTTGGGACGATTTACACACTCCGTACTTTAACGAACTCCTCCTAGGGAATTAGTCGGATCAAATTCACATTTCTGCTGTACCTTCTAAAGGCATTGACGATGTAAAGTTGTGCTATCTGCGTGTTTTCGTCGATGGGCGTGTCCGTGGCGTCGATGATTCGCCATGAAACAGGAAGTTGTAGTAACTTGGCTGTAAATGCCCAGATCTGCACGAAATTTTACACATTTGACAAGAGTCCCGCCCTGAACAAATCTACATGCTGTCATTGACCCACAGTAATAGCGCCACCTGCTGGCAACAGGAAGTGACCTTTAACGAAGCAGCCCCCTGTCGCATGTTTGACCGACATGTACGAAATTTCTGTGGCACATCTACCATGTCCAGACGCACTGAAAAGTCTCTTGGAGCGATGCCCTAAACTCAACAGAAAGTCGGCCATTTCGAATTTTACCGCCATTTTTGGATGATTTACTCATTACGTACTTTAACGAACTCCTCCTAGGGCTTTCGTCGGATTGACTTCACATTTCTGCTGTGCCTTCCAAAGGCATTGACGATGTAAAGTTGTGCTATCTGCGCGTTTTCGTCAATGGGTGTGTGTGTGGCGTCGATGATTCGCCATGAAACAGGAAGTTGTAGTAACTTGGCTGTAAATGCCTAGATCTGCACAAAATTTTACACATTTGACAAGAGTCCCGCCCTGAAAAATCTACATTCAGAAATTCACCCACAGTCATAGCGCCACCTGCTGGCAACAGGAAGTGGCCTTTAACGAAGCAGCCCCCGTCGCATGTTTGACCGACCTGTATGAAATTTCAGTGGTACATCTACCATGTCCAGCCGCACAGAAAAGTCTCTTGGAGCGATGCCCTAAACTCAACAGGAAGTCGGCCATTTCTAATTTCACCGCCATTTTTGGATGATTTACTCATTACGTACTTTAACTAACTCCTCCTAGGGAGTTAGTCGGATCGACTTCAAATTTCTGCTGTGCCTTCTAAAGGCATTGACGATGAAAAGTTGTGCTATCTGCGTGTTTTCCTCAATGGGCGTGTCCGTGGCATCGATGATTCGCCATGAAACAGGAAGTTGTAGTAACTTGGCTGTAAATGCCCAGATCTGCACCAAATTGTACACATTTGACAAGAGTCCCGCCCTGAACAAATCTACATGCCGACATTCACCCAGTCATAGCGCCACCTGCTGGCAACAGGAAGTGACCTTTAATGAAGCAGCGTAGCAAATTTACAGCCGCACCGGCTGAGCTGCAAAATATGCGACGCGGCCGCCTCACACCCCGACGCGCTACAGGTGCGAGGGCCCGCCCATCGCTGCTTGCAGCTTTAATTAGGGCCCGAGCACTAACAGTGCGAGGACCCTATTGAAACTGTTAGGATTATTTTTTTTTTTCTTTTTTCTGCAAAGTAAGTGCCATTTTCGGGGCCGCAACATGCTCAAAAACTCACCAAATTTGGCACGCATGTCAGGACTGGTGAAAAATTTCGTATTTTGTGGGTTTCGCGGATGGGCGGGGTAAAATGGCACGATAGCGCCACCTAGAAAATTGGAAAAAATTAGCCCCTCGTCCACGTTCAACCTACATGCACGAAATTTGGTGGGGACGTGTATCATATCAAGACGCACAAAAAAGCCTCAAGAACCCATACCCTAAACTCGACAGGATGTCCGCCATTTTGAATTTGGCGGCCATTTTTGGACGATCTACAGACTCCGTACTTTAACGAACTCCTCCTAGGGATTTAGTCGGATGGACTTAAAATTTCTGCTGTGCCTTCTAAAGGCATTGACGATGTAAAGTTGTGCTATCTGCGCGTTTTCGTCGATGGGCGTGTCCGTGGCGTCGAAGATTCGCCATGAAACAGGAAGTTGTAATAACTTGGCTGTAAATGCCCAGACTGCACGAAATTTTACACATTTGACTAGAGTCCCGCCCTGAAAAAATCTACATGCCGACATTCACCCTAAGTCATAGCGCCACCTGCTGGCAACAGGAAGTGACCTTTAACGTAGCAGCCCCCGCCATATGTTTGACCGACATGTACGAAATTTCTGTGGTACATCTACCATGACCAGACGTACAAAAAAGCCTCAAGAACCCATACCCTAAACTCGACAGGAAGTCCGCCATTTTGAATTTGGCGACCGATTTGGGACGATTTACACACTCCGTACTTTAACGAACTCCTCCTAGGGTTTAGTCGGATCAACTTCACATTTCTGCTGTACCTTCTAAAGGCATTGACGATGTAAAGTTGTGCTATCTGCGTGTTTTCGTCGATGGGCGTGTCCGTGGCGTCAATGATTCGCCATGAAACAGGAAGTTGTTGTAACTTGGCTGTAAATGCCCAGATCTGCACGAAATTTTACACATTTGACAAGAGTCCCACCCTGAACAAATCTACATGCCGACATTCACCCACAGTCATAGCGCCACCTAGTGGCAACAGGAAGTGACCTTAAACGAAGAAGCCCCCGCCGCTTGTTTGACCGACATGTACGAAACTTCTGTGGTACATCTACTATGACCAGACGCACAAAACAGCCTCTTGGAGCGATGCCCTAAACTTGACAGGAAGTCCACCATTTTGAATTTGGAGGCCATTTTTGGACGATTTACACACTCCGTACTTTAACGAACTCCTCCTAGGGATTTAGTCGGACCGACTTCACATGTCTGCTGTGCCTTCTAAAGGCATTGACGATGTAAAGTTGTGCTATCTGCGCATTTTCGTCGATGGGCGTGTCCGAAGCGTTGATGATTCGCCATGAAACAGGAAGTTGTAGTAACTTGGCTGTAAATGCCCAGATCTGCACAAAATTTTACATATTTCACAAGAGTCCCACCCTGAACAAATCTACATGCCGACATTCACCCACAGTCATAGCGCCACCTGCTGGCAACAGGAAGTGGCCTTTAACAAAGCAGCCCCCGCCGCATGTTTGACCGACATGTAAGAAATTTCTGTGGTACATCTACCATGGATAGACGCACAGAAAAGTCTCCTGGAGCGATGCCTTAAACTCAACAGGAAGTCGGCCATTTCTAATTTTACCGCCATTTTTTTGATGATTTACTCATTACGTACTTTAACTAACTCCTCCTAGGGCTTTAGTCGGATCGACTTCACATTTCTGCTGTGCCTTCTAAAGGCATTGACGATGTAAAGTTGTGCTATCTGCGGTTTTTCGTCGATGGGCGTGTCCGTGGCGTCGATGATTCGCCTTGAAACAGGAAGTTGTAGTAACTTGGCTGTAAAAGCCCAGATATGCATGAAATTTTACACCTTTGACAAGAGTCCCGCCCTGAACAAATCTACATGCCGACATTCACCCACAGTCATAGTGCCACCTACTGGCAACAGGAAGTGGCCTTTAACAAAGCAGCCCCGCCGCATGTTTGACCGACATGTAAGAAATTTCTGTGGTACATCTACCATGGACAGACACACAAAAACAGCCTCTTGGAGCGATGCCTTAAACTCAACAGGAAGTCGGCCATTTCTAATTTTACTGCCATTTTTGGATGATTTACTCATTACGTACTTTAACTAACTCCTCCTAGGGCTTTAGTCGGATCGACTTCACATTTCTGCTGTGCCTTCTAAAGGCATTGACGATGTAAAGTTGTGCTATCTGCGGGTTTTCGTCGATGGGCGTGTCCGTGGCGTCGATGATTCGCCTTGAAACAGGAAGTTGTAGTAACTTGACTGTAAAAGCCCAGATATGCATGAAATTTTACACCTTTGACCCACCCTGAACAAATCTACATTCCGACATTCACCCACAGTCATAGTGCCACCTGCTGGCAACAGGAAGTGACCTTTAACGAAGCAGCGTAGTAAATACACAGCCGCACTGGCTGAGCTGCAGAAAATGCAACGCGGCCGCCTCAGACCCCGACGTGCTACAGGTGCGAGGGCCCGCCCATCGCTGCTTGCAGCTTTAATTAGGGCCCGAGCACTAACAGTGCGAGGACCCTATTGAAACTGTTAGGATTATTTTTTTTTTTCTTTTTTCTGCAAAGTAAGTGCCATTTTCGGGGCCGCAACATGCTCAAAACTCACCAAATTTGGCACGCATGTCAGGACTGGTGAAAAATTTCGTATTTTGTGGGTTTCGCGGATGGGCGGGGCAAAATGGCTCGCTAGCGCCACCTAGAAAATTGGAAAAATTAGCCCCTCGTCCACGTTCAACCTACATGCACGAAATTTGGTGGGGACGTGTATCATATCAAGACGCACAAAAAAAGCCTCAAGAACCCATACCCTAAACTCGACAGGAAGTCCGCCATTTTGAATTTGGCGGCCATTTTGGACGATTTACTCATTACGTACTTTAACGAACTCCTCCTAGGGATTTAGTCAGATCGACTTCAAATTTCTGCTGTGCCTTCTAAAGGCATTGACGATGTAAAGTTGTGCTATCTGCGCGTTTTCGTCGATGGGCGTGTCCGTGACGTCGAAGATTCGCCATGAAACAGGAAGTTGTAGTAACTTGGCTGTAAATGCTCAGATCTGCACGAAATTTTACACATTTAACAAGAGTCCCGCCCTGAACAAATCTACATGCCGACATTCACCCACAGTCATAGCGCCACCTGCTGGCAACAGGAAGTGACCTTTAATGAAGCAGCCCCCGCCGCTTGTTTGACCGACATGTACGAAATTTCTGTGGTGCATCTACCATGACCAGACGCACAAAAAAGCCTCAAGAACCCATACCCTAAACTCGACAGGAAGTCCGCCATTTTGAATTTGGCGACCGATTTGGGAAGATTTACACACTCCGTACTTTAACGAACTCCTCCTAGGGATTTAGTCGGATCAACTTCAAATTTCTGCTGTGCCTTCTAAAGGCATTGACGATGTAAAGTTGTGCTATCTGCGCGTTTTCGTCGATGGGTGTGTCCGTGGTGTCGATGATTCGCCATGAAACAGGAAGTTGTAGTAACTTGGCTGTAAATGCCCAGATCTGCACGAAATTTTACACGTTTGACAAGAGTCCCGCCCTGAACAAATCTACATGCCGACATTCACCCACAGTCATAGCGCCACCTGCTGGCAACAGGAAGTGACCTTTAACGTAGCAGTGTAGCAAATGCACATCCACACTGGCTGAGCTGCAGAAAATGCAACACGGCCGCCTCACACCCCGACGCGCTACAGGTGCGAGGGCCCGCCCATCGCTGCTTGCAGCTTTAATTATTATTATTATTTATTTTTATTTTTTTTTCTGCAAAGTAAGTGCAATTTTCGGGGCCGCAACATGCTCAAAAACTCACCAAATTTGGCACGCATGTCAGGACTGGTGAAAAATTTCGTATTTTGTGGGTTTCGCAGATGGGCGGGGCAAAATGGCACGCTAGCGCCACCTAGAAAATTGGAAAAAATTAGCCCCTCGTCCACGTTCAACCTACATGCACAAAATTTGGTGGGGACGTGTATCATATCAAGACGCACAAAAAAGCCTCAAGAACCCATACCCTAAACTCGACAGGAGGTCCGCCATTTTGAATTTGGCGGCCATTTTTGGACGATTTACAGACTCCGTAGTTTAACAAACTCCTCCTAGGGATTTAGTCGGATCGACTTAAAATTTCTGCTGTGCCTTCTAAAGGCATTGACGATGTAAAGTTGTGCTATCTGCGCGTTTTCGTCGATGGGCGTGTCCGTGGCGTCGAAGATTCGCCATGAAACAGGAAGTTGTAGTAACTTGGCTGTAAATGCCCAGATCTGCACGAAATTTTAAACATTTGACAAGAGTCACGCCCTGAACAAATCTACATGCCGACATTCACCCACAGTCATAGCGCCACCTGCTGGCAACAGGAAGTGACCTTTAACGAAGCAGCCCCCGCCGCTTGTTTGACCGACATGTACGAAATTTCTGTGGTACATCTACCATGACCAGACGCACAAAAAAGCCTCAAGAACCCATACCCTAAACTCGACAGGAAGTCCGCCATTTTGAATTCGGCGACGATTTGGGACGATTTACACACTCGTACTTTAACGAACTCCTCCTAGGGATTTAGTCGAATCAACTTCAAATTTCTGCTGTGCCTTCTAAAGGCATTGACGATGTAAAGTTGTGCTATCTGCGCGTTTTCGTCGATGGGCGTGTCCGTGGCGTCGATGATTCGCCATGAAACAGGAAGTTGTAGTAACTTGGCTGTAAATGCCCAGATCTGCACGAAATTTTACACATTTGACAAGAGTCCCGCCCTGAACAAATCTACATGCCGACATTCACCCACAGTCATAGCGCCACCTGCTGGCAACAGGAAGTGACCTTAACGAAGCAGCCCCCGCCGCATGTTTGACCGACATGTACGAAATTTCTGTGGTACATCTACCATGACCAGACGCACAAAAAAGCCTCAAGAACCCATACCCTAAACTCGACAGGAAGTCCAACATTTTTGAATTTACCGCCCATTTTGGACGATTTACACACTCCGTACTTTAACGAACTCCTCCTAGGGATTTAGTCGGATCGACTTCAGATTTCTGCTGTGCCTTCTAAAGGCATTGACGATGTAAAGTTGTGCTATCTGCGCGTTTCGTCGATGGGCGTGTCCGTGGCGTCGAAGATTCGCCATGAAACAGGAAGTTGTAGTAACTTGGCTGTAAATGCCCAGATCTGCACGAAATTTACACCATTTGACAAGAGTCCCGCCCTGAACAAATCTACATGCGACATTCACCCACAGTCATAGCGCCACCTGCTGGCAACAGGAAGTGACCTTTAACGAAGCGTAGCAAATCACAGCCGCACTGGCTGAGCTGCAGAATATGCAACGCGGGCCGCCTCACAACCCCGACGCGCTACAGGTGCGAGGGCCCGCCATCGCTGCTTGCAGC